>OY731405.1:15437144-15996372 GCA_963425845.1 Sphenostylis stenocarpa | reverse complement strand
TATTATCGTGTCTGGTGTTGGTGTAGAAATCGGTTTCAAAGACATTCACACTTGTAATCCAGGAAATGTGTTTATGAAATCAGTTGGGTTGTGAAGTGCAGTGTAGAGGACTCAGTAGTTGGTGACTGCATGAGATATCAAGATAGTGTGGCAGTAAAGAGAAGCATTGTAATTCAAGTTACAATCACTGGTTGGGACTGTTCATTTCAAGTTTAGAAGGTTTTTGCACTCCTCATTTTCAGGAGTTCCCAGAATAGCACCTGAAGAACATAATAATCTTCTTTCTGGGGTTCCCCCTCTTTTACCACTGTGCTGATTGGGACATTAGGAACCTTTGTCTCTTCCCTCTGCTGTATTCTCTCTTTGAATAAATAATCCAGAAAATTGAAAAGTAAAATCAGATAGATACAGCAGAATATAAGATACTATGACAGTGTTCTTCACAGGTTATTATGGTAATAAAAAACGAAAGCACACAAAGAGCTGCTAATATTTAACCTAAAATTAGTCAAAGATAAGCAAATATTTCACCAGCATAAGGATCCCATCCCCATGGATTATTCAACAAACTCAAAACCCCATTTTTTATTTTTACATATTCCAGCAAAAAGTTTAAAATTGTGGGGCAGAAATTAGTAACCATTTACAGAATATAGCCAAAAAAGAAAAACAAAAACCCAAAAGAAAACAACAAAGTTTCAACAAAAAAACCGCACCCACGTTCATCCCACGGATTCTTCGGACATTTCCAACTCAAACAATCTCAACATATATATACTCAACAATCTCAAAAATCAAAAACCCCACAACCCTCTTTCCCTTCCAAAACAAAAACCAAAAAAAAAAAAAGAAAAAAATCCCTTTTCTTGAACTATCTTGTATTGTTTTGCACCATAATTTAGCGGCTATTGTCGTTGTTAGCAACAATGCAAAATGGGATTAACCGACAACATTCTTTGAAGGAGAAGTTCAAATCTTCCCTATGCTGTTTTCCGGGAATCGTGCATCACGATTCCCTAGACCATGGAGAAGGGTTTTTCAACAAACTACGCATTCCTAGGACGCCGATTTCTCCTGCTGGGTCCACGTCATCCTTCTCGTGGTTGAAGCTACGGTCACCCACAAGCACCGAGTTAGGAAATGACCCGCAGACACGTATCAGGGGACGGAGCCTGAAGTCCCGCATGGGTCGCAAGCTCCTCCATCACCGTCAGTCACAGTCGGCAGACTTTAGCTACGACCCTTCGAGCTACGCCCTCAACTTCGAGAACGAAAGCCCCGAAGAGTTTCCCTTCAGAAACTTTAGCTCCCGGTTGCCGCCGTCGCCGCCGGTGGAGTATTCCGGCAACTGATTAATTGTTGAATCATTTGATTGGTTAATTGGTGGGTGCCGCGGGGATTAACGAATTAACGTTGGAATGAAAAAGGAAAATGTTTTTGGTTTGTGGTGAATTGTGAAGGTTCTCGTGTTGTGGCCAAACTTGCTTGTAGGCAAGACAATGGGTTTTATATATAAATTCATTACTTGATGGGTTTTAAGAAACTTTCTTAATTATCAACTTGTGATCGTTGTTATTAGTTCATTTCTTTATCCATTTCATGAAATCATTATTTCGTATGCAATTGGTGATTATCGCTTTGTTTGAATCTTACAAGGGTGAATATCCGAGCAACCTCCACCTGGGGTTTAGTAGAGGGTGAAAATTTGAGTATAATATTGGATTGGGTTAATTATGCTTTTTTTCTTGTTTTTTTTTTTGTGTCAAGTTTAATTTTAGTTTTTATATTTACAAAATAATTAATTTAATACTTTAATTTATTAAATATGATATTTTATTTTTTATGCTTTCAATATATATTTAAACTTAATAATAAGTTTATCTAAGAATTAAATTTACATATTTTTAAAAATTTGAAAATTAATTAATCAATTTTTAAGCATAAGGATTAAAATTAAATTTGTAAAAACTTAAGGATAGTAACATACTTAATCCTCTTGACTTAGTCAACTTTTGTGAGAGATTTTTATTTTTAGGGATTGCTAAAAGTAAACTAAAGAACAATAAGTTATTTATGGATATGATAAATAATAATTCATGTTTTTATATAAAAATAAAAATAAAAACCATATTTTTGAGATAAGGGTTTCAAGGTGCATTGATCTAGAAGAACAAATTCTCAGGTGATAAATTATGAGCAAATTTGGAAGATACATCTATAGAGATCGATCAAGAATCAAGATAAAGTCAAGTAAAAAAAATATATATGAAAATAACAGAGTAAAAATTTATATATTAATGAAATAATAAATAATATTAAATTTGTTAACAAATAATCTTATTTAATAATAAAAATTATTAAAAATCTGAAGTATAAAGTATATTATAATAATATTCTTAATTAAATAATCGAATATATGTATACATATATAGGGATCTTTATAATATATTAAGAAGAAAGTTATAATGATATTAATTATCATATATCTCATTCAATTTTATGTTATATATTTCATATGATATGACATTTTGAAAAATCTAATTGTGTTTTTATACACATAGCGAATGCAAAGACAGCAATGCAAAGAAATGTTTAATTTATGAAATATTTTTTATTTGTAAACAATGTATAATAAAATAATATGAAATTTATTATAACATTATAAGATTAATTATTTGAATACAATTTATATTATTTTTAATATTATAATATAACATATAATATACATATTTAATTTTTTTAATTTTTTAAATTCAAATTTTATTTTTACTTCCTTAAATTTTAAATTGATTTTTTAATTTCTCAAATTACGAAATAGTTCTTTAATTTATAATTTAATTGTTTAATTCCCTTGTCAAAATTGGTTTAGTATAATGTGTTAGCTCGAAATATCTAAGAAATATGTCAGGTTAAAAAGATCCAAGAAATAGATTAAGTTAGATAAAAGAAATTTGTGGTTTAAATTAAGTTAGATAAAAGAAATTTGTGGTTTAAATTGAATCAAACCTACTTTTGTCCGTTTATTTAGACATAATTTACATGATCGTAGTTTTCTAAGTCGATCTATTTTATAGAATAATAATTATTTTTTAATTAAAAATAAAATTAATATTAAATTATTAATATTATTATAAATTAATTTTATAAAAAATTCTAAAAATAAATATCTAAAAGTTACTTATTTTAATAATAATTAAAATTAATTATTATTTTAAATTAATAAATTACTGAAAATAAATAATAATAATAATAATAATAATAATGAAGAGTAAGTTTTTAATTTTTAATTTAACATGCATTTTTTCATAATTTATTACTAAAAAAATATATTTTTATTTTTATTAAAAAAAATTAATTAATTTATTTTGTATAGATGTGTCTATATATATATATATATATATATATATATATATATATATATATATATATTTAAATTCAATCAGGATAAAACTAATTTATTACTCTATTGACCTTCTTAACATAGGGTCGTAGATAAATTTTTGTTACCTGTTTTACATATAAATAAAACTCTGGATCATCCTATTTTGTTTACTTGATCAGATTAGATCAAGTTGGAGTGTAGTAGCTATAATCCAAAACTAATTTTGTTTAATCTCTTAATTTATATTTTCAGATGATTAATCTGAAGATAACTTATTTTATATTACAAACTTATAGTTAAAAACATATGTTTACGTGACTCTCAAAATTTTCTAATCATTTCAGAAATGCAATTTCTAATAATTTTGAACCTCCAATTTAGTAATGTAAAATGAAACATTGTTTTTACTAGAATTTTTTTTTTTGAAAAAAAAATCCTTAAAAAAGTGATAAAGTGCTTACAAAACTTTGAAAACTTAATGAATTATTTCCATACGACGTAAAAATTTACTTTTGGCAAACAAGTTTTTAAAAACTAAGTTTTTATGTTATTATTTTAAAATTTATATATATTTTTAGTCTCTTAATTTGATATAATTATTTTTTATCGTTAAAAAATATGTGTAGAAATTAATCCTTCAAAAAATACAATTCTATTTTAAAAAAAATACAAAAATAACCCTAAAAATAATATTTATCGTTTTTATCGTGTGACTGAGAGACGACACATTACAGACTGTAACATGTAATTAATGAATTTATATAAAATAAGGCATTAATTTTTATTTTTTTTGTTATAAATTCTTATTAAATCTGTAATGTTTATGCGAATGTTAGTGGTCCTTTTTGTCAGAGAAATACACGGGTAAATGATGAATTAGTTAGCTTCACGAAAAGGTCATGACTTTTATCTCCCCCGTAGAATATATAAGTGATTTGATGAATGAAAGTTCGAAAGATTATATATATATATATATATATATATATATATATATATATATATATATATATATATATATATATATATATATATATATATATATATATATATATAAAATAATTCATTAATTTTAAAAATAAAAATTAGATATTTATTGTTTATTTTACATTTTTTTAAATTTAGAGATAAAAAAATATTTAATTCTAATGTATCAATGTATTAATGACAAAAATATTAATTACAAAATTTGCATACCTTTAATTTTTATATTTTTTTAAAATATTTTAGTGAGATATTCATTATCTTTTTGCAAGTAGATGCATCTATTGATCTAAACATACTTCTTCAAATACTATTTTTACTGATATATTAAGAATGGACGTTAATAATTTTATTTCTTGTAAGTTAATGGCAAAAACATTGCTAGGAGAGATGCAGTTTTAATGTCACCCCAACCTCATCAATACAATAATCAGCTTCCCATGAAATGTCATTAAAAAGAAAAAAAAAAGGAAATATAATATCTACGGGTAACCAAACCAAATCAAGATTAGACAAATCAAAATCACTCTAATGGAGATATTAAATCCACGAAATTTTATAATTTTAATAAAATTTCGCTAGTAAGAAAGGACCTATGTATTACAGGATGCGTTATTAATATTTAGATTAAATGTTTAATATAATTTTTAGTTAATAGATGTTTTTAAATAAACTTTACATTTGTCTTATTAAAATGAATTGACTTAAATATTTTCATATTCTTGAAGAAATAGTTATTTTTATGTAAAAAAATAAGGAAATGAAGTCTTTTGCATAATCCCCAAGACGACTTAAGCGACCGATTAATTAAGCGACCTATTAACTAATGGAATGGATTTCGTGATATTACCAGCTCATTAGACCAAGAGTAAATAAAGAAAGAAAAATAATAATTTTCTTGAATGAGATATTTAGCTCTACAGATGAAAAGAAAAACCAATAATTAATAGTTTTTTTTAATCAATTCATCATTTATTTTTACTTATCAAAAGTGATTTCGTGATATTAAAGCTCATGAGCTCCAAAGAGTAGGAATGGAAAAGGCAACAAAAGGAAAAACTTTGTTTATTTGCTAGCATAAACGTAATGGACACACAGAATCAGTATAACTTTGAATATACATGTTTATTTGGTTACTTAGAGAAGACTATACACAATTAATACCTTAAATATAGATCTTTCAATAACATCTTACTACTCTCATTTGTTAAATAATAGTATTCTAACATTATTTTATGTTCAAAACATTTAGTGTATTTATTTAGATTTTTTAATATACATTTATAGAGTATTAACGAAGATTTGTTGCTAATGAAGTCAAATTTTGCAGTGATGTTTAATACATTTTGCAAGGCAATAGTTAACTATGGATCAACTAGATAATGATGACGGCCTCTTAATGTGTAAAATAATAAACTAAATCAACTACCAAAGCTGTGTTAGGGATACGTACAACAAGAAAAGATGTCTCATAAAATAAAACAAGTATCAGTATTTGCAAAAATAAACAAAATTCCGAAACCCTCTATCTTATCATATTACATTCGATTTGATATACAAATAAAATCCCAAGTCTTCCGATGAATTCTTAATTTGGAAAGTAAATATCATGCAGAAGAATCCCACATCCGTCACCTTGTGCAGCTCAAGTGTATCATTTTAGATACCAAGGGAAAACCTCATACTGGGAGTGTAAATTGTGAACGAAATCTGCAAAGTCTCAAATCTAACCTATGGACAATTTTTATGCAGTTCCAAGGACACGAACGCGATACGGCGGTCCACGACAGAAAATTGGCTCGGCAGCCGAAGTGGTCTTGGCACGAGCACGAAGAATGTCATTTGCATCATCAATCACTGCTGCAGCAAGTAGTGTATACTCTCCAGGGACAAGAAAATGTAGGCAGAATGAGTGTTTAATTTGCTTAAGTGGAGGAATTTCCATAGTAACGTCACTCAGAACACCTGAAAGAAATTGATTAAGGCCAGTAAATACAATATGATAGATCAATTCAAATGCATGCATGTTAGAAAAGGCAAGCCACAATTTAAAAAAGGTTTAATTATGTATTTAATCAATAAAAATTTTCAAATTCTAATTTTTGATCCTGAATTTTTCTTATGTTAAAATTTAGTCTTTGTCATTAAGTATTAAGTATCATAGTTAAGTGATGACGTTACATCTATTTTATCTTTTTTTGAATAAATTATGTTTGTAGTCCTTCATCTTTTCAAATAAATCAGTCTTAGTATCTCAACATTTTGTGACTAATCGTGGTCCTCTATCTTTTCATGAAATTAACTTAGTGCATCATTTAACAGGGACTAAAATGTTAATGGAAGAAAAGTGCATTGAATAAGACATGTCAATTTTTTGTTCAGGAATTAAAAAGGAATTTAAAAAAACAAAAAGAAACTAGAGACAAAAAACATATTAAACCCATTTAAAAAATTAAAAGGAATTACCAGTCCACAGAACAGTTGCTTTGGTACCATCTACACAATTCTCCCCAGCTACATCTCTGCAAGTAATAGTAAGACTCATTTTGATCATATCCTTAGTGTTATTACGAACCAGAACTTCCATTGATGTCATTTCATGCGCAATCACTGAACCTTTGGAAGCAGGAGATTCAGATTCTTTATCAGGATCACGTTTTCCTGATTCAGAACCATCTCTAACAAGCCTAAAGCCAAACGTCAATGGATCTGGAAGTAAAACATCCATGACTGATGTTTGGAGAGCAGCCTGGATAGCTTCTTTGATATTTAACTCTCCAGAGCTATTTCGTCCTGAATGCCATCGAACCTTAATCCTAGATATAAGGTTCTTGATACAAGCATTTAGTTCAGCTTTGGTGTTCTTCTCTGAGAAGGATGCATTTCTTCCTGCACCATTCCCATCTGACTGGATGTCCTTCATAAAAAAGGAATCGTCCAGAACAGGTAATTTAAAATGCTCAAGAGGCACCAGAACCCTAGCTGAGCAATCTCTATCAATTCTTGTATTGGGATAGACATATTCTGTAGCACCCTGATCAGTAAAATGGTTGTTCTCATTGCTTGAGTTCTCCAGTTTGACAGAGACATTGATTTCAAACACAACATCAGTTGGATTAGATAACTCAAGTTCAAAAAATCGCAGCCCCCAACTTCCTCTGAAAGGATCTATTTTAACCAATCTGTCCATTTTTGTCTCTGAGGCAACATGTTCATCAGTAGACTTATTATTTTCATCATCCAACTTCGGAAGACTCTCACCAACATGAGCAGGAAACTCCATGGAAAGAAGCTGAGCCTTCACAAAGGACAAACCCTGCAAAACACAAATATGCAGGGGAACAACAAGGCGTCTGCCAGGGGGCACAGCAGATCCATTTGTTGGAGTATCTTCAGAGGTTTTCATTGGACCTGAAGAAATGTTGAAAGAGCATTGGTTGAAGATATAAAGAATTCACACGAGCTAATAATGGTCCTAGCAGCACATGAAGCTACTAAATGAGAAAATAACACCAAGAAAATCGTTAAAAAAGCAGGTATCTTCACAATACTTAATCCCAATGCGCCATGAGAAGGGAGCTACTGTTCAGTACAGGATACCATGCAAGCGAACAATGATATTGATATAATAAAAGGGAAAAGGATGAAGACATGGAAAAAATAAAAAAGGGGGGAATTTTACTAAAATATTGGAATTCAGAAATAAAAAAAGGTTTGATATGAATGTATTCCAGTGTAAGGACTGACAATTGAACAGATAAGTTAATACAGAAGAAAGCAAGAAATACTACTGATTGAAACTGAAGACAATACCAGCATAGTGGATCAACAGTGATGGGCTGCTTCCATCTTTGGAATGCCTAATATTGTTCCCTGAGACAGTCTTCCCAGCACCAGCATCAGCATCCACCGAGCCAACCTGCCAGGCTCTCAAGGTCACAGGAAATGTAACTTCTGCTCCAGGCCTTAGGGGGAGGAAAGATTTCAAAGTCTCAGAAGAAAGTGAAATTACAGAATCTTGATTTTTCCCTGACAGTGAAATATGGGCCTGCTCAATTGGAACAGTACCAGCATTAGCCAGGCGTATCCACACATCACGAATTTCACCTTCATATAAAACGATGGCTCCATCACCTCCAACAACATGTGATACCAATAACGGAAGTGGAGGTACTACAGAAATATTAGGTACATATACATTTTTCAACTTAGGAGATCCACAGCATCGAAAAGGGTCAGAAAGGACCAACCCTTGTGAGGCCCCAAGAAGCAGATTGTCAACCTCTTTAAACAGATGTTCAGTAATAACACCAAAACAATGAACAATGCACCCAGGAATTGAAACTGGTCCCACTGATGTTGGAATGCCAGATAAGGTGATCACTTTTGAAGAATTTGGTAGAAGGCTTACACTCACAGGAAAAGCATCAAAATTTCCAGAATGCACAGATAGATAGATGCTATCAACTCTTAAATCAAAGCCACATGGGTTTGCTAATTCCACCAAGACCTCAACAGGCTCTCCAACAATCCAAATAAGCTCTTGCTTCTTGATATTATTAGGCTCTCCTTTACTGAATGGTGTATAAATGAAAGGGCCTGAAGGGGCAGCACCAGCCCACCAATCTTCTCTAGCAGAAGTACGCTTTATTATGTCCATATGTGTTGGGTGGAGAGGAAAGGAATGCAACCTGAAAGCAATTGATAATCAAATTACTATTTTTTGTTAGTTCTCCAAATTTGTGTGATTCATGAAATTAGCATTTGAAAAAATTAATAGTAATCCCAAAGCAGAAAAGGATGACAAGGATTTCCCATAAGAAAAATTAAATATCTGGGGATTCTGAAAACCCAGTTATTGTGATATAATGAACAGTTTGGTTATTTCAATCAAGAAAACACCTCGATCCTTGTTGTTAGCTCTCAAAAATACCTATTTGATATGACATCATAAACAAAAAATATAAAAACATTGATATGGGAGTATTCAACATCATATGTTGAATGAGTCAAAATATAGCAAAATATTAAAGTTTGAGTTTTGATAGGGAATATTCAGAAAAAAGGTAATTATGAGTCACTTTTTCTAATAAACATCTCTCATAACTCTAGCTTCAATTTGCATCATTAAAAGGATTGTTGTCATTGTTGCTAAATGACATGGTGGTTGTTGTCATTGTTGTTGAATGATTAAAACATAATGAGTTGTGGGAAAAGAAATCTTTAACCAAGTAAATACCTTACAAAGGGCAAGGCAGGATCAGCACAACGAGTTCCTGGTGGCAGCCTGTCAGCTGAATTTGAAAGTGCATTAGCAAGGCCATGTTGCCCAGCAGGTGTTATTAGAGGATAGTAGGATCTAAGGAGTCGTGCTGCAGCACTCCATGCAGTAAGAGGATCACCAGCACGCATGGCAGAGAGCAGAATTTCTCTTAATACAACCATCTGGAGGGTACTCCATTGAGACTCAAACAGTGAAACTGCTGATTGGTGATTCGTTTTCCCACCATCAGCATTATTTGATACAATTCCCTTCTGCAAAGAATCAACAGTTTAAGTTATAATTTTATAAATGTAAGAAATTGTTAATAATAAAAATCATTTAAACTATCAAATTTGTTTGAGTTCTGATTTCAGTCAATGTTGATGCCATTTAGCTGACTAACTAGCAACATAAGATATAAATAATTCAAAATCAGATAAATCCTTTCAACTCTTCTATTTTAACACCAAACATTATAGCATCCTCGTCATATATTTCAAAGAGATGTTAGAGATGAGTTTCCATTGAGATGTTAGACATTTATTATTTTAACAATAAATGCAACAACACAAAGCATCATATTTACTTTGACAATTAACGACATAAGAGTGAACCTTGGTCTTAAAGATACAATAAAGCTTAAACTGTAGTTATATTTATTTAGTTTCAGTTACAGCAAAAGATGACAATATTCATAATGCACAAAATGTTTTTCTATTGTTATCCTGACATGTAATATTTCTCATTCCAAACCACCAACAGAGCAATGACTCCAAGAGTTGACCAGAGAATATTTATGAGCAGTAACAACCTAGACTAGGGTACAGTTTAATGATGTGGATTGAGTAACAAAAAGAGTTGACACCATTTGAAGCAATACCATCATAGCAAACCATAGTTTCCAGTTTCGATGCAAACATGCCAAATCAATCAAAACTTTCTGCTCAATGCATAAAGTAATTACATATATTCTAAGTAAAAAAAAAAAACACAATAATGCTTATATATTTCAGGCATATCAATTGTCAAACGAAATTTGGTGTTTTGATTGGTTAGGCTTGGTAACTCACACTGTGCAAAGCTTGACTGGAAATTGATGATCTGCTTTGAACATGATAAGCTTTAGTGGTCATTGCCAAAACTTGCATAGCACTAATTGCAGCCAGTCTATTTTCTTGCTGCAGATATAACTGAGCAACCTGCCTTGAGAAAAATGCAGCTTTTCTATGGTATCCAAGAGTTCCATACAGACGAGCTATTTCAATATATAATATGAGCCTATCACTTG
This sequence comes from Sphenostylis stenocarpa, assembly GCA_963425845.1. Lineage (NCBI taxonomy): Eukaryota > Viridiplantae > Streptophyta > Magnoliopsida > Fabales > Fabaceae > Sphenostylis > Sphenostylis stenocarpa. The sequence goes on along the minus strand of OY731405.1, from coordinate 15,985,458 downwards.
CATCAATTAAAGATTTAGCACCATCTGCAGCTGTGGTCAACAACTCTACCACCTCCTTCGCCAGCTCTCTCCTGTTGATTGATAGAATTTAGATAAATTGTTGTAAAATTATAGAAAACAAACATATGGCTTTATGACGTACTGCACCTCAATTTTTTTTTAAGTTTTAAATACAAACGGTAAAGATAATCAGACTATAATGTCAACTGTTTTGATTAATCAGAAGCGTTGCTTTTGCAAATTTAATTTATGAAGTACATACTGATATGTTAGTCTAACTTCTGGAAGCCAAACAAGTGAAATGTAAAATCCATATTGGCATGGACATGGTGCATAATCTTTATTTCAGAATACTGTTAGCTGCACTTCATATTCACAATACATCAACATATTTCATTTATCACATACTAAAAGCTCAACAAAGAATGTACCTGCAAAGAAACCTTGCTAATTTCAAAGTAGCTTCAAGTTCAAAAGTTAGGGGAGAAACTCTGCACAAAAATATCAAAAACACTTAAGATTGACAACAAGTAATTTTAATAATCTGCAAGAAGTATAAATACAGAAGATTAATATAATTAGAGAAAGCACAATTATGGAATGGGCATCAAGAAATCAGTTAATGAAAGCTCAAAGCAGAGCCGTTTACCGCTGAGCATTATCTTGTGACTTCTTGTAATTCAAGATGACACTATTATAACGATATCTAACTTCGTCTTCTAGGGTTGAATCTTTTTGGCCCATTCGATCAATCTGGTACAATAAAATAAATTAATTAAAAATTATATAGAGATGTGAATGCAGGCAAAAGTCACAATGTGTATCAGGATAAGTGATGGTCACCATATATCTACCATCCTGTTCTTTCCCTTGCACTGACACTACCTCATATTTTATAAAAATATTAAAATACTTTATGTTTATAGTGAAGAAGACCAAAGGTACTATACATGCAATACCATAGTAGCTCCAGAAACAATAGTAGCACCTAATTTTACCTTTAGATTCATGAGATCTGCAACTGTCTAAAGAATGTATCAATGAACAAATTATATCTGACATACAGCATTTCCAAGTTCAACTAATTTTGGCCTTCAACCTCAGACAGTGGCGGATCTTGACCATTGATCTTGGGAGGGGCCAAATAATATATTATTAATAAATAATAAAAAGAAAAAAGAATATGAAAGATTGAAAAGATAAAATTGTAGATATATACTTAAATATATTAAATGATCATTAAGTTTAAGGGAAACAAAATCATAAATTATATGAGAGTTACAAAGCGAGGAGGAGTCTGGGAGGATAAAATTGTAAATATACAAGTAAATATATTAAATGCTCATTATGTTTGGGGGGCCAAAATCATAAATTACATGGGAGTTACAAAACTTTGGGGGGGCCACGACCCCCTCAGCTCCCAAGAAGATCCGCCACTGCTCAAACCCTTACAATATATGGCTATAATCCAGAGCAAAACAAATGTGGGAAAGATTCATATGATTGTCTTCTTCAGCTTTTTGTTTCAAGGACTAAGTTAAATATGTTATTTAGTTAGATTGCTAATGAGACAAAAGAGATTTTAGTCATTAGATCTTTTTCTTTAGTACTATGACTCACTCACTATCTGATAATTTACACTCGCTCTTGTCTCTAGTATAAGGCACAATTTTGAAAAAAGAAATTGGTCTTTAATATAAGGCATTTTACAATGTCAATAAACCTAATTTTTATTTTTCCCTATATGCCGCCCTATTGAAGATATGGCTGTTATTATTAATTGATTTAATTATTATAAATAAGGGCAAAAATGGAAGACTAGTAAAAAAATTAGATGAAATAATTGCTTTTCTTGGTCTTTGTGATTTGTCCAAAGTGTCCTATAATAAAGACCAGAGAGAGTAATTTCTAAATAGTTACAAAACAAATACTTTCTTCTGTTCTAACATTGTGTGCAACTACATAAAGCACTAGTAACAAGTAGATAGATACATAATATATCATTGCCACAGAATAATATTCAATCAGTTTTCAAGTTAAAACTAATCACAAAAAGAAGTTACAATTTTCAAACAATAGCCTTTTAATTTACAATCAACAAACAAAAGCAAACGAAGTTCATGGATTGCATGTACCTTCTCACTGCTAAACTCAATCCCAGAAAATACACAACACATGAATTAGATAAGCATACAGGCCATAAGATTAATATTGAATAAAAAATAATAAAAGGGGAAGATAAAATACCAGCAAGGCACAAACACTACCCTCCAATGCACCAGCATACCAGAAGTAATCACCAGTTAACCTGGCAAGTTCCAATGCAGTAGAATAATGAGCATTGGCATCAACCGGGGACCCTGCCAGCAAACAGTAATCACCAATGGTCTTCTGGGCACGCCCAAGCCTTCTCTTTTTGGCCTTGATAACCTGCATCCCAACCAAAACACTCAAGCATAAACCTAACCGAACTCAACAACAGCAAAAAAAAAATGGATAAAAAACATAAGCAAATAGGTTTTACATAACACCACTAAAAATGTAAAAAAATAAAAAAATAAAAATCAGGACACCTAAACATGAACACCTCCTCTGAGCTGAGACTAGCTTGAGAATCCAAAGGAGTCTTGAGAATGGTTCCAGAAGATTCTGCCTGAAGAACCCATTTCTCAAACTCCATAAGCAGTGACGCAGCAATCTCTTGGATCATAGTGTTCAAGTGGAACTCCAGTGTAGGACGATCTGCAGGAGGAAACAATCTCAAATTTCCCCCTTTCTTACTTCCATCCTCAAGCTACACGAACCAAAGATTAAAAGAAAACTATAAGACAAATCCATTTTTATCCATTTCTTCACTAAATGGCTAAAAGCCGAGAGATTAAGGAAAACAAATATAACTATAAAATTGCTTCTTTTCAATCCATTTATTGACTATATTGCCAAAAACAGAGAAAAAAACACACAGAACCATTTTCAGTCGATTCATTCAATTAAATGCACAAAATAGTAAAATTAAAGAGAAAATATAAACTATAGAACTTATTCTTCGGTCCATTTCTTAATTAGATTGCAGAAAAAAAAACAGATGAAATATAAGCCTGCAGAACCTTTTCCTTCGATACATTTCTTCACTAAATTGGCAAAACAAAGGAAATTAAAGTAAAAGGAAAAACTGAAACACTGTTTCATTTCGATCCATTTCTTCACTATATCACCAAAAACAGACAAGATTAAGAAAAAACCTATAACATTGGTTCATGTTGTTTATCGAATAGCCAAAACAGACGACATTAAAGATATAAATCTTATAAGACTATTCGTTTCTTCGGATCCATTTCCTCACTAGGAAACTAAACCAAAACACCTCTTACGTTATTATTTCACATTTGATCCATTTCTTCACCAAATTGCCATTAATTGAACAAGAAAACGAAGTACGACCTGCGAATCGTTAGGGCAGAAGGCGAAACAGCGATCGACGAGGGAAGAGGGGAAGGACTTGCAGGAAATGGCGAAGAAATCGACGGCGGCGTCGAGATCCAGGGAGGAAGGGCAGTGGACGACGCCGATGACGGCGAGGGTTTTGCGGTGCGACTGAAAGTCCTCCCAGGGACTGGGCGGTGCGCCCCCGAGGACGAACTTGAAGCGGAGGGAGCCGGAGTCCCATGGCTGGACGGCGAACGGGGACTTTTGGTGCTCGGTGTAGAAGGAGCTGATGGCGGACAGCGGGATCGTGTGCAGCGGGAGCAGCATGGAGTAGTAGTCCCGCATCACGTTCGATGGCACCGTTCCGATCGGAACCACCGCCACCTGGATCATCGCCGATCCTTCGATGCTCACTTCCGGCTCCATTGTGATGGTGGTGGTTGGTTACTTGCTGTTTCTCAACCATGTTCACTGCACAACGCTTATACCATAACATAACCAAGATCTCACATAACCTGAAATTACTTCTATATCCTCCTTTCAATACTCCTAAATTTTCCTATATACCTAATAGAAAGAAATAATTAATAATTAAAGAATATTTATATGATAAGTTTTTCAAAATATAAGTTAACAATATTATTTTAATTATATATTTTAAATTTTTTTACATTGCACGTTTTTTAAAACTTATCTGATTTTTTAATTTAAAAATTAATGTAACCGTATATCCTCTAAATTAAAATATTAGAATAATCATTTACTCATTAATTAAATAAAAAAGAAAACGATTTTAAGTGCAGTTGTTTTGTATTTTTTTTGTTGAAAATAGAATTTTATTTTGATTATTGCTACGTGAATGTTCCCTCTCCTTCGAACTTGATGACTGTTTTGCCCTCGTCTTGTTCTTTAATGGGGTTTTCGTTATAGTGTCGAAGTCCCTTATAATTTTCAGTCTCATGTCGGTCTCTGTAGAGCGCGAAATTGCGTCGTTTCGGGATTCTGAAACTCGGAACAATCTTCGAGGAATTCTCGAGTCATGCTCAAAAGTTAGATTCACTCACCTTTTTCTAGAAAATTTGCTTATGTAGAATTTATTTATTTCTGTTTATATAACAATGTTAGCAACTAGATTGGTGATTATTATTGGCTATGGTGAGAAATATGGGACAAGAAAAATGAAAGTTGAAAATTTTAAATTGAATGCTTATGTTATGTTTGTGTCATGATTTTCTTATACTTTGGTAGGTGGTTGCGGCTGGAGATTTTCATCAGTCTGAAGACACGGTTTCAGAGCTTGTCAAGTTTCTTGGTTCTGTGTATGATGCTGCCGTGTCTGACCCAGATAGCGAACATGCTGAGAATGAAGCATTTGAAGCTATCTCTGAGATCCATAGATATATTTGTTCTCCTTCCCTTGACCAGGTGGCTGACTTCAACACTTCAATCCTGTTTCAGATTCAGGCTTTTTAAGTGTTCGTGTTTCATATCAGGCTTAGCCACTGCTTTGATAAATTTCTTATAAGCAGTTGTAGGAGAAGAAAATGAAAAAGAAAAAAATGCGTTTGATTTTTTTATTTTTTTTCGTAAGGTACAACTTCTGCATTTTAGCTTTTAAAGTTAAACTAAATGAGCTTCTTTATGTGAAACATAATTCATATATCTTCTTATTTATATAGGTGTTTGTGTATGGTGAAATTTAGTCAAATATGACCATAGAAAATAAAGAAGAAAAAAGGAAAAATATAGACATGAAAACAGGATCCCTGCAGTCAGCAACTTGGAACCATTGGATGAAAGTCAAATGACCTGTAATTAAACTCGGTATATGCACTGAAATCAAATTTGAGTCATTCAATCTCCATCCAATGGTTACAGTGCACTGGCTACGTGGAAAAGCTAACTTCACGAAATCCAGTACCATGGTTCAATCTAGTTATACTTTTATACAAAAACCCTTTTATGGAACTAGAAATGGGAGATTAATGATTTTAAGGAAAAACTTATTATATTTGTATCACATAGTCTTTCAAGCTCACAGTTTAGTGTAAAAGAGCGATAGAGTAAAACTAAGAGTGTGGTGTTGATTGTTTGGTGATGTGACAGGAAGTTGTTGATGCCCTTTCCTTTGAACTGCCAAAGGCTGTTTCAAAGTTTGTGGGGCTTTCAAGTAGATTTTTGGACATGGCAATTAGGATCATCGATCAGTTTATAGTGAAATGTGGTCCAAGGGATATGCTCTCAATTCTCTGCAATGTGAGTTTGTCTTTATTGTGAGTAAATGTGTATTATCAGTTCAAAGACACACACAATGTCACTTTAATACTCCCCTACTAGTTGACAATACTGTTACCTATTGAATTTTTGTTGAGCAGACATTAGGCTACTCAAGTACGATCAACAAGGCCGCCAGTTACATTGTCGCACCTTTAACAGGGATTTCAAAGGGTAATTAGTGCAGTGATCTTTTAATCGATGGTTAGAATATAAAACTGTAATCTCTGTCCAATGAAAGAAAGATGGAAGCAATAACCTTGTTAATTCTCTTCCAATTTAGGGCATGTGAATCACTTGACACTGGATTCATTTTAAGAACTTATATTTTGGTTTTCTTGAACCTTAGTTGCTCTGGGCTTTGTATGAAGAAAACTCATTCCTTAGTCATTACCCTCTCTAGCCTTTATATTTATGTTTATGTTGAGAAAATTGAATATGATATTGATTTTATTTTTAAATGGTGTGTTGAGATCAATTGTTGTTATTTATAAATTGTTTATTTGTCACCATTACTTGCTAAGAAAATGATAGGATCAATTTAAAAGCGATAGTTTAAAAGGTATCAATGCTGTCTATTGAATTTTGGTCAAATTTATAAATGGAGGATGAAACCAGAAAATCAGTTCCTTACATGACAGTATGCTTTTGGTTCAGCTTTCTTGTGAGGACAAATTCTTTTGGGTTGAACATGGTGACTTGAATCTAGAGTTTAACAGGACTGATAACAATAAAATCTGACACATTATTTGTTTGTGTGAAGTGGCATCATATATTTTATGACCAGACTTTTATATCTAATCTCAAATAAAATAAAATTGAAATAAATATTCCCAAGGTCCTAAGCTTCAGCTTGATACTAAATCACCTAGTCCGGTTAGCTGTCAATTGCACTATGGTTTTTATTCGGCTCATTTTTTATTCAGCAAAAAGTCTTACAACTTAACTATTATGTTAAAGTTGGAAATTATCTTTGTTGATGAAATGCAAAAACTAAATGCTTGTTTTGGCTCACTCTGCTCTGTCAATGATTATAAGCCACATTATTTGAAGTGTCTGCTCATACTTATTTTGCCTTTTCAGTCTTTATTTCCATTCAGAGGCATCAATTTGAGCAAGTAAAAGAAGCTATTCCTATAATTCTTAATGTACTGAAAGCCGTGTCTTTGGAGTCAGAAGAAGAAGAACTTGAAGATGTATTTGACAGAGCTGTTGGGATTGCAAATTCTATAAATCAAGTTTGCAGTAAATTGGTCAGTCAATTTTAAAACAATGATCTTTTCTTTGTTAAAAAACTTGAATGACTGATTTATTTTCAATTATTTTGCTGAAGTTTTTCTTTATCCACTTCTACAATAGGAGGGGGATGCAAAGGAGAAGCTCCAAACTCTTCTTGGTCTTTACGTCCTTCAATGCATGGTACATGTCTCTGTACTGCATTAAAACTAAGTATTCTTATTTGTATTTTTTCCTAACTACCTCTTAGTAAAATGGAAATATGGTTTTATTGAATTTAATATGTATCAACATGTTACCACGCATTATCCAGGCTCTCATTTCAGCTAGTTTAGGTTCTAAAGCTTCCAGTTGTCATTCGTTTGTATTACAACTGTCGCAAATTTCTTCATACTGTGGTTTATCATATCTCAGTCTAGTAACAACTTATGAAGTTGAGACTGTGGCGGGCTCCATTTTTGGAGGTAGTACTCCTATATTACTATGTTAGCTGTCAAGTTATTTCAACGCAAATGTAAGCACTATTTACATTGCTGTATATTTTTCTGTCAAACCCCTCAATTTTCCAGAAGATAAAGATCACTATATGGGTTTCTTATCTCATGTCAAACATGGTGCTGCTCTTTCAGGTTTGTGTTTGAATAATAACTATTTACTGAAATTGAATCCATGCCTTTTCTTTTTCGAGTATCCCTTTCACTAACCCATCAAACTATTTTTTTTTTAAGTAATTTGGGGACTTGTCTCAGAGGAGGTTGCTCATACTGCTAAAGAGAATTTGGCTGCCATCAAGGATGAACTTTGTAATAACCAAACGAAAAGGTGGCAAGCAATAGCAACATTAAAGCTAGTACTTTCGTTTGTAAATCTACCATGGGAGTTAAAGAAACATGCTATCGACTTCTTGCTTTGCATCACAGACGATGGAAGTGTCTCTAGAAACTGCAATGAGGAACATTCTGAATGGTCATCTTATATGCCAAGCCTTTTCTCGGCTTTGCAGGTTGTGTTTACTTCAATTGTGACTTCAGTTTGTTTATTGTTGTTCAATCTTTTACTTTCTCTTATGGTTACATTAAACTTTCAGGCTGTAAAAATGGTTATCATGCATGCCCCAGAGCCAGAACTTAGAAAAAAATCCTATTCTGTGCTAAAAGGAGTGAGTTTCTATACTAGCAGCACCTCTATAAATGCAACATGTAGTGAGCATTTTCTGAAATAGAGATATATGATGTTTGTTAAACTGCTTACTATCTCAAGCACGTTTTTCTTAAGATTTTTATTGGTACTAAGCTGATGTTACTCAAACTAGATACTGGCCGATGTTCCAATTTCTCAAAGATTAGACATTTTGAAAGCATTGATTACAAACACCGACTCTTCCTCAATGGTAATCCCCTGAATTAGAATTTGTTTAGCACTGTTCTTCCTTTTTCTGTTAAAAGTTAAATCATCTTATGGTTCTCTTGCACCATTTTGAAGATAGCCATTTTCATGGATCTTATCCGGAAGGAAATGTACACAGCAATTCGCGGTAGTAGATCAATAGTAAAAGATGCCCCACTGATAAAAAACAGAGCATTTCCAGATGCTCCATTTTGGAATCCCGGGGTCATCGAGTTGGTGGAGTTGGTTCTAAGACCTCCTCAGGGTGGACCTCCTTCCCTGCCTGAGCAGAGTGATGCGGTATTCTTCCTATTTTATATGTTTTTTGTAATTTATATTAGGTTTAGTTAATCATTTGGTCTCTATACCGACACCAAATTTTCATTTTAGTTCTTATACCTAAAACCCGTATGTTTTAAGTCATGTGCGGACTTTTTTTTTTATGTTTTGGCCTTCATTTTGCAGCAGTTTTATACTGCCTGAAAACAAACAACACTGGTTTAAAACAGAGAAATAAATTTCATGTAAATGGACAAAAAAAAAACTGAGTTTTTAGGTATAGAACTAAAATAAAAGGTTAGTATAGGTAAAGGGACCAAATGATTTATCAAATCTTTGTGTAATCCATGTTTCTTGAAATGCATCTATTTGAAGAAACTTTTGGCGTGATCGTCATTTAATTTTGGGTTATGAATATGAACTCGTATGAAAAGGTTTTGAATAAGGCCATTATGTATTATGATCCACAGGTGTTGTCAGCCCTCAACCTATACAGATTTGTATTGATGACAGAATCTGCAGGTATGTAGCATCAATTAATTATCACTTATGGGGAAAATTACTAACAAGAGTTCTTGATTAAAAAAAAAAAAAAAAAACTATTTCAAGCAGTGGTTAATGAGTTACAAGTTTGAGTTAATGAACCACTGGAATGGTTAATTGTTCCCAAACACAAAAATACTCACCTTCAATTTTCATTTTCAATTTTCCTTGAAAAAAAGTGAGATTGTTACATGTTTGTAGATTTGAAACATTATTTAAATGAGAAGTGTTGGCAACATACTCTCTGTTATTGGTTAAAATTTATTGAAAATTATAAAAACATCACTGAGACTTGTTAAATATGAAATGAGACTTTCAAAATTGTGATTTTCAATAAATTTCAACTAATAATAGGGTTTATTGGTGATAGTATTTACCTAATATAAATTAAGTCTAATTTGGAAGGATTTACTATTTCATTGGTAACAGAAAAGACAAACTGCACTGGAGTGCTGTCAAGGAACAGTTTACTGAAGGCCTACAATGAATGGCTGCTTCCTTTGCGTAGCCTGGTGACAGGTATAATGGCAGAGAGCAAGAGTGACTATGATGAGTTTGCTGTTGACACTGTATGCACATTAAATCCACTTGAGTTGGTGTTGTACCGGTGCATTGAACTTGTAGAAGAGAGGCTAAAGCAATCCACTTAAGTTGCTCTTAGCCAGAATTTTTGAAAAAAAAATTGGTGCATGTTGTTTTTGAAATATTGATCATTTAAAATAGTTTTTGTTTGGACCTGAATTACAGATTTGTGTTTGACTGTCACTAGAACCTAACATGATCTATTCCATTATTATGGAGGTGATGATGATTTTAAAAGAGTTAACAAAACTTACATCTGGTACCATACTAATTCTAATAATTGTTAATACTATTTTTAATTAAAATTGGAGTACATTTTCATCATGTGTAATATACTAAATAAAATTATGGTACTGAATATAAAAAAAAAAATTGTATTATATGTAATATATTTCACAAAATTATATTAGTATACAGTATATTTTTACAGCACTAATTTTTGTCTCTATCTTTTATTATTTATCTTTTCCCAAACTTTTTACCCTTTCCTTTTCTCTTCCCATAATAAATAATCTTTTGTACAAATTTTGTGTACTAACAAAACTTATAAAAATTGTATACGCCAATTATTGTACCCAATAAGCGACAAAGGTATTTTAATGCTACTGGACCTATTTAAAGATTGATTTGTTTAACACACCAAATAAGTTAATTCAAATGCAATTATTTTTTCTAGCTATTTAAATACTTACATGAAATAATAATAATAATAATAATAATAATAATAATAAATAGGCAGAAAAAATTACTATTCTATTATAATAGCCTAACATTATATAATAAACAAAAAATAAAAAAAATATATTCTATTTCAAAAGCAAGATCAATATTTTAAAAAATGGATTTGAAAGATCAATATTTAAAAAAATGGACCGACGGTGAAGACATTAATTCAGGTTTTAAAGATTTAATTGGAATTCAATTTGGTTGAATCGAGTAAAATAATATTTTTATAATTTAATAAATTCATTAATAATAATATTTTTTATAAAAAAAATAAATAATAAAAAAAGTGAAAGATGGATAATTATTAAAATAAGGTAAAAATATAATAAAATAAATATTATTTAAGATTAAAGTAGCTAATTTCAGATAAATATATATATATATATATATATATATATATATATATAAAAAAATTATTAAAAAAATTTTATCCTAAATTTTCTTTTTTATTTTGTCCCGATTTTTCCAATTTTGTTTTGATGTAATTAAAATTTAAATATTAATTTTTAGTCCAATTATCAGATTAACAAGTTAAAATAACCCACTCTGATTTTAAAAATAGTGAGTAAGATATGAATAATCATTAACTTCTAAATGGATTGTAAGCTTTTATGACTCTAAACCCTAAATAATTTTAAACTAGTAATTTAAATGAATTTCCTCTAATAAATGTTGTGTTAAAAAGCATGTTAGAGAATAAGCATTAGTATTCGTCATTTTCGTAAATGATAAATTTCTTCAAAGAACCTTTTCCTTTTTGAATGATTCCTATCTTCTTTTGTTTAGCTTTTCATGGGTTGGTCATGGAGCTTTGGTTTGTTCTTCAAGTACTTAATGAATGAGTGGTTATTCTCCCTCCTTTATTCTTAATCATGGTATATCTTCACAAACATTAGAGACAATTTTTTCATAACTAATAAATCATTAAGTTTTATTATAACACAAAGAGATCTTTTTTTTTTGTCATATATACATATAATAGTAGGTGTAACGTGCATCTTCACCAAAATTCAAACCATAATCGACCTAACACGTGAGTATTATTTTTCTAGTAATATATGTTTAAAAGCTCAAAGTTTTGTCCTTTATTTATATGGATCCGTTAACCTTTCTATAGTAAGATAATTCTTAATGTTTAGTCTCATTGCCCTTAAATGGAAAAACCCATTGACACTTTCTTTTCATAGGGAATAAACCCTATTGTTTGTTGCCTTTATTTATGAGGTAATTTACAAGTTTAGTCTTTTCTTTTTAATTATCTCAAGTGCATGTATGGAATTCAATGTTTAACTCAAGCTCAATTCATGTCTTTTCATAGAGAATTTCACCGTTTTTAAAAAAATTAAATACATTACATTTTTATTATTTTTATTTTAAAGTAAGGTTTTATTTAAATAAGATAATTCGAATTTATTAAAATTTTTATTTAGATATAATATTTAATTATTATCAAATACGAAATTTATTTAATTAAAAAATAACATTTAATTGTTTGCAATTGTGTGTTGCATTAGATTTCAGTTGAGAATTTTCTTTTTCATCAAAGTCGGTTAAAAAAATTAGTTGATATTAATTTTTATTCTTCTTTAATTAATATTGGTTAATTGTAATCAATATCAACTATAATTATTTTAACTGCTGTTTATTAGAGTTGTTTTTTTAAATCTTTACTTAAGTTTTTTTTTTTCAATTTTGTAATATATGAGAGACTCAACGGATATAATCTGAACACGAGAATTATTGCTACAACTATAATAGACGAGAAATAAAAAAAAGGCAATTAAAATAATTTGTATACATAAATATAAACTAATTTATAAAAATTTCTTTGAAAAACTTGTTATTAATTTATATAAAACCTAATTTTAATTTAGAACAAAAATTTTATTTCTCTTCTAATTAAATGATTTATAGATAAATTTACACAAACAAATTTGTAGGACCATTAAGGGTGTGGATTTACCTAATTATTTCAATCATGTAATAGTTCCAAAATGTAAGTATATAACAACCATAAATATTTTTTTAAAAAATTCTCACTATAATGATTGCTCCTACTAAAAACAATAATAGGTTCGTAGTTTGGACAATGTGCTTTAATTAGGGTTTGCAATTATTTTTAAGCAATAATCTTCCATTAGCTATCAATGATTCGATGATGCTTTTAAGACTTTTTGGTGGCTTTTCTTTTCCATCGACTGTGACAATGACGTTTGTGATTGTATGTTAGGGTTTCCTACAAAATGAAAAAGGAAAAGTATCAAAATTGACCTAATTAGATTCATGATATCATTATTTATCTTTTGTTTTTCCTTTGATTATTATGGTCTTTCAAATATAATTCACAATTATTATTGAGTTCTATGTGTTTATTATTATTATTATTAATTATAGTTATGAGTTATAATACATTACATATGTATGTTTGTTCAACCTTCTCACGTCACATGATTAGGGTTCTTCAAATGGGACCGGATTAAAGAAAAAAGCAAAATTCAAACTCATTGATTTAGGTTTTGTTGGGGACAATTTTGCCAAAAACAGAAAATCCAACTTAAGTAATGGTTAGACCATATTAGATAATAAATTAAGTTTATGAATATATTTTTTTATAGAACTTTAATTTGGTTTCTACAAATTTTTAAATTCATGAACGGCTTCTTCATCTTTTAAATATGTATATAATTAATCTTTCTTTCAATTTTGTAAAAATAAAAAATTCATTACTAGCTTAGTAACTACTAAATTTAAATAAACATAAAGACTAAATTTGTATATTTTTAAAATGTAAAAGATTAATTTATCAATTTAAAAGTACATATAAGAAAAGTTAATTTATCAAAAAGATACAAAGATTAAACATATTTCATTTTCAAAAAGAATCATGCTATAAATAATTAATTAATCGATTGACATACTTGTTTTTGTCTTTATTTTAAAAATAATATTCAATATTTAGATAATATTAGAAAATTCAAATTCAAAAAACATACTTTCTTTAGAAACGGAATCATTGAGGTAAATTGTGTACCACATTTATTGGATTAGAGTTAAATAATCCAAACAAATTCAACCCCAATTGCAATTGCTCATAAATCTATCCCCAACCACATCTAAAATTTATTTAGACTAATTTCTCTACAAACACTTGTATAAAAAAATAAAGATAAAAACTTAATACATGAATTAATTTCACCTTCTGGCTAGATTTATCTTAATTTTTTTCCTAAAAGTATTTAGATAGAATTTGGTCTTATCATGCTGAGTTATTATCATTCACTTTTTTTTCCTTTTTTTTTTTTTTTTTTTTTTTTTTTTGATGACTTGAATCAAATCTATTCCCAACCACACCTTCAAATCATTGACATTCAAAATTTCCCCTTTATGCCTCACAAGTTTTTCTTTCCTTCTTTAAATTTTCCCCTTACAGAGTTTGGGTGAAAGGCTTATTACATTGAAAACAATGCACGGGTGCACATGATTGTCGTGCAGTTGCCCCCACCCCAAAATTAAACCTCATCTGTCCATTGTTGTCCCTTTTCCTTCCACTGATAAAGCATGAGAAAGACAGTTAAACAAAGAAGAAATAAAAGAGAAAAAATGAGACAGAGAATGCTCAAATAAAAAGGTTCAAAAAAGATAACAAAAAGAAAATATTGTTTTTTGGATGTTTAAAAAGGGAGGTCAAAGCCTCAAAGATCCAAAACACTCTCACTTTCTCTCACTCAGGAGTAGTGGCTAACAAAACTCACTCTGAGTGAGTTTGTTAGTGTTGTTTGTGTTCCTTTTCAGGCACAACAACCTTTCTTTCTTTCACTCATCTATTATATCTTTATCTTCATGTTTTCTTAGAAAGAAACAATGAAAACGAAGCTTCTTCTTTTGTTTCTCATGCTCCTCCTTATTCTCCACAAACCCATTTGGACTCTTGCCTCACCATACCCTCTTGCCCCCTCACCTCAAGTTCCACCCTTTTCTCCAATTTCAACTTCAATGTCTGCTTCTTCTCCAGGTTCTTTCCCTCTTTCTATGTTTGTTTTCTTTTTCTTTGTTATTCACATTTTTTCGGAGACAATCATTTTCGAGATACAGTCGGATACTACATGTAGCTACTTTTCTTGATGCATTTCTATGCTTGTGTGTTGCTCTGTCTGGTCATTACTTCTGATGGAGTTGGTTTTCAACGGTGTCGAATTCGCATTTGAAAATCATGACGAGCACTTAATGCAGACAATATGTAGTAACTAATTTTTTATTCATTTCTTTGTCTAGTGCGTTTGATTGTGTGGATTTTAATCCTAGGCTTCCCCTTTGCTTAAACTCTATTAACTTGTCATTAATGGTTTGAAATTTTAATGAATTGGACATATTTTGTTGTCATGTACTTTAAATTGATGCTCACTGCCATATACTGCATATTGGTCAGGAATTGTGATGGGGGCTGAACAGCAGCAAATGGATTCGCACAAGAAAATGGTAATTGCAATTGCCGTAGCCAGCACTTCACTTGGTGCAGTCATTTTGAGTGTGTTGTGTATCTGGATTTACCATACCAAGTACCCTTCAAAATCCAAAGGGAAAAACGTTCAAAGATCAGGTTTCCCCCCCTTTTTCACAATTTCATTTGTTAGAATCTTATGAAATTTGGTTTGGTTAAACTTTCTTCTTATTTAAATTTTCTGTTTTCAGTTTTTTTTCCTCTTTTCTGAAGTTTTTATACATAGAATGAAAACAGAAAACACTAAATATTTGTTTTCAATAAAAACCTTTAAAATCAAGAAATAAAATTTAAAAAATAATATATTTTTCAAATCAATTGACCCCTTAGCTTTCTATTTTGCGTCACAAAGCACAATTTTGGGACGTAAAAGAACTTTGACATTAATTTGCTTTCTTGGTATTGTCTGACATTTGTAATTTTTCCCCTTTTTCTGTAATATGAATCCCAAGATGCTGAGAAAGGGTTAGCTTCATCACCAACTTTGAGTAAATTCACCTCTATAAAGCTGGTTGGTAAGAAAGGGGGTGTTCCAATCATTGATTATAAGCAAGTAGAAAAAGCCACTGGCAATTACAAGGAAAGTAACATCTTGGGTGAGGGAGGTTTTGGATGCGTTTATAAAGCTCATTTAGATGATAATTTGGAAGTTGCCGTTAAGAAACTGCACTGTGAAAATCAGTATGCTGAGCAAGAATTTGAGGTAATCCTTGCTAATAAATTCATTTTCACTTTTCTTTTTAATATTATATTGAATAGTAGTGCTTCTGTGAATTTGCAGAACGAGGTGGAATTGTTAAGTAAAATTCAACATCCAAATGTGATTTCTCTGCTGGGTTGTAGCAGTAATGAAGATACAAGGATTATTGTCTATGAATTGATGCATAATGGATCATTAGAAACTCAATTACATGGTAAAACATTGTTTTATACGCTTTATACCTAGGATAAGACATATGATTAAGATATGATGAGGTAAATTATAAAATTATTATTATTTGAAGGACCTTCTCATGGCGCTGCATTGGCTTGGCATTTGAGGATGAAAATTGCCCTTGACACAGCAAGGTGACCCTCCCTAAACAGTTCTTAATCTATCTTTTTATTTGCTTAGAAGCAATGCTAGCTTCACTATTTTCCATACACTCTTTCATTATTATTGGAATTTATTGAAAGTCACAAAATGAGTCTTATTTGCTCTTTCCATCTCATCGCAAGTGTCTATTAAAATAAAATAAAAAATCTAAAATTAGTATCATTTAAGTTTTCTAATATAACCAAAGTTTACTTGTGTTTATGTTTTTTATTTTTAATGTAAAGAAAATAAGCAGATTTATACTTTGTTTATGTACTTGTCTAATCTACTTACTTTTTTTGTATCTTTGTTAACATGGTATTTGATTAACGTCAACCAGGGGATTAAAATATCTGCATGAGCACTGTTATCCTCCTGTGATCCATAGAGATCTGAAATCTTCTAATATTCTTTTAGACACGAAGTTCAATGCCAAGGTAAAACAAGAAGGCTATGTTCAATTTGCTGCATATATTATTATTTTCTTGTTGTACCATACATTTTTATTGTGCTCACAAAAACTTCTGCTTTGTGTGCTCTTACTGTTTGTTTCAGCTTTCAGATTTTGGTCTTGCCATAACCAATGGGACCCAAAACAAGAACAATATCAAGCTTTCAGGCACGTTGGGTTACGTGGCCCCGGAGTATCTTTTAGATGGTATGAACTGAACTAATATAACATATAATTCCATGGCATATGCAATGGTCTGACAAGTAGCTAAATATGTGTCCTTAATCTTTCAACATGCCCCAGATCCAAGATAATGGTCTTTTTGAACCTTTGATGTATTCATTGTGCAAGAAATTATTACATGGTTGGATAAGCCCGATTAAGTGTGATGTGACGATGGACCATGATGATAGTCTTGAACCATTTAACAAATTTTGGATGTGTGCACCTTGTGCTTGTCTTGGGAATGTACCTCCCTATCTGATCTGGCAAGTTATATAGATTATTTATTAAATTAATAAGTTGTCAGTTACACGTTACAGCCCCATATGCCTAGTTTGCTCCAACTGCTACTTGTCAGTGATGAAAGACAATAATGATAATAATAAATATCCTAAGGGTGGGAACTGAAATTTGTCCTCAGCTAGTTAAATTGATTCTTGTCTGAGAGATGGGAAACATTGGAAGTATAACACTTTTGTATTATTCAGTTTAAATCCTTGATCATTTGGCAGGATTGCTATTTTATTTTAATTATCAAGGGAGACTGTGAATCAAACTACCACATATTAATCATGAGATATAAATTAAATACATAACTTCTCCAAGGATTATCTTGGAACATGGAGAAACAGCTATAGCAAAACTTTTGAGGAAGTTTCATTATAATTATTTTTGCAGGTAAATTGACTGATAAAAGTGATGTATATGCTTTTGGAGTTGTGCTGCTGGAGCTTCTATTGGGAAAGAAGCCTGTGGAAAAACTAGCACCAGCTCAATGCCAATCTATTGTCACATGGGTACTGTTTGCTTGGTGATGATGAATTTAATTGGGTTGGTATTGGAAATGACATTAGCTATTTATGATGTTTACAGGCCATGCCACAGCTCACAGACAGATCTAAGCTTCCAAACATCGTGGATCCTGTAATTAAGGATACAATGGACCCCAAACACTTATACCAGGTTTGAGTGCCTATGAGTCAGAACACAGACATATTTTCCAGTTTATTACTTACTACTCATCCTTTTTGGCAATGATAGTGGTCATAGTAAGAGTTAGCTATACGATCTTACAAAATTTTTTTAGCAACCCACCCTTCTAATAATTTATGAAGAGTGTATTGAGTGAAAATCAACTATGTTTCATGAAAACAAAAAATGGTTAATGTTTTCTTCATTTTGAAAATAAAAAGATTAATAGAAAGGTATATATATAATTATTCAAGTATAATAGTACTACCAGTATTATGTTATTAATGAATTATGTTTCCTTGTCCCTCTTCAACACATATGTAGCAGAGAAATGTTAACAACACAGTTTCTAATACATGGAAAATATCTTTGATATCAGTTGAAATTAGTATAAATCCTACTAAATGAGGTAGGCTTGAAATCCGAATCCTCTCTAGCATCTACACCTACAAGTATAAGAGTGAAAAAGGCAGGTTCATGTGGAACTCACCTGACAAATGAATCCCATGTGGAACTTGTGTGGTTCTCTCCTTAATACACGATGCAGTTTATTAGGATCCACATCCACGTGACTTTTAAAGACATTATAATGTGAGTTAAGTGAATAGTGTTTCTCTTATCTACTATTATAATCTCAATCTTTCTGGCGAAAAAAGAAAAAAGTTTATATATAAAACGAATTTGCAAGAGCATAAGTTTGTTTTTTAATTTTATGTATAAATTAATTTTAGCTTTAGAAAAAAAAATATTTTTTCTTTTATATGTGTTTATGAAAAAATAAAAGAATTAACTCTGCTTAACTGCTGCATTGACTTTTGTACTTTGTAGGTTGCTGCAGTGGCAGTGCTGTGCGTGCAACCAGAGCCAAGTTACCGTCCCCTGATTGCAGATGTTCTCCACTCACTCATCCCTCTTGTGCCCGTTGAGCTTGGAGGAACACTCAAAGTTGCACAACTGCCACAGCAAGTCTTACCTGCTGACCCACATGAGGATTCTAGACCATGATCAGTTTGAGACTGCATCACTCACTCGTAATGGCATGTTATGTGGTGCTCTACCCAACTAGTGAGGCTTTATCAAGGCTTGATATTACAGAAAAATTGATGACGACTACGCTGAAGATTTTGTAATAAAGACAGCCCGGGAGTGTGACAGAAACAGACAAATTGAGGAAAAGAGTAGACCTAAATAGTGCCCAAGAGCATTTGGATTAGTAATGATAAATGTGAGGAAATTGATTTCACTTATGTGAAAATATTTGTGTATATAGCGGTGATATTGCGGAACATTGAATTGTTTAAAGAGGATCATCTTATTGTCTTTCATTCCCTGTTTTGTCTTATCAAATTCAGCAGACCAGACTTCAAACTTCAAATAATTCGTACATAAACTTCAGATAAAATACGAACAACGTCCAATACACTATATGTCTGCTGTTGAAATTCACAATAGTATGACTTTCACTCATTATTAGTCCTATGATTTTGTATTTCCTAATAAACTTAAACTAATGATAGAGTAAATGTAAAAGAATATGTTAATACATTATTTGCATTCTTCTAAATTTAATACATCTAGAGAAGAATAAATGTAAAGACTCGCTACTCTTTTATTCCCTACATTTCCTTCGAACAAAACATTATATACTTGTCCAGGTTCTGTGCAGATGACGAGCCATTCTTGCCTTTATTTTTTGTTCAAGGCGGAAAACCATATATAATCAATTATTTTAGGTTCTCGGTTCCAAAATACCTCATCACCATTCACGATAAATGTCAAGAGTGAACTCTCAGGTTTCTCTATCAACGTAAATGATTCGATCACAATGGAAGTGGGATTTAACAAAAGAAAAAGATAACGACCAACAACTGAAGGACATATGGCCAATGAAACTATGCTTATAATGTTTTATTCAATTTCACCCAAATGAAATGAGAAACAGACACACTATGCATCGGTAGTTTTGATTAAATTAGCTTTAAGTCGGAAAATCTCACTCATTATATTTCAATACTGAGTGAATTTGTTTCAAGGTTACAAAATTTCCTAAGGTACTTTGAGGTACATATGTATAACAATTAATGCATACATACATAACTAAATTATTTTCGTACGTCACAATCTTTCCGATTGGTTATAACACTCACCAAAAATATTTGATTGAGTTTCAGCTGACATTATGATATGAGTCTATAATGGCATCTGCAAGGTATTCACATTTAGCCAACGACAATCCTGCCAGGGAAATCCTTCCATCCTTTGTCATGTATACATGCCACTTATTTGTCATGTTGTCACTCTGATAAAACACAATGTATCATTTGAGAACAACACAGTCAATAAGGCAAAACAGTAAAATCAAATTACAGATCAATATTATTTTGATAGATTCAATGGAATAAGACGTATAAAAGCCACAAGTTGATCAGAGGCAAGAAGCCATACTAACAGCAGGAGTCAGTTACCTGGTCCTTGTTCAAGCCAGTGAATGAGAACATGCCTATCTGCTTAAGTATGAATGACCAATCTTTTCCACTATTGTCTTTTGAAGTAATACTATTGTATAGCTGCTGTCTAACATTCTTGATCCTTCCAGCCATCATTTCCATCTCTGCTTTCCATTCATTAAAGAGAACTGGGTTTCCAACAACATCGGCAACAATTCTAGCCCCGTGTACAGGTGGATTAGAATACATTGGTCGGGCAAGCCTTTTCAACTGGCTCTTTACCCTGCAATAGGTTCATCAAAACAAAGCAATATGATTGGAGAAATGTGAAAAGGAGCTTAATGTTTATTATTTATACAAGAGGGATTGAACTGGAGGAAGGGAAGGATAGGTCGTACGCTCACATCTCCCCGCTGATAGAAAACTAACATATTAGCAACTAACATCGGTTGATCCAAAAATAAAAATACAAGAGGCATCCATTTCCCTAATCAAGTTGAATCCAAGAAAACAAAAACTAATATATTAACCACTTACTAACTAGCTAACAGTTCAGACAATATGCCACATAATACGGAACTTCTACTGAGGCATACTTCCCCAATCAAGCTGAATTCACAATGTCGCATATCTTAAAACAGAACAGGAGCATTTTTGTCATGATTTTAGCTACTTCTTACTATACTTAATTGATAAAATGGTCCCTTTATCTTAGTAGAAAAGGAATAAATTTGCATGGGATATGTTAAAGTAAATGATAGAGAGACATATAAATAAAATCCTTGTGTGTATTATCCATAACAAAGGAACAAATATATATAGATATCATGATATAAAAAGAGATGAGATTGGACCTATATATGTAACTATTTCTAATACCTCAAGCTGGTGTATATAAATCATATGTAAACTATAATTAATTTTAGGACTCTATAATGATTAGATTAAACCATCCGTCAATTGATCATTATTGAAATTCACAAATCTCTAGATACAATTTTAATCTAAGTTGTAAATGGAGAGAGCACATTGTCATAATTTGTGAAATAGAAAAATCAGGCCTAAAAGAAGTTGAAGAGGTCATGAATACTAGAAGAGGGAAATTTCCAACAGGAGAGGGAAACTTGCAACAAGAGAGAGAAAACAAGAATCCAACAAAGGGATAATGATTATGCAACTGCAATGACGGTGGCAACAGCAACAGAACAATACTAAAGTGAAGAAGTAGATAAAAATCGGAATGAAACACGGTTTCCGAAAAAAGTTTGCACCTAAGGATAATGGGTCCATCAGGAAGTCACAGGTTAGGATTTAAGCTCTAAATGTCATGTTAAAAGTAAATGGTAGAGAGACATATGAATAAAATTATATAATCTCTATGTGTATTATGCAAAGTAGATGAGCAAATACATATAGATATCATAATACAAAAAGATATGGTTTGGCCCCATATATTTAGCTATTTCTATCAGGATTGAAGTCGAAAGATCCAATATTTTTCTTAGACATGTTCATTCAACTTCAAATATCAGAAAGAATGGAAGACTTAATTTACTGTACCTTGCTGCTGATTCTGGGGATGAGGAAATCACATTGATTGCTCCAATCCTTTCAGCATAGAGACCAAGATTTTTACTGTATGACTGAGCCACAAGAACCTCCATACCACGTGCAACAAACAGTCTCACAGAAGCTGCATCTTCATCCAGGCTTCCACTAGCAAAGCCCTGAAATTAATAAGGCAAAATAGGTTCCAGGTCTCTTTCAAGATTTAGTCACAATGCTGAATATGTTAATGGTTTTTGACATATGCTATCAAGAAATTTATTAAGATATAGCTCATTTACCCAAAGAGCAGTACCTGGTAAGCAACATCAAAAAAGGGAATGTGGTTTTTTTCTTGAATTACATCAGCTATTTTTTCCCACTGTTCAGGTGTTGGATCAATACCAGTAGGGTTATGAGCACATCCATGCAGTACCACAAAAGATCCTTCAGGAGCTGACTGTAAAAATGTAGGAATGTACAATTGGACAGAGTTCAACCATATATTCGATTGGAGGAATCTTTAAATTAAATATGAATTTGTGTTTCTATGTATGCCTTCATGTAATAAGACGACAAGGTACAACTACTAAATCAATTAAGCATCAGATACCTTACACCGTAATGGCATTTTAATCAAAACAATTACACCAGTTGTATTTCAAGTGACAGATATTTTTGAAAACATGCATTTTGAGAAAAGATGAAAAGTGTTGAGACCTACAATGAAGGTCAAGAGGGGAAAAGCACACAAATAGAATATACTCGCATATTGGTTTCTAATTCAAAGCAGTTAAATATAACACTATTCGTTGTCCATTTCACTTGCTACATTGTGGATCAGGAATGTAACCTTTATATCTTCAATCATGCCCTCAAAATCCAAGCCAACTGTCTTGGGATCATAATATCGGTACTCAGACCATGGGACTCTAGCATCATTGAAAATATTCTTGTGATTACCTGCAAGACAATAGTGTTACCCAGGTTGTATGAAATTCCTAACAAACATAAAAGCTAACATAAACAGAGTAAGCAGTAAAAAGCACACCCCAGGTAGGAGCTGAAATCAAAACTTTTGCCCCAGCAAAATATCTTTCTATCAGAGCTGCACCTAGCCGCAGAGAACCAGTTCCGGAAAGACCTTGGACAGTGGCAACCTGGATGCAACAGGATAATGGAAGTAAGAAATAATAATAATAAAAAAAAGAAGAAGAAAAAATCAGCATAACCAATCAAACGTGATGTCCTTCAATACTTCTATATTTTCTAAATCAAATACATACTCTTTGCTGTTTGATTGCTGGGTTGCCTGCTCCAAGTAACAACTCTGCAGTTGCCTTATTAAATGCAGCCAAACCCTCAATAGGGAGATACTGCACTTACAAGTTAAAATCATACTCAATAACACATAAAGGCATATGATGTAAAGAAAATTACCTCTTTGTTATCCCCCCTCTCCAGCATAAGATTCTCTGCCTAAAAAAGAAGTTAATCTAAATCATTAACTCAACTAAAAAATAGTCTAAGGTCGGTGCTGCCTTAGAAAAGATGTTCATCTAAATCAACATTAACTCAATCAAAAAATAGTCCAAGGTTGGTGAAAAAGAAGCAGAATTAGGAACAAACGTATGACATGAGAATTGTGAAAGCCAGGGAGACTCAAATCACAGCACATAAAGTAAGGAACAGAGACCTTCTTAACAACATTAAGAACGTATGGCTGTAATTCTTCAGTTCTGTACGCCCCTACGCCAAGATTGAGCTTAACATCACTTGTGTCCGCTTTGAATGCCTCAGAAACTCCAAGAATTGGATCAGGAGGAGCCATAGGTATGCCCTCAAACCGAGAAACATTAACCGCAACAGCCATAGAGATCCGACCACTAGACTGAAAATTTTTTTGACAGAAATCATATAATATTAGCACGCTTCCATACACAGTTTCTGTTCCCTCAAACTCCCTAATCCTCCCTAACTACTTTTACTTACAAGTATGAAATGAAGAATGGGAATATAACTAATTGCGATCAATTGAATTTTGATTTAAAAAAAAATAATTTATACACCTTCAGTGTAAATCATCTTTACACAGGTAGAGACACAGACATCCAACACCAATTTATCTTTTCACCTCATCATCACATTAATAAACAGGATGGCATAAAGTAGTCAAATCTTGATGAATGTCTGCAAAAAGATGTTTCGAAGTAATGGTGTATAGAAAATAAACTCTAACAAACATTTCTACACTGAGGTTAATTTAATAAATACAATAAAAGTTGCTAAAATATTTTTTTGATCTCTCATCTCATTAATCTCCTAAACTTAAAAAGTTTCATTTGGGTCCATTCAACTGTGTCTATCTCAGACCAATTCGATATTTCCGTCAGTTTACAACACGAACTTGGTCAGTTTACAGACATTGACACATGACACACCATGAGAGATGTCACATCCTAGGCCACAAACTAGCTTAGGTTCACAATATTACTACCCAATTGATCATAAAGTAAAACAAGATAAAAATTACCAACCAAAGCAAAACAAAAAACAAAAATAAATAAAATTGAAGCAACAAGCTTTAATTTTTAGTACATACCCTTGCATGTGGAAAGGAATTGAGTCCTTTGTTAAATCTCAAAGTGTTGCCTCCAATCTTGGGCTTCCCCTGTTGGACACTAACGTTAAATCGCAAAAGGGTGATCGTTAAAACCAATGTAGGAACGATCAGAAAAAGGCACCTTGTGGGTTTGGCGCGAGCAGAGAGAAGAGGAGGGAGAGAAAGAGTGCGAAGCTGCGGAGAGAACTGAAGAAGCCATCACCTACAACAGAAAATGTTAACCAGTTGCAATGATTTAGGATACTAAAGTGTAGTAGAAAGTAAGTTTTATATTAACTATGAATAGTTGTTAAAGTTGAATAGCGTAGAGAAGACGATGATGAGATGCAGTACGTTTGTTTGTTGAATCGCTTGAAGGAGCGTAGGGAGATAGAATTGCAGGAAACAGTTAGCGATGAGAACAGAGTGAAGAAAGTTAAAGTAACCTTTCGGTTTTATCAAGTGCAAATTCTCACGGGTCCACAATATCAATCTCTTTCTATACTTCTTAAAACATACATTTTAGAATAAATGGTTAGCATTTTTATATAATTTTAGATTTGTCTTTTTTCATTTATGTAAATATTTGTATTTTATTTTAAGACACTGATAATATTATTTAAAATTAACTAAAATATTTATTTTTTATTGATTTCTATTATTATGTTAAAAGTGTTTTATATTAAAGACTAGAAAAAGTATTATTTATTACTATTATTAATAAAAATATAGATTTACTTTATGTTAAAAACAAATAAAATCTATTATTTTAGGTTATTATTCTAAACATGGTTTGTGAGGAAGTTTCCTCATAGATTCTTCCTTGTACATTACTTCTCCTATAAGTTTTTGAAACCCATAAATCATAAAGTGAGTCACACATGTAAAGTTACTATTCATTATTTTAATATTGTTGTTTTTCTATATAAGGCTTCTTAAGACCCTTATGCTGGGCAAAAGTCATTCCCTCCAAGAGCTTCCCTCTCCCTCTCCTCCTTCTCTCCTCTTCTCTTCTTTCTCTCTTATGTAATTCTTACTATATAAATAAGAGAAGCATATTCAGCATCTCCCTTCTCCTTCCCCTCTCCCGAGTAAGTTTTCTTTACTCCCCTTTTATGGAGTAGTTTTCTTATAAGAGCGTCCTCGAATGCCTCAAGCGGTATTTATTAAAAGATGCGATAATCATTTAAAGACTTAAATATTTTTGTACAGTTTTATTTTGTGTTCATATAAGCTTATGAGGTGATATCTAACCGGCTCTGTCAGATTCAGTCATCTCATAATCTTATCATGAACTTGTGTGTTTATTTTCTTGTTCTTTACTTTTCTGTCTTTAATTTCGTTCATGCGTAAGTTTATGAGGAGATGTGTAACCGGCTCTGCCAGATTTAGTCATCTCATAATCTTATAGTGAACACTTTTCTTACTATAACCGACTTTATCTCGGACAGTCATCATTTAAGTTAGTCTGGTTTCGGGTTGTCACGTGAGCTAAGTAGCCACGTTGACCTACTGAAGAGATAAAAAGTTATAACATGTTTTGGTTTATTTATTTTTCCCCTACTAGAATTTTTTGATAATAATTTACAAATAAATTATATTTATATATTTATATATTTATATATAATTAAATATTTATTTTTTAAAATTATTTAATTTAATAAATTATTATAAATTAATCTAATTATGATTAAATTAAATTATTAAATAAAAAATATTTAATTTTTTTAATTAGGTGAATAATTAATTTATTATAAGTAATTATTATATAATTTTACCAACGAATATATCCGTCAGTAATTAATTATTAATTTACCGATGGATTTACCGACAGAAATATTCGATCGGTAAATAATTATTAATTTACCAACAAATTTATCGATGAGATATATTACATCGATAACTAATTATTATTTTACCGAACGGATCCAGTCGGTAAGACCAAATTTTATATCCATCGGTAATGACTCATTTTTCAACTGCTACAAATCCAGTCAAAAATATGCAATTTTCTTGTAGTGTTTGTGATTCTTGTATTCTAAGAAGAAAGTAGAATGCTCATGCAAGAAACGTGATGAATATGCATAAATACGTACAAGGAAAAGAAGAAATGAAAAGAAGATAAAAAATAATAGAGAGAAGAAAACTATTAGAGAAAAGTATTATATTTCAATATTATTGTATATAACAAAATATCATACAAAACTATATAATAAAGTGTAAAAATAGAAAACTATTATTAGTTATAAATTGACAACCAATACCCCCTCAAGCTTGATCATAAATGTTCATGATACCAAGCTTGCGTATTATGTTGCTAATAGTCTTGTGAAAACATTTCCAACTATTAAGTTGAATCAATGGGAAGCACATGAAACAATTTGCTTCAAAGTTTCTCCCTAACCACATGACAATATATCTTTATATGTTTTGCTCTTTTAAGAAAGCTTGAATTAGAAGAAATATGTCTAGTTGAATCATTATCACAATAAAACATATCTTGTGTGGGGTTCTGAACATCAAGATCTTTGAGAAGATATGTTAACCATTAGATTTTACAAGTAGGTACTACAAGAGCCTTATATTCTACCTCAGTGGATGAGCAAGAAATGGTAGATTGCTTCTTTGATTTTCATGAAATAAGTGATGATCCAAGGAACACACAAAAACTAGTAATGGATCTACAAGTTTCAGGATATGTAGACCAATCTGAGTCACTAAATCTTTTTAATTGAATCTCTGAATTTCTTGGAAAAAAAAAACCTTGTGAAGGAGCATTTTTAATGTATAGAAAAATTATATGCACAACACGATGATGATGTTGAGTAGGCCTTTGGATAAATTGGCTAAAAGACATTGCACCACAAATCTAATATTAAGTCGCGTACCAGTAAGGTAGATTAATTTTTTTTCCATGAGGCGTTGATAGAAATCAATCCCTGTTCTAGCAAGTTTACATTCTTTGAAAAACATGAATGTTGTCCTTAGAAGGAGAGATTTCCAATCCAAAGCTTCAATTTCTTTCCTCATTGTAGTTGTCCATTCATGAGTTTTGATAACTTCTTTATATCTTTTTAGTTTTCATCTGTGGTGATAGCTAAAGTATAGCGCAAGTGCCTCATAGAAAGTCTATCATAACTAAGAACAGAAGAAAGACGATATAAACTCTTACTGTTATTAGACATATGTTTTGTTATATTAGTTATCTTATGGTGATAATCCTGAATATAAGATGACATTTTTTGTGTTCTAGTGGATCTATGCGGGTTTTGTTCAATGTTGTCATCCATGATTTATTTTTCAATGTTGGTAGGAGTGTCTATAGAATTGTCTTTGATAGGATAATCTAAAGAATAGTTAAACTCATATTTCTCCATATCATCAACAACCTATATGTTATTTTTCTCTTTGTATAGAAAAAAATCTTCATAAAAAATAACATTTTTAGAAATAGAAATTTCTATAGTTTTTATATTTAATACAATGTAGCCTTTAACACCTTTTTTATATTCAAGAAAAATTCTTTTAGCAGCACGGGCATCAAACTTTTTTCTATCCCTTTCTAATGTAGAAGCAATGCAAAGAGCACCAAAGGTTTTAAAATCATGAAAATTAGGGGGTTTATCATGTAAAAGCTCAAAAGGAGATTTCATATTCAATGTAGAAGAATGAATTCTATTTACCAAATATATAACATGTGATCTAGAAATGAATGAGAATGTTGGTGTTTCCTTTCTACAACAGGATTTTGTTATGGAGTTTTAACACAACTCATTTGATGACTAATATCAAGCTCCTTAAATATGTTATTATGCAGAAACTCATTTCTATTATTAGTTCTTACAATTTTAATTCTTTTTTCAAATTGATTTTATATTAAATTCACAAAATTAAGTAAAGCATTTTTTGTTTCCACTTTGTTATGCATCAAATAAACCTAAGTAAATCTATTAAAATCATCCACAACATTAAGAAAGTATTTGTGACCATGCACAGAGGGAACATTAAAAGGACCCCAAATATGAAGATGTACAAGATAAAAAATATCTTTAGAGTTAGTGTTACTGGTGGGAAAAGGTATCTTGTGTTGTTTTGCCATGTGACAAGATTCACAATCCTTGTTACTTTCAAAAGACATATAAGGAAAGGTATTGCTCAGTTCACGATGGATGACCCAATCTACAAAGCCAAATATCCAAATTATTTCTTTTAAGATTGTAATTCTTAATCGCATCTTTGTCAGCATTATTTTTCTGATCTCCTTGAAGATAGTATTGATCATTTATTAGTCTAACTTGTCCAATAATCTTGGATGAAGTTTTGTCTTGGATCTGACAAACATCTTGGAAAAAATTAGTGTTTCAAAGATTTTATATTAAGCATTGTACTAACACAACACAATGTTCATATTAAAGTTTGGAACAAATAAAACTTTTTCAATGTAAATATATTCTTGGAGAAAACTACTATTCCTACATGGTTAGCTCTGACATAAGAATCGTTTGGAAGTCTAATACTTATAGACTTAATTGCATAAAAACTAAGTGTAAAAGAACATGAATGATATGATCAGTTGCACCACTATAAAAAATGAGTGCTTTTCTTACCTTGATTTCTTTTAGCAGAGGAAGACTCACCGATGTAACCATTCACTTTTTTATTTGTTCCCATGTTGAATTATTGACAAGTGTACCAAAATTATCACTCGTAGTATATTATTTTGATTAAATAAAAGTCGATCCCACGAGGAACGATTTCAATAGAAATTCTCAATTTTATGCTTACTAAGTAGATTAAAATAGATTGAGTTTTGCAATAAGAGTTGAATTGAAATTAAATGACAAAGAACTGTAAATTATTGAGAAAATATCAATTAAAGGTACTTAGGATTGAGTTTCCTTCCTTATCCCTCTTTTGTAATGACTATGTCACTTAAGAACGTCAATTAACCAAACAATATTGATGCCACCTACTCAAATCATCCATATTGATTCCTCACACATGAAATTCATAAGAAAACCTAATAAATGTTGATTCCTCATACAATTAAGAGATTTTCCAGCATTAGGTTTAGGGTGTTAAGCAATTGATACATTCATTCCATTCCTGGCAATTAACGTAACAAATATTCTTACCGTGATCTAGGGTTCAAGATATATTTTCCAATCATACCCCAAACATAAAAAATAAATCATTCCAAAGCACAAAGGATAAGAATAACAACATCAAAACATAGATTAATATCTCAAAATATCACCATGATACAAAAGAATTCAAAGGAAGTGCACTAAATCCTAAGAGAATGAAGTTAGTCATTCATGTTAGCCATTACAATGCTCCAAATGTGAAAGAAGTGAAGAATTGATGAAGATCGAACGAAATTCTAGCAGTAGTCGTGTCTCTTCTTCTCCAAAACTATTTTGTTTTTCTCAAAACACATCTTCTCTTTTTATAGGAAAAATTTGGGCTTTTGGGTTTCACGTCTTTCCCTCGAGTGAGAACTTTCGCTCAAGCGGAAGTAGCCTGTTTTCGCTCAAGCGACAAAACGCTCGCTTGAGCGAGTGAACTCTAGAGAAAAATAACTAACATTCGCTCAAGCGAATTTTCCTGCCCTTGAGCGACTGACTTCCAGAGAAGAATAACTGATATTCGCTCAAGCGAATCTTGTCTCGCTTGAGCAAGTGAACTCCAGAGAAGAATAACTAACATTCGCTCAAGCGAGAATCCATCCCGCTCGAGCGACTTCCATGCTCAAAATCTTCTTCCTTCTTCCAATTTTACTCCAATTCTGCTGACAATTATGCTCCTTACTCTTGTGTCAAGGTATTCTCGAATTCATCCTATATTAGGAGAAAAATATATTAAAATTAGCATCAGTTAAGTGGTTTCATAACAATTCAAGATATAATTATATCAATTTTTTACCACTTAACAACTCCCCCCAACCTAGAATCTTGTTTGTCCCAAGCAAAGTAATTTTTCCAAAACAAAACCATCGCCTATTATCACTTTCTCTTCCAGAACCACAACATAAAAATTTTCAGAGGTGATGCTCACAACTCCAAATGAAAATAGAACATATAAGCATTCAAGTTACAGAAACCAACAAAGAATAATTAGTCCTCAACTATCCTCAGAGAAACATGATCTCTCAAATAGAGTTATATATACTCATCTCTAATTCTCACAGGTAAGTGTTTATCTCATTCAATCACTTCATTTAGACAATCTAATATTGATAATCATCTTCAAGCAATCAAAATTTGTTAACAAGACTTAAATCAAAAGGTCTTTTGAGGCTTGTAATGGGGTTGGGCTAGGAAAGAATCATTGGTTTTTCTGGGATATACAAAAGTATTTGAGAAATTCAACTCATATGAATGATTCTTGATTAACATTTCCTCAAGTCAGGTTTCAAACTTCATGTTTTTCTCTCTAACACAATGATAGTGAGTTAATAATCTCACAAGTTATTATTTCCCCCTTTTGACTTCTCTTTTTTTTTTCTCATGCTTTTGCATGTATTCTTTTTGGCTTTGCCATAATTTTTAAGCTTTGCTTTCCTTTTCCTTTACTCCTTTTTTTTTTAATAACACCCCAATAATACCCGTAGGACAACAATAGCAATACCCAACAATAGGAAAAATAGTGACATTCATACTCATTTCCTTTCTCAAATATAGGAAGGTAGATAAATAGTGTTTAGGTTTAAGGGTTATGTTTAAGAAACAATATTATTTTTGGCTCAGAAAGGGTTCAAATGGATGTCCTATAATTAATGCATGGTTGGCTATTTGGCTCTGGGTTATATCTACTACAAAGAAAAAAAAATGCCTTTATCATTTTCAAATCTTGCTAACATGTAATCACATCAAAGAATCAATCAATATCAGTTATCATCACAAAATGTTGACACTCAATTTATCTGTTTTTGGTTTTCTACTCACCTAGGTTTTGGCTAACTTCTCCAATTCAATTAATTCCTAATTTTCCTCATCAATTCCTTTTCACTATCATACTTATCATCCCAAAATCACTTATTATTTGAAACAATCAAAATGATTTTTCAGTTCCATATTTGAATTGAACAATAAACAATAATCTCATATATTGCTCTAAAACAAATTGTATGGGACATCAATCTAATCACAATCATTCATCACATTAATTATCAATTCAAAATATCCAAACAAAACAACTTCAAATCAATTCAAATACAAACTTAAAATATCGAATTACTTAATTCACCTAAACACACCAAAATAAAAAAAAATTAAAAACTTAAAAATAAAATTTTCTCCCTCTTAATCCTCTTCTTCACTTCCTTCTTAAGACTCTTCTTCTCCTGATTCTTCTTCTTCCTCTCATGCTCCCTGTGCACTAGCTGCACCTTCACCCCCTCCTGGAAAATATGACTGTTCTCAGGCCATTGAACCAAGGTGTCAAACTCCTGTGGTGATGTCCACTGCATACCTGGAGCAATTTGCAAAGATAAGTTACAAAAATTTTCATAAATATTACATTGACCCCTATGGGTTGCTGATTGCTGCAAAGTCAGATGCTCCATGTATTGCATCATTCTTTGAAAGTTTAGTTGCTAGGGTGGTGGGGTTGGCTGTTGGGCTCCTCTTGGCTGGTGCGGTTGTTGTGCCAGTGGTTGTGGCGCCCCTTCTGCAGGGTTCACACAGTGCCACTATTAAATGGTAAAAAGTTGATATAATTATGCCTTGAATTGTTATAAAACCACTTAACTTATGTTAATTCTAATATATTTTTCTCCCAATATAGGATGAATTCGAGAATACCTTGATACAAGAGTAAGGAGCATAATTGGAGTAAAATTGAAAGAAAGAAGAGCGCTTAAGCAAATGAATGATGCGAGACCCGACCCAAATTATCTTATAAAAAGATAAGTTGTGTTTTAAGAAAAGGAAGCAGTCTTGGAGAAGAGGAGACATGACTACTGTTAGGGTTTCGTCTAATCTTCATCAATTATTCACTTCTTCATCAATTAGAGCATTGTAATGGCTAACATGAGTGTCTAACTTCATTCTCTTAGGATTCGGTGCACTTCCTTTGAACTCTTTTGTATCATGGTGATATTTTGAGATATTAATTTATGCTTTGATGTTTTTATTCTTATCCTTTATACTTTGGAATGATTTATTCTTGATGTTTGAGGTATGATTGGAAATTATATCTTGAACCCTAGATCACGGTAAAAATATTTGTTACGTTAATTGCCAAGAATGGAATGAATGTATCAATTGCTTAACACCCTAAACATAATGCTGGGAAATCTCTTAATTGTGTGAGGAATCAACATTTATTAGGTTTTCTTATGAAATTCATGTGTGAGGAATCAACATAGATGATTTGAGTAGGTGGCATCAACATTGTTAGGTTAATTGACGTTCTTAATTGATTTAGCCATTACAAAAGAGGGATAAGGAAGGAAGTCAATCCTAAGTACCTTTAATTGATAGTTTCTCAACAATTTACAGTTCTTTGTCATTTAATTTCAATTCAACTCTTATTTGCAAAACTCAATCTGTTTAATATACTTAATAAGCATAATTGGGAATTTCCATTGAAACTGTTCCTCGTGGGATCGACTTTTATTTAATCGAAATACTATACTACGATTGATAATTTTGGTACGCTTGCCAATAATTCAACAAGTATTTCTGGCGCCGTTGCCAGGGAACGGTGTCCTTTGAGAATTCTTTGTTTAGCTTATTGAGTATTTTATTTTTTATTTCTATTTTTGTTTTATTATTATTATTATTTAGTTTTTAGTTTGTGCTAATATTTGCTTGAGTTACTCTTTTGATTTATGCGTTTAAGAGGACAAGTATCTTCAGAGCAATTAGAATTTAATCCAGAGATTGAAAAAAAACAGCTCAGAGGAACCGGGGTAGAAGAAGAAGGGAAACTCAAGAACAAGCTACAAGAGAATCTGCTAATTCTTCTTTCACATTTGATTTACCAGACCCAATTATATAAGATATGGCGGAAGAAGGAGCAAATCTGAATTTGAATCCAGATCCAAATATAAATCCAAATCAAAACTCAAATTCAAATCAACCTAGAAGAACTCTTAGAAATTGTGCTATGCGGCAAGGTCCAAGACATTTTTGCAGCATTGTCATTTCAGATGATCATACATTGCAGATGAATCCAGCTTTCTTAAGCTTGATTAATGCTCATCAATTCACTGGATTGGATCATGAAGACCCTTATATTCATTTGTCTACTTTTTATGAGTTGATATTATTTGATATTATTTAGAGCAAAGGAGTTTAGAGCAACAAATCTTGAATATGCATATTTGATATTATTTCCTTTTTCTTTGGCAGGTAGGGCAAAGGAGTGGCTGCAAGCACATCCTAATCAGAGTATGACTAATTGGAGTAGTGTAGAAGAGAAGTTTCTCAATAGATTTTTCCCACCATCCCGCTACATCAAAGCAAAATCTGACATCACTTCTTTCAGACAAGGAGCAAATGAACAATTTTGTGAAGCATGGGAGAAATTTAAATCACTGTTGAGAAGTTGCCCAAATCATGGATTTGATGACGTTTCTCAGTTGAATATTTTCTATACTGACTTGCGACATGATGCAAAGATGCTATTAGAGGCTGCAGTAGGAGGATCCATGTTGGATGTAGAAATTGATCATGCCACCAGAATTATTGATGCACTAGCCTTTACAGACCAACAGGCCCAACATGATAGACATCCAATTCAAAGGAAGGGAGTTCTTGAACTTAACAACTTAAATGCTATCTTAGCCCAAAATAAACTTATAATGCAACAAATTGAAGCATTGAACCAGAAAATAGAGAAATTACCTCAACAAATGCACACAGTACAAACTATTCCTAATTAATAGATGAGTTATGATTTGTGTGAAAGTGATCATTCAAATGAACAATGCTCTTATCAAGGCAACATTCAGCAAGAAGAAGCTAATTATATGGGGGCCCAAGGTAGTAGTCAAGGCAGACAAGGTAGTAGTCAAGGCAGACAAGGCAATTTTCCTAATCCCAATAATTATCAGAATAATTTTGCACAAGGATGGAGAGGGAATCAAAATCAGAATCAGAATTTTGGGTGGAACCAAGGTGTTAGCTCATCTACTAGACAACTTGCATTTCAACAACAGTCATATCAACAACCTCCATATCAACAGCAGCAACAACATTATCCTTTAGTGCCTGACAGAATAAATAAATTGGAAGATACTTTAGAAAAATTCATGCAAGGCACTATGGCTAATCAGAAAAATACTGAGGCTTCATTCAGAAATATAGAGATCCAGATAGGACAACTAGCTAAGCAATTATCTGAGCAGCAACAAGGAGGACAATTTTCAGCTAACACACAAACCAACCCCAAGGAGCAATGCAATTCAATAACTACAAGGAGTGGAAAAGTTGTAGGTAAGGGGATTGGTGACAATATAGTTGTTGAAGAAGAATTTTTGGTAAAAGAAGATGAAAAGAAAGAAGAGGAGAATAATAAAGAAAGACATATCCATAATAAGAAGAACAAAGAGAGAGAGAGAAAACAAAAAATAGAAAAAGGAGGGAGTAAAAAACCATTTGTAGAGAAATTGCCATATCCCAAGGCTCCTTCACAGATAGATAAAGAAAGACAGTTTGCAAGATTCATGGATATTTTCAAGCAATTGCAAATTAATATATCATTTGTGGAAGCTATGGAGCAAATGCCAACATACGCCAAATTCATGAAAGAGCTCTTAACTAAGAAAAGAAGATTTACTGATGAAATAGTAGAGTTAGAGGCAGGATGCAGTGCTATATTCCAAAAATCATTGCCTCAAAAGTCCAAGGACCCTGGAAGTTTCACTATACCAGTCACAATTGGTGAATTACCGGTGAAAAAATCATTACTTGATTTGGGTGCTAGTATAAATCTAATGTCTTTGTCTATGCTTAAAAGAATAGGAGACTTGGAAGTAAAGCCTACAAGAATGACACTGCAGCTAGCTGACAGATCTCTAAAGATTCCTTATGGAGTAGCAGAAGATGTTTTAGTTAGAGTGAATAAATTCATATTTCCTGTTGATTTTGTGATTATGGACATGGAGGAAAATGTGGAAGTTCCATTGATCCTGGGAAGGCCATTTATGAAGACTGCCAAAGTAATTATATATGTTGACATGGGCAAGTTGAAAATTAGAAGTGGAGATGATGAAGTTAATTTTAATCTGTTTGAAGTTGTACAACAACCGGAAGACAAGAAACATTGCCTCAGAATAGATACTTTGGAGGAATTACCCATCTCAACTAAAAAACAAGATTACAAGCCTGTTGCACAAACTCAAAGACATCTTAGTCTGACTATGAAGGAAGTTATTCAAAGAGAGGTATTGAAACCTCCTGAAGCAAGTATGATTTATCCAGTCTTTGAAAGTCGTAAGGTTATTCGCAATGAAAAGAATAAATGCATTCCCACAAGGACAATCAAGGGATGAAGAATGCGTATATATCACCTTGATCACTCACCTGCATGAGCCCTAAAGCAAATAGGCGTCGAACTGAAGACGTTAAACAAGCGCTCCTGGGAGGCAACCCAATGTTTTGAATTTGTTTTTTGTTTTCTTTTTGCAGTTTAAGTTTTTTGTGCATTGTTCTTCCTTAGGTTCTTTCTTTGCAAGATTGCTCCAGGGACACAGTAAACTTCTCCTCAAGACTTTGAAGCCTTACTTCAATGGCCTGGGGACAGTCCAACTTTTCCGGAGGGGGTGAGAAAGTCTGCAGCTGAGGCTAAGGCACAAGATAAGAAGTAGATGACAAGTGAAGAAAATGAAGGAGAAAACTTACTTTATTTTTAATGTTTTTTAATTTCTTTGTTTTTAATTTAATGTTTTTAATTGCTTTATTTTAAATTTTGAATTCCCTTGCTGTCCCATAATTTGTTTTAGAGACATATATGAGATTATTGCTTATTGTCTAATTCAAATCTAAAACGTGAAAAATAATTTTGATTGTTTCCAATAACAAGTGATTTTGGAATATTGAATATGATAGTGAAAAGGAATTGGAGAAGTTAGCCAAAACCCAGGTGAGCAGAGTACCATAAACAGATAAATTGAGTGTCAACACTTTGTGATGATAATTGATATTGGTTGATTCTTTTATGTGATTACATGTTAGCAAGACTTGAAAATGATAAAGGCATTTTTTTCTTTGTAGTAGATATAACCCAGAGCCATATAGTCAACCCTACATTAATTATAGGACATCCATTTGAACCCCTTATGAGTAAAAAATAATATTGTTTCTTAAACAGAACCCTTAAGCCTAAACACTATTTATCTACCTTCTTATATTTGAGAAAAGAAATGAGTATGAATGTCACTATGTTTCTTATTGTTGGATATTGTTATTGTTGTCCTACAAGTATTATTGGGGTGTTATTCTTAAAAAAAAGTGTAAAGAAAAAGGAAAAGCAAAGCTTAAAAATTGGCAAAGCCAAAAAGGATACATGCAAAAGCATGAGAAAAAAAAAGTATAAAAGTAGTTCAAGGGGGGAATAATAACTTGTGAGATTATTATTAACTCATTGTTATTGTGCTAGGGACAAAAGCATGAAGTTTGAAACCTGACTTGAGGAATTGTTAATCAAGAATCATTCATATGAGTTGAATTTCTCAAATATTTTATTTTGTATATCCCAGAAAAACCAATAATTCTTTCTTAGTCCAGCCTCATTACAAGCCTCAAAAGACCTTTTGATTTAAGTCTTGTTTAACAATTGTTGATTGCTTGAAGATGATTATCAATATTGGATTGTCTAAATGAAGTGATTGAATGAGATAAATACTTACCTGTGAGAATTAGAGATGAGTATATATAACTTTTTTTGAGAGATCATGCTTCTCTGAGGATAGTTGATGACTAATTATTTTTTGTTGGTTTCTATAACTTGAATGCTTATGTGTTCTATTTTCATTTGAAGTTGTGAGCATCACCTCTGAAAATTTTTATGTTGTCGTTCTGGAAGAGAAAGAGATAATAGGTGATAATTTTGTTTTGGAAAAACTATTTTGCTTGGGACAAGCAAGATTCTAGGTTGGGGGGAGTTGTTAAGTGGTAAAAAGTTGATATAATTATGCCCTGAATTGTTATGAAACCACTTAACTTATGTTAATTCTAATATATTTTTCTCCCAATATAGGATGAATTCGAGAATACCTTGATACAAGAGTAAGGAGCATAATTGTCAGCATAATTGGAGTAAAATTGAAAGAAAGAAGAGCGCTTAAGCGAATGAATGATGCGAGACCCGACCCAAATTCTCTTATAAAAAGATAAGTTATGTTTTGAGAAAAGGAAGCAGTCTTGGAGAAGAGGAGGCACGACTACTGTTAGGGTTTCGTCTAATCTTCATCAATTATTCACTTCTTCATCAATTAGAGCATTGTAATGGCCAACATGAGTGTCTAACTTCATTCTCTTAGGATTCGGTGCACTTCCTTTGAACTCTTTTGTATCATGGTGATATTTTGAGATATTAATCTATGCTTTGATGTTGTTATTCTTATCCTTTATGCTTTGGAATGATTTATTATTGATGTTTGAGGTATGATTGGAAAATATATCTTGAACCCTAGATCACGGTAAAAATATTTGTTACGTTAATTTCCAGGAATGGAATGAATGTATCAATTGCTTAACACCCTAAACCTAATGCTGAGAAATCTCTTAATTATGTGAGGAATCAACATTTATTAGGTTTTCTTATGAATTTCATGTGTGAGGAATCAACATGGATGATTTGAGTAGGTGGCATCAACATTGTTAGGTTAATTGACGTTCTTAATTGATTTAGCCATTACAAAAGAGGAATAAGGAAGGAAGTCAATCCTAAGTACCTTTAATTGATAGTTTCTCAACAATTTACAGTTCTTTGCCATTTAATTTCAATTCAACTCTTATTTGCTAAACTCAATCTGTTTAATATACTTAATAAGCATAATTGGGAATTTCCATTGAAATTGTTCCTCGTGGGATCGACTTTTATTTAATCGAAATACTATACTGCGATTGATAATTTTGGTACGCTTGCCAATAATTCAACAGTCGCTCGATGAATCTTCTATTAATTGGTGGGCGGATGTTCACTGTTGGGTTGACTTCCACACCATGAGCTACACAAAGGGTTGTGATCAGGGCAGGAAATCTAAGAGCCTTTGCTTGCTCTGCTCGTCGCCCGCTTTCCAACATCACAAATTGATAAATTTCTTCAGAAATAATGGCGGCGATATCAATCTCAGTGCCATCCAGAATACACCTGATGGTATGGCATCTGACATGTTCAAGTCTGAGCTATGCTTTATGGGAACAATATTGACCAATAGAAAAGAGGTCCAGATTTGACTGATTGTGGTCATGTTGGCCCTTAAAATCCTTAAAGCCTTCCCAACATGGTTTGCTTCATAAGTCCTCCCAGGAAAGCATAGGGCTCTTGCAATGTCATCATCCCTAAAATGCATCTCAGTAAGACGCCTGTTGTTCCTGATGACCTGGAAATCACAAATATGGCCTTCCTCCATAAATAGTGGATTCCCTAGCAGATCATTAATAGCGTTCCTATTGTACGGAACCCATCTACCTCTCACCTTGGAGCGTGCCCTGAATGACTCACCTTCTACTAAGCAGGCGTTGGCATAAAACTCTTTTACAATTTCTGGATCATATTTGGGCATCGGGAGCGCCAACTGCCTCCAATTTCGGCGGTTTAACTCATTATTGAATTCTGGGTACTCCCCTTCATTCAATTCTACTCTCCTCTCTGGAATGAAGGTCCATTTTTTGATTCTGTCAAACCTTGCCTGCCTCTCAGCATCCCTGAATCGCCTTCTATCAATTTGAATGCCTGTAGGCTCAGTTCTTGGCCTTTTACCAGCAGCCCTGGATGATGAGGCACCTTGAGATTCTTTTCTTGGACCCATCTGAAACATCATGATACTCATAGTTAATCTAATATTTTGATCTCATAATGTTACTTAGGTCTATTCATACATGAACATTTCATCAAACAGTTGGCATGCATCTTATTTTCAAACTTCTATGGCCCTAATTTCTAACATTCATCCTTTCCTTCTTACATAATTAAGCAAATCATCAACAATTACATACTTTCTAACACCTAAATTTGAAGCAAATGTCTTTTAAGCATTTTATCGAACACTTGGCATGCAACAAAATTTTTAACCCCTATATAAGCAATTTATCCAATCCATTCGACCAGAAGTGCCAATCTCATGATAATTAAGCAAAGAAACCGAAAAAAACATCTTAAATCTTACCTTAATTGTAGAAAAATGCAGAAACACAGTTCATAGATGATGAACAGTAAAGAGAATGGAAATTTTGAACTTCTGATCGGTGAAATTGAAGCACAAACACCACAAAGAATGGTGCAAGAAGGGTGAAATTTTCTTAATAGATGCTTGGATTAGAGAGAAAATTGTTTAGGTAGGAATGGGTTCTCGAGAAAGGGTTGTGTGAAATGAAAACTGACTCCCTCCACATGTTTTAAAAAACAGATCTGGGCATTTTCGCTCAAGCGAAAATTAATGTATCTATTATTCGCTTGAGTGACCAAAAACAGAGAGAAACAACTAACATTCGCTTGAGCGAATGTGCGTAAGAAAAAATCTTTTTGTTTGAGCAAAGAAAAACAGAGAGAAATAACTAACATTCGCTTGAGCGAAACTTGTGTCGCTTGAGCGAATGTTCTGTACAAGAATTTTTCCGTTTAAGCGAAGAAAAATAGAGAGAAATAATTAACATTCGCTTGAGCGAAACTTGTGTCGTTTGAGTGAATGTTCTGTGAATTTTGACTTGGAACATGAAATTCAAATGCAATCCAATGATTAACAACTTAAAAGCAAAAGGAAAAGAAATTAAAGATAAAATGTTGGGTTGCCTCCCAGGAGCGCTTGTTTAACGTCTTCAGCTCGACGCTTGTTTGTTTTAAGGATCATCTAAGTAGATAATGAGGTGAAGCTCTTCCACTGCATCTCCCAAATATGCCTTAATTCTCTGCCCATTAACTGTCCATATTCTTCCTGTCGCTGGATCTTCTAATTCCACAACACCATAAGGCCTAACGGATCTTACTACAAATGGACCTGACCATTTAGATTTCAGTTTCCCAGGAAAAATTCTTAGTCTTGAATTAAATAGTAAAACTGACTGGCCTGGATGAAATTCTCTTTACAGAATCTTCTTATCATGATATGCCTTAATTTTCTCCTTGTATAACTTGGATGATTCATATGCATTAAGTCTCATTTCTTCTAATTCATGCATTTGAATTTTTCTTTGCTCTACTGAAGCTTTTGGGTCAAAATTTAAAAATTTTAAAGCCCAATATGTTTTATGCTCCATTTCCACTGGAAGATGACATGACTTACCATAGACAAGTTGAAAAGGAGATAACCCAGTAGGAACTTTATATGTAGTCCTATAAGCCCAAAGAGCATCATCTAACTTTATTGACCAATCGTCTCTTGAAGATGAAACAGTCTTTTCTAATATTCTTTTGATTTCTCTGTTTGAAACTTCCGCTTGGCCATTAGTTTGTGGATGATAAGGTGATACAACTTTATGTCTGACCACATAATGCTTTAAACATTTCTGAAATTGAATATTGCAGAAATGTGATCCTCTATCACTGATTAAAACTCTGGGAGTGCCAAATCTACAAAATATATTTTTCTTTAAAAATTTTATCACAGTTTTGGCATCAGTTTTTACAGTAGCTACTGCTTCCACCCACTTTGACACATAATCTACTGCCACCAAGATGTACTCTTTAGAGAATGATGATGGAAAATGTCCTACAAAATCAATTCCCCAACAGTCAAATATTTCAACTTCCAACATGATATTCAAAGGCATCTCATTTCTTTTTGAAATACTCCCTATTTTCTGACAATCAATATATTGTTGTGCAAAGTTGTGCGCATCTTTAAATAAGGAAGGCCAGAAAAAACCAAATTGAAGAACTTTTGCAACAGTTCTAACTCCATTAAAATGACCCTCATAAGGAGAACTATGATAATGCCACAGAATATTCTTGGCTTCCTTGCTTGTCACACACCTTCTCAACAAATTATCACTTCCTATCTTGAAAAAGTAAGGATCATCCCATACAAAATAATCGCCATCCTTAAATAATTTCTTCTTTTGGTGCCAAGTATATTCTTCTGGGACAACTTTTGCAGCTTTGAAATTTGCCATGTCAGAAAACCAAGGTCTTTCTTATACCATCATCAGTTTTTCATTTGGAAATTCCTGCTGCACTTATAATTGATTGTTAGTCACTTCAATATTGACTAATCTGGACAAATGATCAGCTACCAAATTTTCACAGCCCTTTTTGTCCTTGATTACCAAATCAAATTCCTGCAACAATAAAATCCATCTAATTAGTCTGGATTTAGAATCTAATTTGGTTAACAAATATTTAATTGTTGCATGATCAGTATATACAGTAACAGATGAACCAATTAAGTATGCTCTAAATTTTTCCAATGCGTAAACTATAGCTAGTAATTCTTTTTCAGTAGTTGCATAATTAATTTGGGATGCATTAAGAACTTTGCTAGCATAATGTATAGCATGAAAAATCTTAGATTTTCTTTGGCCTAAAATTGCTCCTATAGCATAATCACTTGCATCACACATTAATTCAAAGTGTAATTTCCAATCAAGTGCAATTATCACAGGGGCTGAAATTAATTTCTGTTTTAACAATTCAAAAGCCTACAAACATTCCACATCAAAATTAAAAGAAATATCCTTATTGAGCAAGTTGTTTAGTGACTTTGCAATCTTTGAGAAGTCTTTTATAAATCTTCTATAGAATCCAGTATGTCCTAAAAAACTTCTTATGCCCTTCACATTTGTTGGTGGTGGAAGCTTCTCAATAATCTCTATTTTTGCTTTGTCAACTTCAATCTCTCTTGTAGAAATCTTATGGCCTAACACCACGCCTTCAGTTACCATAAAATAGCATTTTTCCCAATTTAAAACTAAATTAGTATCAACATACCGCTTCAGTACAATGTTTAAATTCCTCAAACATTGGTCAAATGATGCACCAAATACTGAGAAATCATCCATGAAAACTTCTATGCATTGTTCTACCAAATCTGAGAAGATAACCAGCATGCATCTTTGAAAAGTTGTTGGGGCATTGCACAATCTAAATGACATTTTCCTGTAAGCAAACACACCAAAAGGACAAGTAAAGCAGTTTTTTCTTGATCTTTTGGATCTACTGTTATCTGATTATACCCTAAATAACCATCCAGAAAACAATAAAAAGCTTGTCCTGCTAACCTTTCTAACATTTGATCCATAAAAGGTAAAGGAAAATTATATTTTCTAGTTTCCTGATTCAATTTTCTATAATCTATACACATTCTCCAACCTGTGACAGTCCTAGTAGGTATTAATTCATTTTTATCATTATAAATTACAGTCATACCTCCTTTTTTCGGGACCATCTGAACTGGGCTAACCCAAGCACTATCAGAGATAGGATAGATCATACCTGCATCAAGTAATTTCAATACTTCTTTCTTTACTACCTCTTTCATATTTGGATTAAGACGTCTTTGAGGTTGTGCAACAGGTTTGAAATCATTCTCCATATGAATCTTATGCATGAATAAGAAGGACTGATTCCCTTGAGATCAGATAACGTCCACCCTATAGCCTTCTCATTTTCTTTCAAAACTGAGATCAATTTTTCTTCTTTAGAATTTGTTAAGGCATTGCTAATCACCACTGGCTTGCTGCCTCCATCTGCAAGAAAAACATATTTTAAGTGGGGAGGTAATACCTTTAATTCCAGCTTCTGACTCACAGTTTTACATATTTCTCAATTTCTTTTTCCTCCTCTTCATCAAATTCATCATTAATACCTGTCAAAGCTTTTTCCAATGGGCCTACTTTAGCTAGTTGTTTCCTTGCTGCTCGAAAAATATCATCTACCACATCCATCCTAAGACAATGTTTTTTATCTGTAGGATGCTTCATTGCTTCAAACACATTGTAATTAACTTCTTCATCCTCTACTCTAACTTTTAACTTGTCATCATCAACATCAATAATAACTTTTACTGTCTTCATGAAAGGTCTTCCTAGTATAAGAGGAACTTTAGTGTCTTCCTCCATATCCATCACAACAAAATCAACAAGAAACATAAATTTATCAACTGTGACCAAAACGTCCTCCGCCACACCATAAGGAAATTTTAGAGATCTGTCAACTAGCTGCAATGTCATTCTTGTAGGCTTTACTTCCAAATCTCCTATTCTCTTAAGCATAAACAAAGGCATCAGATTTATACTAGCACCCAAATCAAGTAATGTCTTACCTACTTGTAATGTCCCAATTGTGACTGGTATAGTGAAACTGTCAGGATCCTTGGACTTTTGAGGTAATGATTTCTGAATTATAACGCTACATCCTGCTTCTAGCTCCACTGTTTCTGTAGTAAATCTTCTTTTCTTAGTTAACAACTCTTTCATGAATTTTGCATAAGTCGGCATCTGCTCCATAGCTTCCATAAATGGAATATTAATCTGTAAATGCTTGAAAATATCCATGAATCTTGCAAACTATATTTATTTATCTTTCTTTGAAGGATGACGAGGATATGGTATATCCTTTAATTGCGGTATTTGACTCTCATCTTTCTTCCTCTTTTTCTCACTCTTTTTATTTTTTTTCTTCTTTTCAATATTTTTTTCTTTTTCTATACTCTCACTTTTATTTTTCTCTTTTTCTCCTTCACACTCATCTTTCTTTTTTTCATCCTCTTTTTCTTGTAGGATTTCCTTTTCTACAGCCAG
Source organism: Sphenostylis stenocarpa (assembly GCA_963425845.1). Taxonomy (NCBI): domain Eukaryota; kingdom Viridiplantae; phylum Streptophyta; class Magnoliopsida; order Fabales; family Fabaceae; genus Sphenostylis; species Sphenostylis stenocarpa. The sequence goes on along the minus strand of OY731405.1, from coordinate 15,941,284 downwards.
GTTGTCACCAATCCCTTCTCCTATAACCTTACCACTCCTTGTAGTTATTGACTTACATTGCTCCTTTGGATTGGTTTGTGTGTTAGCTAAAAATTATCCTCCATGCTGCTCAGATAATTGTTTAGTCAGTTGGCCCATCTGGGTCTCTAAATTTCTTAATGAAGCCTTAATATTTTTCTGATTAGCCATAGTGTTTTGCATGAATTTTTCTAAAGTATCCTCCAATTTACTCATTCTGTCAGACACTGAAGGATAATGTTGTTGTTGCTGTTGATATGGAGGTTGCTGATATGACTGTTGTTGAAATACATATTGTCTAGTAGATGAGCTAACACCTTATTTCCATCCAAAATTCTGATTCTGATTCCCTTTCCATCCTTGTGCAACAGTATTCTGATAATTGTTGGAATTAGGGAAATTACCTTGTCTGCCTTGACTACTACCTTGGGCACCCATATAATTAGCTTCTTCTTGTTGAATGTTGATGTAACATCCTAATTCTCAGTACCTCTGATTTGTTAAATTTTGACAAAATCTTTGTCAACATTTTAATAATTAAATTATTAGGAATTGGGTAAAGAGAATGTAGAGTTTTATGTTTATTAGATTATTTATGATTTTCTGGAATTTTTAGAAAATACTTAATATTGATCCGTTTCATGGGCAATCGGGCGCCAAATAGTAATTATATGATTTAGGGTAGAAATTGAAAGTTAGAGAAGTAATTAAATTAATAATTTAATAATATTGTAGAGATGAGAAGTGGATCATTTGGTTAGACCCTTGTCATTAACAATTTTAATTGTCACATTTAGAAATTATTGTTTTCTTGTATGCATTGAGTATGAGTATATTAAAAGTTTATTATGTGTATGAGTTGACAAAAAACATATGATAGTTGATATGGTTTGGAGTAATACTTAAAATCTTAAGGGTTGTTGGTTCAAATCTTGACTAGATTAAAAAGGAGAAAATAATGGATAAATTTTTGTAATATAATCCGCTGAGCGGATTGTGGTTTGAAATCTCTCTATTACTTGCGGCCTCATATCCGTTGGGCGCATGAGAAATCTCTCTTTCTCTCAAATTTTTCCTTACCTTCAAGTTTGATTTTGAGGGGGAAATCTTGATTTTCTTAAGGAGCTCCAAGAGGTAAGTTTGTTTTATTTTTCAAAACGGTGCATTTTCAATTTTCCTCCTCACTTGAATGAGCTTGAATGGGAATAGGAAGAGTGTTATTGTAGGTTTTACACCTAGAATACTAGAATAATGCTTAAAATTGAGGATTAGAAGTGGTTAAGCTAAAAACTTTAAGAATCATAATTCGTAGGTACTGTTCATTGAATTTCGGAGACTTGTGTGAACAGAATTAGAAATTAGTATCTTCATAAAAGTTGTAGCTCTTTAAGATGTCGAAATTTAGAAACTGGTTTTACATTAAACGGATATTTGTAGCTCAGATTATGCCCATTTTACTGTCAAGTGTTCTAGCTGTGACGTTAAGAGGTAGCCCTGTTTCAACAGCCTCGGTTTTTGAATTACTGGGATTGATATGTGTGAAATTAGGACTTGATTCCTTCATAAAAGTTTTAGGAAATTATATTTCCAAAATTTAGAAATTTGTTTCATGTTAATAGCTTATATGTATCATGAGTTATAATACAATTATCAAGGCATGTTCAGAGTGTTATTGTAGTTGAGCCTAGTTGGAAACAACTACTAAAAACTGCATCTATTCTATAGGGTATTTGAATTTATTTCCTTCATCAATATTGTAGATAATTAAGTTATTGAAATTTTGGCTCAAATCTCATGCCAAAACAGCTTATATAACTCTAGAAAATTTCGAAATACTGAACATTGTCCATGTTTGCTATTAGGATTTTTCCTACTCTAAGTGCATACAAAATAGGATAATTTTCTAAGATAATTGTAAGTTGAATGTGAGCTTAAAATATTATTAGAACTGGATTAAAAACACAAAGTGAATTTAAATTCTCATGAGATAGAAACATAGAAATATAAAATTCTAACTAGTATTTTATTACGTATATAGATTTTGCTGACACACAACATCAAGCTTTGAAAGGAATAAGTGTGGATGTATCAGGTAAGGGGTGGGCTATATAGTAAGGATTACATCATAAACTTGTTTGACATTATTTGTTGAAGTTGTCTAAATTTGTTATGATTGATAATTTTGATTTCATTATATGCTTGGTTGTGAAAGTGATAATGAATTGCTTACATGTATGATGGTGTAAAATACATGTTTGATACTCTATTATGATATGTATTGTCTCTGAGTGAGCATTTATATGCATGGTGGTTTTTCATGAGAAAGTTCATTGAAAATTAAATTGAAAAAAATTGGATGATGGGTTTTGAATTCTTATTGAACTGTATTGGAAGTTTTCTGCTTGTAACAAGTGATTGAAAATTTTTGGGAAGTCCGTATTACTGGGGAAACTCTGTCAAAATTTTTGGAAAAATGTGAATTTCTAAGAAAAACCACTTAGGGACTCATACATTACTCATTTGAAAATGGTGATTTGTGAAATCTAGGGAATCAGAGATTATGAACTCTGAGAATACAATAGGAAGGCCCTGAGGGAGGACTTGAGGATAGGAAAGGTAGTGGTTGGAGGCCCCAAAAGACCCAGGCTCACTACCTGTTGTCGGGGATCCCACTGTACAAACTCTCTTATACCTGATTGTGCTTTTACCGTATATCAATGGTCAGTGAGCTACTAGGTTTTATATTTGAGCATGAGTCTCAACAATCCCGTGGGTGGATTTTCCATGCCTAGTAGTGTCAACTCCTGGCTACCCCAGTACTGATTTGAGAAATTATTCGGGCCCGCATGCATAAACATTTTAGAAAACATATTAGGATCATGCATCATTATCATCAATCATTTGGAATTTGATTGACTTGTGAATTTTTATGATGTTGATTTTAAAATGATGTATGAACTGTTGCTCACCCTCTTGTCTTTCTGTTTTGTTTATTTCCCTTGTACTTGCGGTACTCGTTGGACCTGATCGGTCATTGTTTGAAGAGAGGGGAGATGTCACAGATTCCAGACCCGATGAATATGACACTCATACTCATTAGCTGGGAGCCACAATGATGGCAACATGTATTGGGATAAACATATCCAAACTTTTATAGACAGTCTTTTGTAGTATATAGACCTACATGGTACTGAGTAGTAGTCACTCTTTTGTGTAGTTAGTTGATCTGTAGGAAGTATCCCCAATGTTGCCCTTAATATTTTGAAGGATTGTACTAGTATTTTATCTATATGTAATTATGAATGTTTACTTTTAGTACTTTTTAAAATGATGAAATGCAAGAATGAGTCATTGAAAATTTATATATTAATATTATGTACGAGGGAAAGATTATTATTGGTTTTAAAAAAAAATTATGCTAAAAATTATTAATTCTTTTGATTGAGGGTTTATAAGGTAGGGTGTTACAATTGCCTTGATAAGAGCATTATTCATTTGAATGATCACCTCCACACAAGTCGCATTTCATAAATTGTTGATCAGGAGAAGCTTGAATAACATGTATTTGCTGAGGTAGCTTTGCTATTTGTTGAGTCAGTGCTTCCATCTGTTTAGTCAAAATTTTATTCTGAGCTAACATAGCATATGAAGTGTTAAGCTCCAACATTCCTTTCTTTTGAACTGGATGTCTATCATGTTGGGCCTGTTGGTCTGTAAAGGCTAATGCATCAATAATTCTTGTGGTATGTTCGATTTCTGCATCTAGCATGGATCCTCCTGTTGCCGCATCTAATAACATCTTTGTATCAGGTCGCATGTCAGTATAGAAAATATTCAATTGAGCAATGTCTTCAAATCTATGATTTGGGCATCTTCTCAACAGTGATTTAAATTTCTCCCATGCTTCATAAAAAGATTCATCTGCTCCTTGTTTGAAAGAAGTGATGTCAGATTTTGCTTTGATGTAGCGGGATGATGGAAAAAATCTGTTCAGAAACTTTTCTTCTACACTACTCCAATTAGTCAAACTCTGATTAGGATGTGTCTTCAGTTATTCCTTTGCCCTACCTGCCAAAGAAAAAGGAAAAAATCTCAAATATGCAGATTCAAGATTTGCTGCTTTAAATCTCATGGTACCAATCAACTCATAAAAAGTAGATAAATGAATATAAGGGTCTTCATGATCCAATCTAGTGAATTGATGCTAATCAGGCTTAAGAAAGCTAGATTCATCTGCAATGTTTGATCGTTCGGTATGGCAATGCTGGAAAAATGTCTTGGACCTTGCTGCATAACATAGATTTTTAGAGTTCTTCTAGGTGGATTTGAATCCAGATTTTGAGTTGGATTTATATTTGGATTTGGATTCGGATTCAGATTTGCTCCGTCTTCTGTCATATTTTCTATAATTTGGTCTGGTAAGTGTGGAAGAAGAATTAACAGATTCTCTTGTGGCTTGTTCTTGAGTTTCCCTTCTTCTTCTACCCCGGTTCCTCCGAGCGGTTTTTTCAATCTCTGGATTAAATTCTAACTGCTCTAAAGATACCTATCCTCTTAAACGCATAAATCAAAATAGTAACTCAAGCAAAGATTAGCACAAACCAAAAACTAAAACTGAAAAATAAAACAAAAACAGAAATAAAAATAAAATACTCAATAAGCTTAAACAAAGAATTCTCAAAGAACACCGTTCCCCGGCAACGGCGCTAGAAATACTTGTTGAATTATTGGCAAGCGTACCAAATTATCAATCGCAGTATAGTATTTTGATTAAATAAAAGTCGATCCCACGAGGAACGATTTCAATGGAAATTCCCAATTTTATGCTTACTAAGTAGATTAAAATAGATTGGGTTTTACAATAAGAGTTGAATTAAAATTAAATGACAAAGAACTGTAAATTGTTGAGAAAATATCAATTAAAGGTACTTAAGATTGAGTTTCCTTCCTTATCTCTCTTTTGTAATGGCTATGTCACTTAAGAACGTCAATTAACCTAACAATGTTGATGCCACCTACTCAAATCATCCATGTTGATTCCTCACACATGAAATTCATAAGAAAACCTAATAAATGTTGATTCCTCACACAATTAAGAGATTTTTCAGCATTAGGTTTAGGGTGTTAAGCAATTGATACATTCGTTCCATTTCTGGCAATTAACGTAACAAATATTCTTACCGTGATCTAGGGTTCAAGATATATTTTCCAATCATACCCCAAACATAAAAAATAAATCATTCAAAAGCACAAAGGATAAGAATAACAACATCAAAATATAGATTAATATCTCAAAATATCACCATGATACAAAAGAGTTCAAAGGAAGTGCACCAAATCCTAAGAGAATGAAGTTAGTCACTCATGTTGGCCATTACAATGCTCCAAATGTGAAAGAAGTGAAGAATTGATGAAGATCAGACGAAACCCTAGCATTAGTTGTGCATCTTCTTCTCCAAAACTGCTTTTTTTTTTCTCAAAACACATCTTCTCTTTTTATAGGAAAAATTTGGGCTTTTGGGCTTCGCGTCTTCGCTCAAGCGGAAGTAGCCTATTTTCGCTCAAGCGAAAAAACACTCACTTGAGCGAGTGAACTCTAGAGAAGAATAACTAACATTCGCTCAAACGAATTTTCCTGCACTTGAGAGACTGACTTTCAGAGAAGAATAACTGATATTCGCTCAAGTGAATCTTGTCTCGCTTGAGCGAGTCAACTCCAGAGAAGAATAACTAACATTCGCTCAAGCGAGAATCCATCCCGCTCGAGCGACTTCCATGCTGAAAATCTTCTTCCAGTTTTACTCCAATTCTATTGAAAATTATGCTCCTTACTCTTGTATCAAGGTATTCTCGAATTCATTCTATATTGGGAGAAAAATATATTAGAATTAGCATGAGTTAAGTGGTTTCATAACAATTCAAGGTATAATTATATCAACTTTTTACCACTTAACATCCTATCTTGAAGTCTTGAAGCATTTTAAGAATTTGATTCATCTCTTCCTAGGTAACTGTGTTGTTATCATCACTACAAGAAAAAACACATTTAGCCATCGAAATTAGTGACTGAATTTTTTCGGTCACAATTAGCGACCGATTTACTTTTGGTCGCAATTAGAGACCGATTTAGCGACCACTTTAATTCCGTCGCAATTAGCGACCGATTTAGCGACGACTTTAATTCGGTCGCAATTAGCGACCGATTTAGCGAACAAAATATGATTTGGTTTTCACTTTTTCATTTAGCGACCGAAATAGCGACCAATATTTTGCTTCGCAAAATTTCGGTCGCTAAATCGGTGGCTATTTCATACATAAATAAAAAAGATCATTTAGCGACTGATTTAGCGACCGAATTACAAATTGAAATAGTGACCAAATTAAAATCGGTCGCTAATGAGAAAATAATCGATGATTTTATCTGATTTTTGCAATATCGCTCAAGCGAAAATAACATCGCTCGAGCGACGCCACCTGCACAAAATTGGCATTCTCGGGTTGTATTTCGCTTGAGCGACAATATTCTCGCTTGAGCGACAATATTCTCGCTCGAGCGACATCCGATTCAAACATGAGGTCACCCATGTTACATTATCCGGCTAACTTTGATCGACGTTTACGCAGGTCAACATTCGCTCAAGCGAAAGTAACATCGCTCGAGCGACGCCACCTGCACAAAATTGGCATTCTCGAGTTGTATTTCGCTTGAGCGACACTGGTCTCGCTCGAGCGATATCTCGATGCATTTTTGAACTCAAAATTGACAATATTATAATACATTTTTGAACTCTTTTGGATTAATTTTTTTCCTAATTTTTGATAAAGTTAATTTTAATATTTAAAAGTATTTAACATTTTGAATTCTGAAAGGTTTTCTCTAATAACAAATTTAAAAACATAATATTCAAAAAAATAGTTAATGTTGAAAGTGATGAAGATCTTATTGAAATACCTTGGCAAAGATCTCATTGATTTGATGAAGTCAAAGATGAAGTCAAAAGCAACTTTGCAGTGGACAAAAGTTACTAAGATAAAAGTGTAGAAAGATTAGTGTGTCCGCAACTATGCTTAGGTATAATCATATTATCTTTTCTGCTGCATGGGGTTTCTTCACTTAAAAGATTTTGCAAAATACCTCTAAAAATCTTTTAAACAATAAAAAACAAAGTATTTTGAAAAAAGCTTTCTTAAACATTTTTTATAACTGATACAACTTTGATATAACCGATTAAAATTACTTAAAATGTTAAGTGAAATGTTTTTACAGTATTTTAATCGATACAACTTGATTTTAATCGATTAAAACCACTTAAGAGTTCAGGATGATCGATCAGAATTGAGTTATGACCAATCAGAACTTTTTCAATCGATTAAATCTCGTTTCAATCGATTAAAACAACTTAGAAATTCCATACACAGCGTTTTAATCGATTAAAACTTATTTTTATCAGTTAAAATAACTTGAAAAGTTTTACAAGAAATTTTTGCAGTATTTCAATCGATTGAATCGAGAAACAATCGATTAAATCAACTTAGAAGATTTTTTGTAAAGTGTTTTAATTGATATAAACGTTGTCGTATCAGTTAAAATAAATCTGTTAAAGAATCAAGAACGAATTAATGGATTAAAAGAAGTTTTAACAGATTAAAACTGCACTTTTAACAGATTAAAAGAATCTTTTAACAGATTAATTAATACAGCTGTTTTGAAAATCTTCTATAAAAACAGAGTTGCTTGAACTTTTTACACATAAGTTTTTACACATCCTTGAGCAATCAATCAAGCAAACTTTAGCACTCTTTTCAAGAAAGATTCGCGTCAGTTTTTGAGAAGTTCTTTGAAAATCTTTCTTGAGGCAACTTGATTTCTTTTGAAGAAGAAACACTTACAGCAGAATTGCATAAACTGGTTTGAGCATTCTAGTTTCTTCTTTTTCATTTCTTTACATTCTTTTTGTATTGTTTGGTGCCTGGAATTTGGGCACTGGTTTCTCTGCAGCTAGAATTTGGTTGTAGAGGTTATCAAGAACTGGAATTTGGTTCTTGGTGAGAGGTTGAGTGCAGGAACTGGAATTTGGTTCTTGTGGTAGATTAAGTGTAAGATTGTAAATCTGTAAAACATTTGATCTAGTGGAACCCAGCTGGAATTTGGCTGGAGACTAGACGTAGCTCTGGTATTGGGTGAACCAGTATAAAACACCGGTGATATCTTTCTTAACCTTTCTCTCCTTTTAATTTTGTCGCTGCATTTATATTGATTGATTGCTTTGTAATTCAAGAACAGATCTGAAATCTTAATTTTTGAATTAGATAATCTGTTATTTGCGAAAAACTTTTAAAGATCAATTCACCCCCCCTCTTGATCTCAGCCTACTTTTCTAACAAATGTAAGTTTTCATTATGATAGATTATATTTTGAAATGATCGATCATAATTGAAACGATATAATAGCGGTTCCACGTTAACTGCTATTAGAAGTGCGCTTTTAAGAGCGGTTCCAGTGGAACCGCTATCATATACAACCACATTTTTTTATTCTGATCGATTAGATTTTCAAATGATCGATCATATTTGATAATTATTTCAAATAATTCATTATAATCGATTAGTTTTCTAAATTATTGATTAGAATTGATTAGTTTTTCAAATAATAGATTATAATTGATTAATTTCTTAAATATATATTAAAAAATTATAATTAAAAATATAAATTATTTAAGAATATTAACTATTGTAAAGATAAAGTAGAACATGGGAGGAGATGAGGATGATAATATAATGATAGAACTTACAAAAATGTAGAATTGAGAAGTTTAAAACAAAAAAATTAAGAAAATAGAGATTTAATTACACTTGTTAATAAATTTAAGATAATACTAGTTTTGATTTTTATTTTTAAATATTTATTTCAATTTTTTAAAACGAGAGAAACTATAATTTTAGTTTCTAAATACTCAATTTAAAGAAATAAATTTATTATTATTTAATCTTTTAATTTTAGTATTAAAAATTTAAATTATATTTTATTAAATTAAAATAATTACAATATATTTTTCTACTTTAAGAATGAACAATATAATTAAACTCAAAATTGACAATATTATAATACATTTTTGAACTCTTTTGGATTAATTTTTTTTCCTAATTTTTGATAAAGTTAATTTTAATATTTAAAAGTATTTAACATTTTGAATTCTGAAAGGTTTTCTCTAATAGCAAATTTAAAAACATAATATTCAAAAAAATAGTTAATGTAAGTTTTCATTATGATCGATTATATTTTGAAATGATCGATCATAATTGAAACGATATAATAACGGTTCCACGTTATCCAGCTATCTAAAATATATTTTAGATAGCGGTTAAGGTTTAACCGCTATTAGAAGTGCGCTTTTAAGAGCGGTTCGAGTGGAACCGCTATCATATACAACCACATTTTTTGATTCTGATCGATTAGATTTTCAAATGATCGATCATATTTGATAATTATTTCAAATAATTCATTATAATCGATTAGTTTTCTAAATTATTGATTAGTTTTTCAAATAATAGATTATAATTGATTAATTTCTAAAATATATATTAAAAAATTATAATTAACAATATAAATTATTTAAGAATATTAACTATTGTAAAGATAAAGTAGAACATGGGAGGAGATGAAGATGATAATATAATGATAGAACTTACAAAAATGTAGAATTGAGAAGTTTAAAACTAAAATAATTAAGAAAATAGAGATTTAATTACACTTGTTAATAAATTTAAGATAATACTAGTTTTGATTTTTATTTTTAAATATTTATTTCAATTTTTTAAAACAGAGAAACTGTAATTTTAGTTTCTAAATACTCAATTTAAAGAAATAAATTTATTATTATTTAATCTTTTAATTTTAGTATTAAAAATTTAAATTATATTTTATTAAATTAAAATAATTACAATATATTTTTCTACTTTGAGAATGAACAATATAATTAAACTCAAAATTGATAATATTATAATACATTTTTGAACTCTTTTGGATTAATTTTGTTTTCCTAATTTTTGATAAAGTTAATTTTAATATTTAAAAGTATTTAACATTTTGAATTCTGAAAGGTTTTCTCTAATAGCAAATTTAAAAACATAATATTCAAAAAAATAGTTAATATAAGTTTTCATTATGATCGATTATATTTTGAAATGATCGATCATAATTGAAACGATATAATAGCGGTTCCACGCTAACCGCTATCTAAAATATATTTTAGATAGCGGTTAAGGTTTAACCGCTATTAGAAGTGCGCTTTTAAGTGCGGTTCCAGTGGAACCGCTATCATATACAACCACATTTTTGCAATATCGCTCAAGCGAATTTCACATCGTTCGAGCGACGCCAATTGCTAAGATTGTGAAGTCTCGGGTTGTATTTCGCTTGAGCGACATTATACTCGCTCGAGCGACATCCGATTCAAACATGAGGTCACCCATGTTACATTATCCGGCTAACTATGATCCACGGTTACGCAGGTCAACATTCGCTCAAGCGAAAATATCATCGCTCGAGCGACGCCACCTGCACAAAATTGGCATTCTCGGGTTGTATTTCGCTTGAGCGACACTAGTCTCGCTCGAGCGACGTCACCTGCACAAAATTGGCATTCTCGGGTTGTATTTCGCTTGAGCGACACTGGTCTCGCTCGAGCGATATCTGATGAAAAAATGTATCAATAAATAAATAAAATATAGTTAGATAGCGGTTAAGATTGAACCGCTATTAGATGTTCACTTTTAAGAGCGGTTCAAGTGGAACCACTATCATATACAACCACATTTTTTTATTATGATCGATTACATTTTCAAATGATCGATCATATTTGAAAATATGTAATAACGGTTATGGTTTAACCGCTATTAGATGTTAACTTTAAGAGCGGTTCCAGTGGAACCGCTATCATATTCAACCACATTTTTCATTTTCGTATACATCCCAGTCGCGCCACTTATCCCCAAATAACCCTAACTCTCGCACCTCACTCACCCATTCTGAAAGTGATACTAGCAAAGATCTCATTGATTTGATGAAGTCAAAGATAAAGTCAAAAGTCAACTCTGCAGCAGTCAACAAGTCACCCAGATAATTGAGCTGAAGATTTAGTGTGTCTTAACAGAAAGTTTAGGTAAAACCATTTTACCTTTTCTGCTGCATAAAGTTTCTTCATCATTTTGCAAAATGCCTCAAAAATAGTTTTAAACAAATAAAAAACAAAAGCATTTTGACAAAGAACTTTCTTAATACTGTTTTTAACTGATATAGTTTTAAAAGAAACGATTAAAATCACTTAGAATGTTTAAAGAAGTGTTTTTACAATATTTTAATCGATACAAACTTCTTTTAATCGATTAAAACCCTTTAAAACTCTTTATGACCGATTAGAATTCAAATATGACCGGTCAGAATGAAATATGTTCGATCAGATTTGAATTATGAGCGATCAGAATTCTTTTAATCGATTAAAACACGTTTCAATCGATTAAAACCACTTTGGAAGTCAGGATGATCGATCAGAATGAAATTATGACCGATCAGAGTTGGTTATGATCGATCAGAACTGAATTATGACCGATCAGACTTATTTCAATCGATTAAAACGAATTTCAATCGATTAAAATGACTTGGAAAATTTTTGTACAGAGTTTCAATCGATTAAAACGAATTTCAATCGATTAAAATAACTTGGAAAATCTTTGTACAGAGTTTCAATCGATTAAAACGCGTTTCAACCGATTAAAACAACTTAGAAAAATTCTGTGCAGGTTTTTAATCGATTAAAACTTCTTTGTATCAGTTAAAATAACTTGAAAAGTTTTATAAGAAAGTTTTATAGTAAATCAATCGATTAAAACGCGAATAAATCGATTGAATCACTCTCAGAAAATGTTTGTAAAATGTTTTAACTGATATAAACATGGTTGTATCAAATAAAACCATTCTGTTAAAGAAACAAGAACGCATTAATGGGTTGAAAGGACTTTTAACAGATTATAACGGCTATTTCAACAGATTAAAACAAACTTTCAACAGATTAATTAATGCAGAAGATTTGAAAATTCTCTTTAAAAACAGTTTTGCTTGAAACTTTTAAACATAGATTGAACATCAGTTTTTACACATCCAAAGCAATCAATTCAAGCAACTGTTAGCATTCTTTTCCAAGAAAGATTCGCAACTGTTTTGTGAACTTCTTTTGAAATCTTTCTTGAGGCTTATTGCATTCTTTGAAGGAGGAACTTACAGTGGATAAGCGTAATCCGGTTTGAGCTTTCTAAGTTTCTTCTTTTCAATTGCTTTTCATTTCCTTGTATTGTGTTGTGCCTGGAATTTGGGCACAAGTTTTCTCTGCAGCTGGAAGTTGGTTGTGGAGGTTATCAAGAACTGGAATTTGGTTCTTGGTAAGAGGTTGAGCACAGGAGCTGGAATTTGGTTCTTGTGGTTATACTGTGTGGTGCCTGGGTACTGGGTTCTCTGCGGCTGGAATTTGGTTGCAGAGGTTTCCAAGAACTGGAATTTGGTTCTTGGTGGAAAGGTTGAGTGCAAGAACTGGAAGTTGGTTCTTGTGTTAGAGTAGGTGTAAGATTGTTGAGTCTCGTAAAACATCTATTCTAGTGGAACCCAGTTGAAATTTGGTCGGAGACTGGACGTAGCCCCAGTATTGGGTGAACCAGTATAAAATACCGGTGAAATCTTTCTTAACCTTCCTCTCTTTAATTTCAGTTGTTGCGCCTAATATTGTTTGATTGCTTGGTAATTCAAAAAGATTTTTAGAAACTTAATTTTCAAATTAGATAATCTGAGATTTGCGAAAAACTTTCAAAAGATCAATTCACCCCCCTCTTGATCTAAAACTACTTTTCTAACACATTCCTCTTAACCTTGCAAATCCCACGGCCAGTATCTCCTCCTCACTCCCGGCGAGCCCTAGCCCCCTCACTGCTCCCCCCAAGTCAGCCCTCACCCTAATCCAACCTCCACCAAAGCTCCTCGTCAACCGGACGCCACCCTGTGAGCCACCGCGCCACACCTCTGTTCTTAACCTCCTCCGCAGCCTCTGCCACCAAAACGACCTTCAGACTATATGTAAAACATGTGCTTGAATGTATATTCAACCAAGGTTTGGCTTGTTTGAATGTATATATTGTTATTCTCTTGCATTGTGAATAATATAGGAGAGATAATTTTGATAGAATTTCTTTATCGTTTGTTGTAGGTGGATTTGTGAAGTAGATAGGTTCTTCGATCCCTCTTACTGCGGATTTGGTGGTGCTTGACAGACCAATTTGGGAACTTGTTGAGACTGTATGCCCTCAGGTTAACCATTTGTAATTTGTTTTAATTATCTATTGGATCTTAGTGAAAAGAAATTTTATAATTATTGGGTTTACTTACACAATTATTTGCTGGTCTGTATCATACGTACTGCATAAGTAGTGGATAAATACCTTGGAAAAAATGTATTAGAAAAACGTAAGTACTGCATCACATGAAGTGAATAATGCAGTTTCACTTATGCTGATTGTTGTAGTTAATTTGCAAGAATAGAAAAACATAAGTAGTGCATCACATAAAGTGAATAATGCAGTTTCACTTATGCTGATTGTTGTAGTTAATTTGCGAGAATAGAAAAACATAAGTAGTGCATCACATAAAGTGAATAATACAATTTCACTTATGCTGATTGTTATGGTTAGTTTGCAAGAATGGAGATACCCATTGGTAGAATGTGGATGTATCAAAGATTAGATGGTAACAAACATCTAACAGATGAATTTAGAGAAGGAGTGTATAATTTCCTACAATATGTTATTGCTCAACCTATGTTTCAAGAACAAGGTGAAATGTTAAGATGTCCTTATGTTAAATGTAAGTGTAAAGTTTTCAAGTTTGTTGATCAAGTTGCATGGGATCTTTATCAAGAGGGATTCATGCCTAATTATTATTGGTGGACAAACCATGGTGAAGAGGGATTCATGCCTAATTCATGCATTAAAATTATTTTTACAATTGTTAAATTTGATTGTACACCTTTATTTAATATTGCATATATATACATATATATATTGATATGATTATGATTTAATTATTTGCGGTGAATGAGTGGTAAGCTAACTGACACGTTTGGGTGTAGAAAACAAAATCAGGTAATTCATTGTTTCAATTGTTTAATTTTATGCATGTTACATATGTAATAAGATCCGCTTGTAGATGCCACAAAGGGGTAGAAGTGATGGTCGCGAGACCACCTCATCGTGGTGGTCGAGGTGTACTTGTTGATGATAGAGGTTCACCCAGCCCTAACTCTCCTAGTTCTGTTCGACCAAGATCCATGGAGTCTACTAATCCTATGTTTGTAGAACGCACACCTCCCTCAACTCAGCAGGAATCTCCTGTAGCTATAGTAGGAGAATCAATTCTTACTACCTTCTCTACTGAGGCGACATTTGGTCAACCTACACAGGTACCTCGGTCGGTTGCAAGCGAGGTTGATTCTGGAAATATGGTTGATCAAAGGCCATGGTTACAAGCGAGACAAAGGAGAGTAAGTATGTTTTAATTTAATTATAATTCTTTAATATGAAATTTCTTAATAATATCAATCCCACAATATGTTTCAACACATGTTTATACCGAGCAAATGGTCCTCCTGCTATAATCTCTAGAATCATCAAACAAAAATTTGATGAACCAAGTCCCACTTGGAGAAAGGTTTCACTTGAGCTTCGAGATAGATGGTTTGGAGAGTTCAAGGTAAGTTGAATTATAGTTACATTAAACAATGTCATTTCATTCTTATAAATTAAATGTTTGTTGTGTATTTTATTTATGCAGAAAGAGTATATATGGGATGTGGAACAAGAGCAAGCCATAAGATCTGTTTTTTATAAGAAAGGTTCTCGAATTTTAAAAAACTCAATGAACAAAGTTAGGAATGGTAAGGATACGGGAATCTGGATACCGCCAGCTGTTCGAGCATCTTTGGACTTACATTGGAGTTCTCCAGATTTCCAAAACAAGAGTGCCATTGCCAAGGCTAATCGAGCTGTTGATAAGGGTGCCTCGGCTTATCGTGGGGGTTCCATATCTACTGCGACTCACTTTGAGAAGATGGTAAGTTTATTATATTTTTATATAAGTAATTTAATACAATATATTACACTTTAGGTAATGAATTTTGTCTCATTTTAATGTGTAGACTACGGAGTTTCAACGGGAACCAACCGTTTGGGAGGTTGTTGAGAGGACAAAGAAATTAAAGATTGGACAATGGGTCAATGAAAAAACTCGTTATCTTGCTGTATGTTTAACATCTAAGTTATAGTTTATTATTCAATACATGTTTTCTTCATAATAATTATATTTCACTTCATTTTTAGGAACAATATATGCAGCGCAGAGAAGAAGTCCATCAACATAACTTGCGTGAAGGCTCATCTTCACAAGAGTCTCCTATTGTCTCTATTGATGATAATGAAATATACATTTCAGTTGTTGGAGGTGAAAATAAAAAAAGGAAATGTGTATGGACTTGGTACATTGAGCAAAAAGTTCACTACTACATCAGGTTCTCAATCTTCTATTACTCAAACTCCAGTACTTCATCAAATTGAACAAATGCGTGAGACTATTGAAAAGTTAAATGTTGAATTGGTGGCAAAGCATGATAAGGAGAAGACACTTCAAGAAGAGATACAGGAGTTGAGGAACAACCAACGCCTACAAGATGAGCAGATGAAGCTTATTTTACAACATATTCAAATGAATAGTCATCCTACTACAAGTCAACATGACACCGACAATATACCAGAGGACTAATTTTCAATTTTATGATATTAAGATTTTGAATCTTGAGTAGTTGTTTAGAAACATTTTATTTCTGTTATGACTTTGAATTGTTCTTATTATGATTTGAATAATTTGACTTTAGTTCTTAAGTTTTCATTTGTGTTCTGTTTGGATGAATTAAGCAGGTACAAATTTTGTAAAATTGGATATATAAAATTTTAAAGGAAAATTTTCAGATTTGGTTAGATTAGCGATCGAATTTTTGGTCGCTACAAATTTATTATAATATACAATTCAATTTTAGCCACCGATTTAGTGATCGATTTAAATTATTATTTAAATAATTCAATTAATGTATTAGCGATCGATTATATCCGTTGCTATTATTTTTAACTTTGTCTCCAATTTAGCGATCGATTTACTATATTAATTTACGTACGCTATTTTTGCGATCGATTTAACGACCGATTTTAATTATTATTTACATAATTATATTAATATATTAGCGACCGAATATATCGGTCACTATTTTTTAAAACTTTACCACCGATTTAGCGACCGATTTATTATATTAATTTCGGTCGCTATTTTGGTCTTCAATGAATAAGTAACCAAATTATGTAGCGACCACCTTATAGATCGCTATTTAGCGACCGAAATGTAAATCGGTCGCTAACAAATTAGCGACTTGCCCTTTTGCGACCAACCATTTCGGTCGCTAATTTCGGTCGCTAACAGAATAACGACCGATTTTTGGTCATTAGCGACCGATTTTTTTGGTCACTAATAGCGCTTTTTCTTGTAGTGCATTGTGATAAATTCTTTGCTTAAATCATGGTGGATATCCATGCTATATGATTAATTTTATTACAATAACTACATTGCTTACTATAATTTAGATTCTTTCCTTTTCCTCTACCTTGTGAATTCCATATATTGTTGTTGTTTTTCGTATTTTATGACTTCTAGTTGTTTTGCTCTTGTTGGCATTAATCAAATTTTTGTTGTCAAGCTGCATTCCTCGAGTAAGTTGTCTTTCTTGTTGGAGAATGAGAGAGAATACTTTGTTTATGCTAGGTAGTGGTTCCATGAGTAGAATCTAGATATACCCTTTTTTTAAACCAAGAAAGGAAACTTTTGTTATGTTCATTCAATACCCATTTTTCATTTATTCGTGGATGTGTTGCCTTTATTTCAGTTATGTGTTGTGATATGTAAGGGATTACTTCATCAGTGTTGTTCAATATGTATAAATGTGCTTGGTCAACTTCTTTCCGACTAACATTTTTAATCTTCAAATTTCGAGTACCCTTACCTTCACATCTTCCATCATGTCTCATCTTAGGAATACCTATTGGTTCTAATTTTGACATGTATCCTTGACAAAACTCAATGGCTTCTTCTGCAATGTACCTTTCCACAATAGAAGCTTCGGCCTGTACTTGATTCTTCACATATCCTTTTAAGATCTTCATGTATCTCTCAACGGGATACATCCATCTAAGAAAAATTGGACCACATAATCGAATTTCCCTTACCAAATGAACTATCAAATGCACCATGATATCAAAAAATGAAGGGGAAAATACATTTCTAAGCTGGCACACTATTACAATTGCTTCATTTTCTAATTCATCTAACTTTTTTGGATCAATTACCTTTTTACAAATGGCGTTGAAAAACAAACATAACCGAGGTAATAGCAATTCTAACAGAAGTTGGTAAGATGTTTCGAATCGCCACTTGGTAAAAGTTGTTGCATCAACACATGACAATCATGAGACTTTAAACCAACTAATTTCAACTCTTGCATAGACACAAGACTCTTAACATTTGAGGAGTATCTTTGTGGCACTTTGACCTCATGTAAACACTCACAAAAGCTTCTCTTTTCTTTCTTTGATAGAGTATGACAAGTCTGGAGGTAAGTAAGTGCATTTTCCAACCGATTGTGGATGTAATTCAGAACGTATACCCATGTCCGCCAAATCTTGTCTTGCTTTTATTCCATCTTTTGTCTTTCCTTTTATGTTAAGCAATGTCCCAATTATACTATCACAAACATTTTTTTCAACATGCATCACATCTATACGAGTGTCTAACTTCCAACTTACACCAATAAGGAAGATTGAAGAATATAGATTGTTTCTTCCAAATGTTTTTCTCATTGGATTTCTTTTGGGTCTTTCCAAACACAATATTAATATTTTTCACTTGCTCATATACTTGTTCACCATTGCGTGGTACTCGATGCAACTCGCATTCTCCCGACATCCATTAAATGTTTTTTTCATTTTACGATATGGATGATTAGCAACTAGAAACTTTCTATGCCTATTGTACGCAGTTTTTTGTCCATGTTTCAATTGGATATAACTTGTGTCTTCTTGACATATAGGACACGCTAAATGACCTTTCACACTATAACCGCTCAAATTACCATATGCTTGGAAAATCATTTATAGTACAAAATAACATTGCACGCAACTCTGAAATTCACTTCGTGATATGAATCAAATACATCCACTCCTGTTTCCCACAACATTTTCAAATCATCAATTAAAGGACTAAGATATACATCTATGTCATTTCCTGGTTGTCGAGGTCCTGAAATCATCATAGATAACATCATATATTTTCTCTTCATACATAACCAAGGAGGCAAATTGTAAATGATCAACATAACTGGCCATGAACTATGTTTACTACTTAAATTTCCATAAGGATTCATCCCATCCGTAGCTAATCCAATTCTCAAGTTTCTTGGCTCTGCACCAAATTCGGAAAGGTTTCATCAATCCTTTTCCATTGTGAAGAATCAGTTGGATGTCGAAGAAGATTGTCACATTTTCTACCATTTGCATGCCATGTCAAGTTTCTTGCATCTTCTTTTATGGCAAATAATCTTTTAAACCTAGGTGTAATTGGCAAATACCATAACACCTTAGCGGGGGACCATCTAGTTCTTCCTCACCACTACTTTCCTCAACTTTGTTTTTGAACCTCGACAAACCACATGTCGGACACATCTTTAATTTAGCAAAATCATTTTTGTACAATATACAATCATTAGGACATGCATGTATTTTCTTGTACTCTAAACCCATTGGACATAATATCTTCTTTGCCTCATAGTTACGAATAGGTAATGTATTATCTTCAGGAAGCATCTCCTTCAACAACTCCAATAATTCGGTGAAACTTTTATCGAGTCCATCCATTTCTTGCTTTTAAAGTAAACAATTTTAAAGTTGCTTGATAATCTTGTAAAACTACATCCTATGTACAATTGTTGCGCAAAATCAGATTTCAAAGAATCATATAGATGTGCTTTCATAAAATTTTCTTCACCAATATCACGTATCATATCCTCTAGATTATCATCCATCCCTTCATCAAAATTGTCTATAGTTGACACAATTGGGATGTCTAATATTTCTCCATGCCATGTCCATATTGTATAACTCTTAATAATACCATAAACAAACAAGTGATCACGTATATCCTCAAGTTTATGACGAATTTGATTCAAACAACGAACACATGGACAATAATATGTCCCTTTCATAGCTTTTCCATTTTCACTAGCAAATTTCAAAAATTCCTCAACTCCCTTTTCGTACTCTTCACTAATACGACGTGCATTCATCCAACTTCGATTCATATTATGTTATAAAGTTTCGTCACTCCTAGAGATTTAAAAATTATATGTAAAAAAAATTAATATACAAACAACAAAGCACGTTCCAACAACAATGGAGTGTGTAAACCGAATGCACTCAAACAAATAAACAAATAATTACATTCCAATAACAATCCAGTGGAGACATTCATACTATAACGTGATTGAGATCCCCAAAAACAATCACGGATTCAATGTAAACATATAGCAATGACATAGAACACTAACCTCGAGTGTAGACGAAAACTGATTTCAAACTCGAATCCAATCGGGGAGAAAGATCAAGTTCGTCAAATGACACGATAATGTAGATGCTTTTCACTGTAAAACTGCTCGAAAATGGTGTGCAGAGGTAGTTGTTGTCGTCGTTCTCGTCGTCGTTCTCAAAAACCCTGGTTGCGCGAGACGAGGAAGTGGGTCTGGAGGGAAATAAAATAGACTTTTTACGTCGCGCATCCCAGCACGCGACGTAAAAAGCCATCTTTTACGTCGCACCTGGAGTGCGCGACGTAAAAGATGGCCTTTTACGTTGCGTGCTAGAGGGCACGACGTAAAAAGCTAAGGCTTTTTACGTCGCGCCCCCAGTACGCGACGTAAAAGAGGCTTTTTACGTCGCATACTGGGATGTGCGACGTAAAATTTTTGTCCCATATTTACAAAATTGTCACCGCGTTTTATTTACGTCGAATATACATGCATGCGACGACAATTGGGTGACGTAAAAGCCCTATTATGCACTAGTGTAGGTCTTAATTATACCATAGATATCTCTAAGACCTTTTAGAAAGCAAATGACATATTCCAATTCTCTATGTTTTGCAAGTACATTTTATCTCACAAATACAAGTAGGTGTAAGCCTTAAAGATTATAATTCTTCCCATAAAATTTTCAAGCCTATAAAATATTCAGAAATATTTTTCTCTCCTTGTTTGGTTGAATGAATTTCTTGCAATAGATCTAAGATTATAAAATAATCACCTCTAGAAAATATCTCTTTCAAATCATTCTAAAGATCTCTTGCATTACTTTGACCAATTTGAGACCTTACAGCTCTTGTGATCTAACATGTTACTATCACATTGCAGCGCTCCCAAGCCTCAAATAGTGGATCATTCTAGGCAGGCACAGTGACACTTCCATATGCAAACCTCCATTTATTCTTTGACAACAAGGTTTTCTTTATAGCTTAATTTTAGGCATGGTAGTTTTCTTCATTGAGTTGTTGATTGACAAGCATCATACCAGAATTTTCTCCTGGATGTAAGTAATATGGACTTGAAATATTTTTGGAATTGTTCATACCATCTAAACTTGTATTCGTTGGATTTTCCATTGTAAAGAACTTTTAAAAAAGAATAAGATTCTGAGTTAATGACATATGGCAGAAGCAAAGTAGGATTCAACGCACTCTAATACCATAACAGATTATGGTTTTCATATTATTTGTGATCCTTACATTTTACGTGAGAATAAATGTAACGCTCATGAAGAGTACACTCATAAAAAAAAGTAGAAGAAGACAAAAAATAATAGAAAACAATTATTATAGAAAATCATTTTATTTCCATATTATTATGTACAATAAAATCTCATATACATAAATATATAGAAAAGTGTAAAACAAAAAATTATTATTAGTTATAAACTTATAACTAATATTAGTTACATTAACTTTAAATAATTATTATTTTATTGTGTTTTAATTTTACTTTAATTATTATTACTGTTATACCCTCAATTATATTGTATATTTATAATCTTCATTATAATTTACAATTAATATGATAATAACTTTTTATCATTTTTCTTTCTTTTCACTAATGTAAGGAACAAATTTTATAATTTGACATGACAATAGTTGATGTAACATAAGTACCTAGTGACAATTTTGTAAATATTATATTATATATGTTTGTGATCATAATCTACTACTCCCTTATTACTCCACACTTTTTTTTTTTGCCATCGTTTGTGATCGTCATCATCCTCTTTCACGTGATTGTGCTCTTTTTTTGCCATGTACATACACTGTAAATAGTAAAATCTATAAACCAACATCATACCCCACCTCCTTCATCCATGATTAAGGTCTCCCCTCGATTTTTTTTCATCTCATTTCACCTACGTCCATTAGATATTAACATTAGATATTATCGAAGTTAGTGATTTGTGTAGATGTAATAGGATGATGGTACTAGATTATGGACTTGTTGGATATACAATATTGTGAATTTGATTTGATGAAGAAGGGAAGCGGAGTAGGCGTACTCTTTTTTTTTTTCTCTGGTGGGCTTGTTACATGCTACAATGAAGGGTGTGGGTGGTTGTGGAGAGGGATTGCATGTGTGATTTTTACCATGAGAGAAAATTGAAAGATTGATTTTTTTACTTGCAGTTATCACTTTGCAACTCTAGACTGGTTGGATGTTTGGTGAGTTTGGAAAGAGATTACATCAGTTATAAAAAATAATCTGTGATAAACTTTATACAATGTATCAATATATAATTAGGGGATTAATTGATGTATATATTAGAAAAAAAAATATTATTAATAATGAATTTATTATATATTTAATATTTTATATTTTATAAAAATATTATTTTATTAAATTTTATTAAATTTTGGTTAAATCTTTAACTTATGTCCTCGTTAATTCAATAACTTGGTTCAATTTTAAAACATTTACTCAAACAATCTCTTCATTCTTTTTTTCTATTTTTTGTTTTTTACTTTTTCAAATTTACTCTTTAATCTAAATACAGTCTTAATGATGATTGTTAATTCAATAACCTGTTCAATTTTAAAACATTTACTCAAACAACCTCACTTTTCATTTTTTTTTCTATTCACTAGTAGAAAAATAGCATTCTATGACGAGTTTTTATCACTGGTCGTAGTCCACTTGTCATAGTATGTAGCGCGGTGGCAATTTTGTAATTAAATCATAAACTTTCTATGTCGGGTAAATTTTAACCGACATAGTAAGTGGAAAGGTCACTTTCTATGTCGGTTAAAATTTACCCGACATAGAAAGTGAACTTTCTATGTCGGTTAAGTTTTACCCGACATAGAAAGTTCACTTTCTATGTCGGTTAAATTTTAACCGACATAGAAAGTTCACAAAGTATATAAATATAATTTATTTGTAAGTTATGTATCGAAATTCGTAGTAGTTTAGTTGTTGGAGTATCGAGTCTCTAACTCTAAGGTACTGGGTTCGAATCTTGTTAGACACAAATCATAAACTTTCTATGTTGGTTAAATTTTAACCGACATAGTAAGTGGAAAGGTCACTTTCTATGTCGGTTAAGTTTTACCCGACATAGAAAGTATGTCGATTAAATTTTTAACCGACATAAAAGTACTTTCTATGTCGGTTGAAATTTAACCGACATAGAAAGTGTATATTAAATAAAAAAAATTAAACATATAAGTATATAAATATTTATATATCAAAATATATAAATATATTTGTATTTATACATTTTGTATATAAATATAATTTATTTGTAAGTTATGTATCGAAATTCGTAGTAGTTTAGTGGTTGGAGTATCGATCTCCAACTCTAAGGTACTTGGGTTCGAATCTTGTTAGACACAAATTTCTTAACGAGATAATAAAATAATATATTATAAAGTATAATAAAAATATAATATGAATAAATAAATAAAAATCGTATTAGTGTAGTGGTTGGTCTAATTCTAGACTCAAATGTACTGGGTTCGAATCCTACCAGGTAACAATTTTCATAAGAATTCCATTACTTTCTATGTCGGTTCATTACAACCGACATAAAAAGTCATACTTTCTATGACGGTTCATCACAACCGACGTAAAAAGTCATACTTTCTATGACCCCTGTATCTATGTCACCTCTTTACCCGACGTAAAAAGCTCATTTTAACCGACATAAAAAACCTTTTTTGCACTAGTGATTTTTGTTTTTAGTTCTTCAAATTTACTCTTTAATCTAAATACAGGCTTAATGATGATTTTTTTTTATAATAATGTACGTTGACATAACATTTTTTTATTATATTATTACATATATGTGTTAAATAACTAAAAAAAAGTCTAAAAAATAATCCCCTCCTTATAATTAAAATATATCGATGGATACAAATGTTAGTAATTATCTCTCTTAATCAATTAATTAAGATTATTTTTTATTTTTTCCTAAGAATCGATTCGTAAAACACTTATTTACGAGGAACAAACTACTACCACTTATATCAATCAATATTAATTTTGGTTTTTAACATTATTAATTAATTTTTCAATTTATCATATACAATATATATATATATATATATATATATATATATATATATATATATATATATATATATATATATATATATATATATATTGTTGTTTTAGCGTTTTGATACATTAACCTTTCAAAGTTTAAATCTATTAGTTTATATATACTTATTTCTAAAAATTTCTTTTTAATCCTTTTTGAAAAAGACTTTTAAATAAATTACATAGTTGACTGACGTGTCAACTATTTAATATTTTATTAAATATTAAAAAATGAATTTTCTTAGAAACATAAAACACCATTGTGTATATTTTGTTTTTAAATATAAAATATCAAATTTACACTTTCAATAATCGACATGCCAGCTAACTTTGTTAATTTATTTGATATTTTAATTAAAAATAGTAAAACTATTTTTTTAATAATAAACATAAAATACTATATAAGTATTTTTTTTAATTCAATTTACTACAGGTTGAAAAGTAACATGTATTGTTCCCAACAATGAGCAAAATATAATAGTTACGGTGCCCATATAGTCACAAAGTTCATCTATGCACCTCTATTGTACTCTGGTGGCTAGACTCCCCTCACTAGGGGCAGCCAGGGATGCCTGGCTTAGAAATAGAAGTCCATCAACAAGATTCAAAAGCACGGTAGTATAAATAAAACATTAGCTCTCACGTAAAAGGGAAGAAAATTAACAGTAAATACTGTTTTATAACGTTATTAACTTTAGCGTTAGTAGACAGTGTCTTTTTTTAGGTACCGATCACACCTCCGACCAAGAGACTCAAGTATATAAGCCATTGTATATCCAACCACTCGAAACAAGTCTCGAAAAGGATTCGAAATCACGCAACGCATATTAGTCTCGTGGGAGACTCTGCCCAGCAAGAACATAACATATAACCTTTATTTTAAACATTAGAAAATGTTTCTTTATGTAAATTGGTTTGATGTCGATTTCATTGTTCAGACATGGTATTCTTTTTAAGATTAATTAATATTTTAAGATGAACCAGTTTATCATCATGTGATTTTTTTGGTTTTTTTTTTTTATAAAGAAGCAAGTAAATATTTTTTAATTTAGAGAATTCTTTTAGTTATGTTTTGATCACACTGACTTACTTCTTGATTATCACCACTAATCACTCAATAATTAATATAATATCAATTTTTATTAGTGATATTTCATATATTAATTTGATTTTCAATATAAGTTTCAACATTAAAAGTAAAGTACAAAAAGTGTAAATGTACAAGGAAAGTAAATTATAGAAAAAGTAAATTTAATCAATTATTAAAAGTAAAACAAAAATTGATAAAGAAACTTGATAAAAGTGGTAATCTAAATGGTCAACAACTTCATTCAAACAAATTTAAAAATAAAATAAAATAATGTTCCCTTCCTATAGTTGTCCCTCTCTTTTCTCGAGCAATTTCATTGACACATAATACTTGTAACATCATATAGTGAGTTGTAACCATCCATGCTACATAATGGGTTGTAACCGTCTCTGGATGCATCTCAATTATATAACTTCCTTCTTTATCATTTATCTTCTTTTGATTGCATAATTATCTCTCGATCTTGTCTTTCTTGATTATATAATTATCTCTCAATTCATTTGTCATTCTTGATTTCTCCAAATTTATGTATCTCGATAAGTCTTTTTCGATGTATTATTCGTTTTTTCTTAATGTCTCAAATTCTTCAATTTACATTTGAAAAGTAGGTTGTGTTTTTTCTTGTGTTTCTCAATTTTTTATTCAACTATGATGGTTTTTCGATCTTTAATGTAACGACCCTAGAAATCGCTACTATAATGATATCTTCGCAAAATAGTAAACAAGTAAATAACGACATTTATCTTACATTATATTACTGTAATTGTAACATAGATTGAAATTCCGGTTCACTAACGGAACATCAAAATATAGTAACATAATTTATTTATATATTATACATGTAAAAGTAGCTCCCTCGAAGCTATCCTACTGAATTATCCCTGTTGTCCAGTAGTCACATCTCCATCTCTCAACTCCTGATCTGCTCCCACATAAAAGTGATCATCGCAGTCCCATCCACATGGAAAAATAGGGGTAAGTATTAAATCATTTGATATAATAAAACAGATATATAAGTAATAATTATATATTATGATCAATTACGAAATTATTAACACACTAAGATACCTTCCAGAAGTATACCCTAACTATACCCGAACTTAGAGACTATCATCTGTGGGCACATTGTGACCGACACCCGCAGTACCATTCTGACCACCCTCCTCACAGAGTAGGATTACTAGCGCCCTTCATCACTCATACTGGAGTACCCCTCCGAGCGCGCCACCAATCATCCCCCATCGACTTCTCACCACCTGATCTAGTAGTCTACCTGACCCGACCAATCAGTGAAGTCTGGGACCTCATTCAGAATCTTTCGACATAGTTATTACACTAAAGTACTTTGTACCACCCTGGGTACCATTCAAACACAACAAAAATCATTCACATTTGTCGGATTCTGGACCACCTGTCCTCACGGCTCATTCAAGTCAATAAATAATAGTACTTGACTGATTCTGGGTACCAACCCTCCGGCTCAGTCTAGCCAATACATAATATCTCATGACTGATTATGGGCATCAGTCCTTAGACTCAGTCTGACTCACACACGTTACAATACACTACAGAATATTTAAAACTGCTACATTCATTCTATATTTTAAATATATATATATATATATATATATATATATATATATATATATATTCTTCTTCTTCTTCTTCTTCTTTCTGAAATCATTTCAGAAATCACTTTCGAAATCACTTTCGAAATCATTTCCAAAAATTTTTTTGACATCATTTCCGAAATCTTTTTCCAAATCATTAAATTACTATTTTGCCCTTAATCTTTTCTTAAAATTCCATGTATGTCCCTAAATGACTTTTTTACCCCTTGGACATTTTCAAAAATTCCTTCCATGTCCCGAAAATGACTATTTTGCCCTTGGACATTTTCAAATATTCCATTTATGTCCCTAGGATGTAAAATGACTATTTTACCCCGAACATTTCAAAAATTTCATTTATGTCCCTAGGATATAAAATGACTATTTTACCCTTGAACATTTTCAAAAATTCCTTCCATGTCCCTTTCTTCTTCCTCGCGCCGATAATGATATCGAATTTTGCAGATTTTGGCAAATTTTAAATTACTCGAGTTTTAGACAACCAAATTAGTCCCAAATTCAAATTAAACATGAATTATATCTAATTTAAGTTGAAAACAACAATTTTACCATATAATTCATCCTTAATTTTAAGAATTTAAAAAAAAACTTTCAAACGGTAAACAATTCATCAGAATCAGAAATTCTTCAAAATCAGACATTCAAATAATTCATATCCCTACTCCTATTCCTTATTCACAGAGTACCCAACAATTCAATTTCATATATTGAATAAATTAAACTTCCCCTTACTTAGTGTGGTATTTCTACCAAAATTTTCCCACTTAATTCAAGCTCTCTCCCGTTTCACCAGATCCTGTACGAGTAGAGTATCGTTGCTTGAAATTTAGACAAAAGAAGAAGAAGGATGAGAGAGAAATTTTGATTCTGCCTCCTCCCCGTTTCAATATGCACATATATAACAAAAATTTTACTGTGCATGAGGAAAACTTCGTTACGAAGTTTTCTTGCACAATAATATTATTATAATATATAAAAATCATACGTCACATTTAATCTTCAATACCTCTAACCACCTTGCTTTTGCTTCGATTGTTCTTTTAATTATTATGAAATCTTACTTATATGATTTTTCGATTTGTACATTTCTATCATTTACTTTCTTAGATTTTGATTTTTTACATATCTCTCGATTTATTCCTCGATCATTTACATTCTCAATTTTCAATTATTTTCAATTTTCACTAATTCAATTTTGATTTGCATCATCTCGATTTTTTTAATTTATCAATCTCAATTTTCACCATCAAATTAATTTTCACTTATTCTATCTTTAATATTTCGATCTCAATTTTTATTAGCTTAATCATTATATCTCACTTTTAACTTCAATATTTTCTTCTACCTATTTTTTTTATATATTTGTAAATTTATTAATAAGAATAAGTAAAATTATAAATTTTGAATTAAGAGTTGAATATTACGAAGACTATTTAAAAAATACACATAAATATAAATATGATTGTATTTAAGGATGGAAAGTTACGTAACAAAAATCTATAAATCCATCTATATAAATTCATATTAAATCAAATTCGATCAAACATACACCTTTATATAAGCCTGTTTGGTTAGAAAAAGTAAGGTTTTAGATAATTTTAAAGTCTTTTAGACCTAAGAGATATATATAGTATTTTTATTAATATTATTATTATATTAAAATTGTTGTAATGCATTAAACTCTTATATTTATTTACCTTTTAAAATTGTACTATATTGATCTAGTTAATCTTATAAAGATGATTGTAAGATAAAATTATATCTTATTTAAAGGCTTGATTACAAAGTAAGTTTTTAAATAAATAACTTATTATGTTATACTAAATATATAAGAGGAGAGATTAATCATTTTAATAATAAAATTTTACATTACTAATCAAAATAAATATTAGAAAATCGGTTTTGGTTCTGGGCTTAGTGACATCGATTTGGGCCAACCATATTAAGAATGCGAGAGAGTTGAGACTAGCACAGATGTTTTAATATGGGGAATTATTAAACAAACCATCATTTTTATTGAGTATTATATTACCCATTTTTATTACATTATTTTTTTTCCGACAAAAAATATAAGGAGATACATTTCCATTGATTACGATGATGCAACGAAACATGTTTGACTGCCATTTAAAGTTGGCACAAAAGACGCGTATTTATCCGTCTACAACTCGCAACATTAAATGTTTTTGTCAAGAATTGGTTTTGCTTAATTATCGCAATTAACTATTCCTATTTTCAAACATTTTTCCCTTGGTCGCAATTGGTTGGGACCAGGGAGATCGTCACGGCCCCAAAATGTTCAATTTTTTTTCTTTTTTTATGTACAAAGGTGGGGACACAAGTGGCATTAGACCATAAAAAAATTCTTTTAAAATTTTATTAAGAAATTATATTATATCTAAAAAATTACTTATTTAAATTGATTATTTTATAACTAGTTTTTTAATTTTTCCTATTTACATATAATATTTATTTTAAATAAAATTAAAACATTTTTTAAATATAAATAAAATTAATCTTTTTATTTATAATAAATATCATCTTTATCTTCTTATACAATTTATTACTTATATATTTTTCTTTTACATTTTTATCTTTTTTACCATTCATTTATTTTTATATCTTTTTTTCACACGTTCACCTTCTAATATAAAATTTATAAACTTTTTAATTTTATTTTAATTTCATATTCATAGCATGAAATTTTTTTTTCTCTTTTATTGAAATTGGAGATATTTTCATGTTCGAAAAATAAAAAAAATAAAAAGTTAAAAAATAAAAAATATATTTTATAATAATATTTTTAAAACAAAAAGATAATAAAAATTTTTATTTTTTATTATTTTATACATTATTATTATTATTATTATTATAACAAATTATTTAATATAGTATAAAAATATAAATATTTATATAATTTTTTATTATAAATTATTTAGTTGTTTTAATGTTTTATGATATTTTTTAAATATGATAAAATAAATTCTAGTTTGTGAACTTTCTTCATGAGGATTAAATATGAAAATTTTAATTTTGATAATTTGATATATATTATTGGAAAATATTCACAAATTTAGGAATATCTTATAAAATTAATAGAATATATAGAAAGTTTTAACATATCAGAGTATGAACTTTTAAATTGACCCCTTCATTTAAAATTTTTTACTCTGTCGGCACATGAAAATTGGTATTGATATTTTGTATCTCCATAACAAAATAATAATAATGAAAAGACTTTATGCATATAAACTTTAATTTTTCTAAATTAGCAAAGTTAGATTTTTTATTTTTAAATAATAAATAAAAATTCTTATTTTATATGTTGTCATGAAAAGAAGAAAACTTAGGAATATTGATTTGAATAATGGATGGAGCAATTAAGAAGTGTTGACAAATGATGGTTAATGCAGGTGGGAAGAAGGAAGTATTTATTATTCAAAAACAGTTCTTCCTGCATGTGCTTCACCTGTAGTACTAATAACTATCTCATACGCTATTTTTATTTTATTTTATTTGAGTTACTATTTTTGGGTCTCTACGACGTAAAAAAAGATAAATTAAGTTTAATGAGTTTTTGATTAATTTTAAAAATTGAAACATAAAATTTAAAAAACTTTTTAATAATGTACAGATTTCAAGAATTATTACGAAAAAAATCAATTTTGAAAAAATAATAAAATTTATACTCATAATTTATTCTGAAAAATAATAAATTTATTCTTTATAAATGAGACAAGGGATTTAATATTTTCTATTATTTTCATAATTTTATCGTATTTTATTTAAAAATAATAATATTTTATGTTATATTTATTAAATAAGTTTTTTTATCACGATTTTATTATTAAAAAATATCTAATTGAATTAATATATATATATATATATAAATTATTTTTAATATTAATTTTTAAATAATACAAGACTTATCAGCCTATCAAAATACTTTATTAATCCAATTAGTTGAAGATTTGTACAAGCCACATAAATAAAATTACAACAAATGATTATAATTAGAAATTTTATATTCATATAATCAAATTAAAATATATAGTTCTCATACGGGAAGTTAGTATTGTAAAATTTAATAAGAGCTAAACTAAAATATAAACCCTATTTTGTAAGGATAGTGACCTAACATAAAGTAGAAGACAAGTATTATAAATGAAGAAATAAAATATCCATGAAACGTGCCCTAATTGGCTTCTTGCAGCTCTGTGAGGGGCAAACACTACCCATGAAAAACAAATTGTTTAAACATTTAAGAAGTTTCTATTATCATAATAAATCATTTTTATACTATAAGTAGGTTATTTTTTAATATTTTCATTAAAGTTTTATCATATAAATTGATTAAAAATTATATATATATATATATATATATATATATATATATATATATATATTATTCTGAGGTCATTTTAATTTTTTTCTTTTTTATTAAATTTAGAGAAAACTACACTTATTTCCACCAAAGATTATACTAAAGGACATTAATATTTTTTTTCAAATTAAAAAAAAAAAATATATATATATATATATATATATATTATTTTTTATATTCTTTATAAAATAACATTCACACCCCGGTAATTTAAAAATAGATATTTTTTATTTTATATTTTTAATAAAGGTCTCATTTCTTTTACTTTATTTAAAAGTTATCGTATTAACTAGAATTTAATAAAAATTATTGTTTTAACTTATAAAATTTAAATATTTTTATAAACAATAAATAAAAAATTATAAACAAAATAAAGAAGGTGTATATCCTTTATTAAAAATACGAAAGAGGCCAATATTTATTTAAAAAAATTTAAAACATAAAGTGTTGTTCCATTGAAAATACAAAATATACTTATATAAAACTAAAAGAAATATTATTTTATATAATTTCAAATAGAGGTTAACAATAGGGTATTTCGGAGGCAGATCCTCGTAATATTGCAAAACAATTATCAAAAATTGCACTTGCTAAATAAAATTTGTCATCCGACCACTAAACATAAGTGATATTACTTTTAATTCAAAATTTTGAAATAATAAATTTGTGTGTATTTTTTACGCACTGCAAATTGAATCATATCGGCCGGTTAAATTGTATATCAATCGGTTAAACGGTATAACATCTTAAAATTTATAATATAAAAATTTTCAATACATTACATTAAATTATATTATTGGATATTTTAAATATATTTATAATAAAACAAGTATTTATAATATATATATATATATATATATATATATAAATTTATTATAAATAAATATTATAATTATTTATTATGATTAAAATAAAAATATATCTATTAAACAAAAATAATTATTTATTATAATTATTATTAATTAAAATAATTATTATTATAATAAATAATTATTGTCAATTAATATATATATATATATATATATTATAAAATTAACAATAATTATTATTGTTATATTATTATAGTATATTATGAACTTATAATTAATAATTATTATTATATATTATTACATATAATATGAATTAATGACAATAATAATTATTATATTATATTATTATTAATATATATATATATATATATATATGAAAAAAATATTATTTATCTCTTCGTACAAAAAGAGATAAGCGTTAATTGAAAAAAAAATATAATCAAAGAGATAAGAATTATTAATGAGATAAAGAAAAAAAATTACTATATAAAGGGGTAGGGTGAAGTGAAAAAAAAAAAAGAGAGGTAAGAAAGGAAGAGAAAAAAAAGACAAAGGGAGAGAAAGAGAGAAGGAGAGAGATAACTTAGACGCAAATTTTGGTGTATCATCTACGCTCTTGAGATAAGGGAGAATATTATTATCATTTTATCTATTTTATTTTAATAATAGTTGTCTCACTTCATTTTATTAATTCTATTACTTATTTGTTTATCTCTAAATACTTACTGATATGCTTTATGTTTATCTCTTGATCTCTAGTCCCGCACCTGGTCCTATTTTAATTATCTTCCGTTACGTATCTGGTCCTCGCTTTATGTTAATTTATTTATCTTCAGATCCCGCATTATTCCTATTTTAATTATCTCTCGGTTACGTACTCGGTCTTGTTTTATGTTTATTTATTTATTCCAATCATGCACTCCTGCTTTATGTTTATTTATTTATCTACAGTCTTGTACTGACCCTATTGTAGTTATCTCAAGTTATACACTATTACTTATTTATTAATTCACATTTATATTGTTTAATTGTTTTTAAATAATAATATTTATTTATGAAGATTTGATAATGTTGTAGGTGGATGTTGAACCTTGGGGATTAAAATGAGTAGATATCACTCGAGAAAGTGATTAAAGTTTGACTTATTTATCCTAACTAGTCATTACAAATTTAATTCAAATCTTCATAATATAGAATATTGAGGAAGTTGAAAAACATATTTTATATATCCTTATAAGATTTTATTATTTTAAATGATAATTGTTTTCACTCCCTATTGTGATTTCTTGTGCATGTTATATTTAAATATCAACTTAACTAGATGGAGACGTCAAATATCTCAAATCCCTTTTTTGCAAGAATCACCACATTTTTTTCAGGAACTACGTGGAAAACAAACATTACTGACAACTAGGTTACTTTTAAAGAGACAAGGTTATCTGTATTGACATTTGCATCTGATATGGAAACTCTCATCATGTTAGATGAACCAATAGTTGTCACCTTTTGCATGCCTCCTGCCATTCACCAAAATTCCTTAATCAGTTTGTTTCCACCTAGGCAATGTACATATGTGCATAATTGTAGTAAGAATAGAAGAAATAATAAATAAATAAAATATCTTCATCTTTATATATCCTGTAAAAAAAAATAGTAATGTAAATTAGTTTTATATATAAAACATCTTTATTTTACTTCTATCCTTGTAAAAAAAATGTCACATTAGATGGTATTAGAGTAACATTTCATGTGTGACCTGTGAAATGAGTCTATCATGAAATCTTATGAATCCTAACTTGTATAATTGCATATGACAAATAATATGAGGAACAATGAGTTAATAGAAGTGGTATAAACTATCAAATACATGACCATTGCATTACTAAGGAACTAAAGACCTGAGAGAACCAATGAATCACAAGGTTTGGTTGAATTTAGGAGAAAAAAAACCTCCGCAATTCTTTAGAGGCTATAACCCAGAAAAGGTTGAATTATGAATTAAAGAATTAGAAAAAATATTTCGAGTTATGAATTATCCTGACAGCCAAAAGGTGAATTGCGTGTGTTTATGTTAGTAGGAGAGGCTGAATATTGGTGGAATAGTACCAGAAGATTATTAGAAGGTGGAAGAATAATCATTACTTGGGAGATGTTTAGAACACAATTTTTAGATAAATATTTTCCCAATGATGTGAGGAGAGCAAAAGAAATAAAATTTATGCAAATAAAGCAAGGAGGTATAACAAAAGGAGAATATGCCTCTAAGTTTGAAGATCTAGGAAAATACTCTGCATTCTTTTATCACCTTGATGAAAGAATGAAGTGTATAAACATTAAGAATGAACTTATGTCTGAATTGAGAAAAGTAGTAGGAATATTAGAAATTTCTTATTTTCCTATGCTTATTCACAAGTGCAGATTTTTGGAAGATTATGAAAACCAATAAAATAGTAAACCAAAATATTTTGGATCCAGCAAAATAAAAGGAGACAAAATAAAGGAAAACCCTACACCTGCCTCCAATGGAGATCCCAACCCAAGTAAATTTTCTATAGGAAATTTTAATAAACCTATAAATAATCAGCTCAAGTGTTTCAAGTGTGGACAAGATCATTATGCTAAAGCTTGTCATCTTAAAGGACTTGTCTGTTTCAAGTGTGGAAAACCTGGTCATATATTCTCTGAATATCGGTAACAAAAACAAAATTCTAATCCTTATGCACCAAAAATAAGACCTCCGACAACAAGAAGAGTGTATACCATAATTGGAACTGGAGCCTCTCAAAACAATGATTTGATCCAAGGTCTGTGTTTAATTAAAGGCAAAACTTTAAATGTATTGTACGATTCACGCAACTCATTCATTCATATCTAATTATTGTGTCAAACACCTTGAATTGTCAATTTCTTTTCTAAACACTAGTTTGATTGTTTCAACTCCCACAAGTAAGTCTATAAGTACCAATAAAATTTGTCTAGATTGTCCTTTGTTCATTATAAATAAGAAATTTCTTGTAAATTTAATTTTTCTATCTTTATCTCAATTGGATGTAATCTTAGGTATGGACTGGTTACCTTCCAATGAAGTCCTTATGAGTTGTGCAGAAAAATCAGTAATATTTTCAAATTCTGAGGATCTGTTGAATTTCTCTACCAACTTAGTAAATGAGTCTTTGAAAACAACATTCAAGGATATTTGTTACTATTTTTATGGAAGTAAGAGAGGAAGTTGATTTGAAAAATATAGCAATTCTACAATGGGATCCACAAAAAACAGTGATTGAGATTCGTAGTTTTTTAGGTTTTGTCAGATATTAAAGGAGATTCGTTGAAGGATTTTCTAAAATAGTTATGTCTTTAACCTAACTCACCAAGCAAGGTCAAGCTTTTGAATGGACAGAAAAATGCGAAAATAGTTTTCAAGAGCTTAAGAAAATATTAACTACTTCCCCTGTACTGGCATTACCTAAACCTACTAGACACTTTGTGATATTTTGTGATGCTTCCAAAATTGGATTAAGATGTGTTTTTTTGCAAGATAAAAAGGTTGTTGCATATGCTTCTAGAAAATTAAAAATACAAGAGAAAAATTATCCAACTCATGATCTAGAACTAGCCGTCATTGTTTTTGTACTCAAAATATGGAGACATTATGTGTATGGTGGTAAGTGTGAGATTTTTAGAGACCATAAAAGTTTTAAATACTTGTTTGATAAAAAAGAGTTAAATATAAGACAAAGAAGATGGATGAAATTTTTGAAAGATTATGATTTTGAATTACACTACCATCCAAGAAAGGTCAATGTAGTGGCAGATGCTTTAAGTAAAACATATTTACATGTCTCTTCCTTGATGATTAAGTAAAAAATATTTACATGTCTCTTCCTTGATGATTCATGAGATGAGTCTGCTAGAAAAATTTAGAGACATAAATTTGTTAATTACTATGAGTCTTGATAGAATGAAATTTAAATCAGATTAAAAGTAATTTACAAAGACAAATTCATGAGGCTCAAGTAAGTGATGAATTCATTTAGAAGAAAAAGAAGTTGATAGGACAAAAGAATGAAAGAAATTTTGGCATAGATAGAGTAGGAATTTTGAGATTTAATAGTAGGATATGTGTGCCTAATGATGTAGAGATTAAGAAAATGATTTTAGATGAAGCACATAAGATCAAATTGAGCATACATCTAAGCATAACAAAAATGTATCAAGATTTTAAGAAAATATTTTGGTTGCCTAAAATGAAGAAGAAAGTGACACAATATATAACATCGTGCTTAGTTTGTCAGAAAGCTAAGAAAGAACATAAAAAACCTGCAGGAATTCTATGTTGTAAATTAAGGGGTATTGCAAAACAAAGAACGTGTTCTCACACGTTGCAGAAGATTATTTCAGAGAACGTGTTCTCACACACATTGTAGAAGACTATTTCAGAGAATGTTGTAGAAGATCGTTTCAGATATTACAGAAGACTATTTTAGAGAACGTTGCAGAAGACTGTTTCAGAGAACGTTACAGACCCACTACCAAGTCTTCCCATAACTGCTACAGACTTTCTCCTATAAATAGAGACCATTTCACACTCTTCAGAGCACACCTCTCTCATCTTCTTTTCTCTGATCTTCTTTTTGTTATCCTGGATTAATTTACTCTTTTGAGAGTTTCTTGCTAGTTTCTGAGATCCTCGGATATTCCGAGAAGTTTCTGTTGTATCTTGGGGGACTTGCGCAATACACCACGGATAAGTCCTTAAGGGCAGTGATTATACACATCTCAGGAATAAAGTTTGCTCGTGTCTCTATAAGATTTTACAACAATCTTAAGGACTTAAAGTTGATAGTACGAATATCAACAACTTCCTTCAACGATTTTACAATATTGGATAGTGAAAAAAGAGAATTATGAAGTGTTCATGGATTAAGGTTAGTCTTCTGATTATGATTCATGTATGTTATTACGTGAGAATAAATTCATGTATGTTATTATATGATTATGATTCATGTATGTTATTACGTAAGAATAAACAATCTAAACCTGAAGAGTAGTTTTATAGAATTAGTAACGTATAAAACTACAAATTAAAATACATGTGGTATCAGAGTCATACTTATTAGATATTTATGATTTTTCTCTTATGATAATTTTTAAATTACGCTTTTTCCAAATTAAGATAAATCCTAATTATGAATTTAGGATTTCTATATCATATTAAAATGAACCCTAATTTATGTTTTCAATTACAATCAATTTAATGTTGAAATGTGAATGACCCTGTAATTCTTATTGAAAAGACAAATGATGTGATTGAGTTAAAGGTGAATCATGTATGAAATTGATTTCACTACATGTTATAATCATGGTAGAAAATGTTTGGATGTTATAATTATGATAGAAAATTTTTGGATCAAAGTGATGTCATCAAAGACATGTTCCTTTTTCCGATTTATTACACCAATGAAACAAAGAAAATGAAAAATGCATTATGCATAATTATTTTATGTTATGGGAGAAATTATGCAAAATTATTATATATTATGGGAGATTTTTTTTGTAAATAATTATACAATGTATGACTTAGATGTACATATTATTTTGTACATACGTGTAGAACATTATTTTGTCCACATATTATTTTGTACATATGTATAAGTAGAATATTATTTTGTTCTCATATTATTTTGCACATACGTATAAGAAAGGGTTGAGACTGTATGAAACTAGTGGATCTAACCCCACTTTATGTTCAAAAAGGAAAATTGTTTTTTGTGAAAAGTAAGGTCATCATGCACCTCAGTGTAGACGTGGAATGACA
Source organism: Sphenostylis stenocarpa (assembly GCA_963425845.1). Classification (NCBI taxonomy): domain Eukaryota; kingdom Viridiplantae; phylum Streptophyta; class Magnoliopsida; order Fabales; family Fabaceae; genus Sphenostylis; species Sphenostylis stenocarpa. The sequence continues at coordinate 15,903,721 of OY731405.1, read as the reverse complement.
AACGACAATCCTCCTAAGGCAAATTTAGCCAAAAGAGAATATACAATTATTGTTGCGGTAGTTTACCAAATAAACCTTGTGACAAATGTGAGCAAATGGGTGGTAGACTCTGGTGCTACCAGGCACATATGTGTAAACAAAAGTATTTTTACCTCCTACACTAGTGTGTGGATGGAGAAGAACATGTTTATCTCGATAAGGAAAAGTTATTCTAAAACTCACATCTAGAAAGACTCTGGCCTTAAATGATTGTTGAATTATTGGCAAGCGTACCAAAATTATCAATTGTAGTATAGTATTTCGATTAAATAAAAGTCGATCCCACGAGGAACGGTTTCAATGGAAATTCCCAATTATGCTTACTAAGTAGATTAAAATAGATTGAGTTTTGCAATTAAGAGTTGAATTGAAATTAAATGACAAAGAAATATAAATTGTTGAGAAAATATCAATTAAAGGTACTTAGGATTGACTTCCTTCCTTATCCCTCTTTTGTAATGGCTAAATCGATTAAGAACGTCAATTAACCTAACAATGTTGATGTCACCTACTCAAATCATCCATGTTGATTCCTCACACATGAAATTCATAAGAAAACCTAATAAATGTTGATTCCTCACACAATTAACAGATTTTCCAGCATTAGGGTTAGGGTGTTAAGCAATTGATACATTCATTCCATTCCTGGCAATTAACGTAACAAATATTCTTACCGTGATCTAGGGTTCAAGATATATTTTCCAATCATACCTCAAACAATCAAGAATAAATCATTCCAAAGCATAAAGGATAAGAATAACAACATCAAAGCATAGATTAATATCTCAAAATATCACCATGATACAAAAGAGTTCAAAGGAAGTGCACCGAATCCTAAGAGAATGAAGTTAGCCCCTCATGTTGGCCATTACAATGCTCCAATTGATGAAGAAGTGAAGAATTGATGAAGATTAGACAAAACCCTAACAGTAGTCGTGCCTTCTCTCCTCCAAGACTGCTTGTTTTTCTCAAAATACAACTTATCTTTTTATAAGAGAATTTGGGCCGGGTCTCGCATCATTCATTCGCTTAAGTGCTCTTCTTTCTTTCAATTTTACTCCAATAATGCTGACAATTATGTTTCTTACTCTTGTATCAAGGTATTCTCGAATTCATCCTATATTGGGAGAAAAATATATTAGAATTAACATAAGTTAAGTGGTTTTATAACAATTCAAGACATAATTATATCAACTTTTTACCACTTAACAACTCCCCCAAGCTAGAATCTTGCTTGTCCCAAGCAAAGTAATTTTTCCAAAACAAAATCATCACCTATTATCTCTTTCTCTTCTAGAACCACAACATAAAAATCTTCAGGGGTGATGCTCACAACTCCAAATGAAAATAGAACACATAAGCATTCAAGTTATAGAAATCAACAAAGAATAATTAGTCCTCAACTATCCTCAAAGAAGTACGATCTCTCAAATAGAGTTATATATACTCATCTCTAATTCTCACAGGTAAGTGTTTATCTCATTCAATCACTTCATTTAGACAATCCAATATTGATAATCATCTTCAAGCAATCAACAATTGTTAAACAAGACTTAAATCAAAAGGTCTTTTGAGGCTTGTAATGGGGCTGGGCTAAGAAAGAATTATTGATTTTTCTGGGATATATAAAAATATTTGAGAAATTCAACTCATATGAATGATTCTTGATTAACAATTCCTCAAGTCAGGTTTCAAACTTCATGCTTTTGTCCCTAACACAATGACAATGAGTTAATAATCTCACAAGTTATTACCCCCTTTTGACTTTTTTTTTTCTTTTTTTTTTTGCATGTATCCTTTTTTTTTGGCTTTGCAAAATTTTAAGCTTTGCTTTTCCTTTTTCTTTACACTTTTTTTTTTACAATAACACCCCAACAATACCTGTAGGACAACAATAGCAATACCCAACAATAAGAAAAATAGTGACATTCATACTCATTTCCTTTCTCAAATATAGGAAGGTAGATAAATAGTGTTTAGGCTTAAGGGTTCTGTTTAAGAAACAATATTATTTTTGGCTCATAAGGGGTTCAAATGGATGTCCTATAATTAATGCATGGTTGGCTATTTGGCTCTGGGTTATATATACTACAAAGAAAAAAAAATGCCTTTATCATTTTCAAGTCTTGCCAACATGTAATCACATTAAAGAATCAACCAATATCAGTTATCATCACAAAGTGTTGACACTCAATTTATCTGTTTTTGGTACTCTGCTCACATGGGTTTTGGATAGCTTCTCCAATTCAGTTAATTCTTAATTTTCCTCATCAATTCCTTTTTCACTATCATACTCAATATCCCAAAATCACTTGTTATTGGAAACAATCAAAATTATTTTTCATGTTCTAGATTTGAATTAGACAATAAGCAATAATCTCATATATGGCTCTAAAACAAATTATGGGAGAACAAGGGAATTCAAAATTTAAAATAAAGCAATTAAAAACATTAAATTAAAAATAAAGGAATTAAAAACATTAAAAGTAAAGTAAGTTTCCTCCCTCATTTTCTTCACTTGTCATGTACTCCTTATCTTGTGCCTCAGCCTCAGCTGCAGACTTTTTCACCCCCTCCAGAAAAGTTGGACTGTCCCCAGGCCATTGAAGTAAGGCTTCAAATTCTTGAGGAGAAGTGCACTGTGTACCTGGAGTAATCTTGCAAAGAAATAACCTAAGGAAGAAAAATGCACAAAAAAAACATAAACTGCAAAAAGAAAAAAACAAATTCAAAACATTGGGTTGCCTTCCAAGAGCGCTTGTTTAACGTCTTCAGCTTGACGCCTATTTGCTTTAGGGCTCATGCAGGTGAGTGATCAAGGTGATATATACGCATTCTCCATCCCTTAATTGTACTTGTGGGAACAAATTTATTCTTTTCATTGCGAATAACCTTACAATTGTCAGAGATTGGATAAATCATACCTACTTCAGGAGGTTTCAGTACCTTTATTTGAACAACTTCTTTCATAGTCAAACTAAGATGTCTTTAGGGTTGTGCAACAGGCTTGTAATCTTGTTTTTTAGTTGAGATGGGTAATTCCTCCAAAGTATCTATTCTGAGGCAATCTTTCTTGTCTTCCGGTTGTTGTACAACTTCAAACAGATTAAAATTAACTTCATCATCTCCACTTCTAATTTTCAACTTGCCCATGTCAACATCTATAATTACTTTGGCAGTCTTCATAAATGGCCTTCCCAGGATCAATGGGACTTCCTCATTTTCCTCCATGTCCATAATCACAAAATCAACAGGAAATATGAAGTTATCCACTCTAACTAAAATATCTTCTGCTACTCCATAAGGAATCTTTACAGATCTGTCAGCTAGCTGCAGTGTCATTCTTGTAGGCTTTACTTCCAAGTCTCCTATTCTTTTAAGCATAGACAAAGGCATTAGATTTATACTAGCACCCAAATCGAGTAATGCCTTACCTACTTGTAATGTCCCAATTGCGACTGGTATAGTGAAACTGCCAGGATCCTTGGACTTTTGAGGCAATGATTTCTGAATTATAGCACTGCATCCTGCTTCTAGCTCCACTGTTTCTGTAGTAAATCTTCTTTTCTTAGTTAACAACTCTTTCATGAATTTTGCATAAGTTGGCATCTGCTCCATATCTTCCATAAATGGAATATTAATTTGTAAATGCTTGAAAATATCCATAAACCTAGTGAATTGTCTTTCTTTATCTATCTGTGAGGGAATCTTGGGATATGGTAACTTCTCTACAAATGGTTTTTGACTCCTCCTTTTTCTATCTTTTGTTTTTTCTCTCCCTCTTCATTCTTTTTATTAGGGATATGTCTTTCTTTATTATTCTCCTCTTCTTGCTCTTCATCTTCTTTTACCAAAACTTCTTCTTCAACAACTATATTGTCACCAATCCCCTTACCCACAACTTTTCCACTCCTTGTAGTTATTGAATTTCACTGCTCCTTTGGATTGATTTGTGTGTTAGCTGAAAATTGTCTTCCTTGTTGCTGCTCAGATTATTGCTTAGTCAGTTGGCCTATTTGGGTCTCTATATTTCTGAATGAAGCCTCAGTATTTTTCTGATTAACCATAGTGCTTTGCAAAAAAATTTCTACAATATCCTCCAATTTACTTATTCTTTCAGGCACTGAAGGATAATGCTATTGTTGCTGTTGATATGGAGGTTACTGATATGACTGTTGTTGAAATGTAGGTTGTCTTTGTTTCCACCCAAAATTTTGATTCTGATTCTAATTCCCTCTCCATCCTTGTGCAAAATTATTCTGATAATTATTGGGATTAGGAAAATTTCCTTGTCTGCCTTGACTACTACCTTGGGCACCCATATAATTAGCTTCTTCTTGTTGAATGTTGCCTTGATAAGAACATTGTTCATTTGCATGATCACCTCCACTCACATCACAATTCATCTGTTGATTAAGAATAGATTGTACTGTGCGCATTTGTTGAGGTAATTTCTCTATTTTCTGGTTCAATGCTTCAATTTGTTGGGTCAAAATTTTATTCTGGGCTAAGAGAGCATCTGTGGTGTTAAGTTCAAGGACTCCCTTCCTTTGAATTGAATGTCTATCATGTTGGGCCTGTTGGTCTGTAAAGGCTAGTGCATCAATAATTCTGGTGGCATGATCAATTTCTACATCCAACATGGATCCTCCTGCTGCAGCCTCTAATAGCATCTTTGCATCATGTCACAAGCCAGTATAGAAAATATTCAACTGAGAAACATCATCAAATCCATGATTTGAGCATCTTCTCACCAGTGATTTAAATTTCTCCCATGCTTCACAAAATTGTTCATCTGCTCCTTGTCTGAAAGAAGTGAAGTCAGATTTTGCTTTGATATAGCGGGATGGTGGGAAAAATCTATTCAGAAACTTCTCTTCTACACTACTCCAATTAGTCAAACTCTGATTAGAATGTGCTTTTAGCCACTCCTTTGCCCTACCTGCCAAAGAAAAAGGAAATAATATCAAATATGCAGATTCAAGATTTGCTGCTCTAAATCCCATGGTACTAATCAACTCATAAAAAGTAGACAAATGAATGTAAGGGTCTTCATGATCCAATCCAGTGAATTGATGAGAACTAATCAAACTTAAGAAAGCTGGATTCATCTGCAATGTATGATCATCCGGAATGACAATGCTGGAAAAATGTCTTGGACCTTGCTGCATAGCACAATTTCTAAGAGTTCTTCTAGGTGGATTTGAATTTGGGTTTTGATTTGGATTTGGATCTGGATCTGGATTCGAATTCAGATTTGCTCCTTCTTTCGCCATATCTTCTATAATTGGGTATGGTAAATCAAGTGTGAAAGAAGAATTAGCAGATTCTCTTGTAGTTTGTTCTTGAGTTTCCCTTCTTCTGAAGATATCTGTCCTCTTAAACACATAAATCAAAAGAGTAACTCAAGCAAATATTAGCACAAACTAAAAACTAAATAATAATAATAACAATAACGATAATAATAATAATAATAACGATGATAATAATAATAATGATAATAACGATGATAATGATAATAATAATAATAATAATAATAATAATGATAATAATAATGATAACAATAATAATAATGATAATAACGATGATAATGATGATGATAATAATGATAATGATAATAATAATAATGATAATGATAATGATGATAATAATAATAATAATAATAATAATAATAATGATAATGATAATAATAATGATAATAATGATAATAATGATAATAATAATAATAATAATAATAATAATAATAATAATAATAATGATAATGATAATAATAATAATAATGATAATAATGATAATAATAATGATAATGATAATAATAATGATGATAATAATAATAATAATAATGATAATGATAATAATAATAATAATGATAATAATAATAATAATAATAATAATAATGATAATAATAATGATAATAATAATAATAATGATAATAATAATAATAATAATGATAATGATAATAATAGTAATAATGATAATAATAATAATGATAATGATAATAATAATGATAATAATGATAATAATAATAATGATAATGATAATGATAATGATAATAATAATAATAATAATAATAATAATAATAATAATAATAATGATAATGATAATAATAATAATGATAATAATGATAATGATAATAATGATAATGATAATAATAATAATAATAATAATAATAATAATGATAATGATAATAATGATAATAATAATAATAATAATAATAATAATAATAATAAAAACAGAAATAAAAATAAAATACTCAATAAGCTAAACAAAGAATTCTCAAAGAACATCGTTCCCGACAACGGCACCAGAAATACTTGTTGAATTATTGGCAAGCGTACCAAAATTATCAATTCTTGTATAGTATTTCGATTAAATAAAAGTCGATCCCACGAGGAACGGTTTCAATGGAAATTCCCAATTATACTTACTAAGTAGATTAAAATAGATTGAGTTTTGCAATTAAGAGTTGAATTGAAATTAAATGTCAAAGAAATGTAAATTGTTGAGAAAATATCAATTAAAGGTACTTAGGATTGGCTTTCATCCTTATCCCTCTTTTGTAATGGCTAAATCAATTAAGAACGTCAATTAACCTAACAATGTTGATGTCACCTACTTAAATCATCCATGTTGATTCCTCACACATGAAATTCATAAGAAAACCTAATAAATGTTGATTCCTCACACAATTAATAGATTTTCCAGGGGTTAGGGTGTTAAGCAATTGATACATTCATTCCATTCCTGGCAATTAACGTAACAAATATTCTTACCGTGATCTAGGGTTCAAGATATATTTTCCAATCATACCTCAAACAATCAAGAATAAATCATTCCAAAGCAGAAAGGATAAGAATAACAACATCAAAGCATAGATTAATATCTCAAAATATCACCATGATACAAAAGAGTTCAAAGGAAGTGCACCGAATCCTAAGAGAATGAAGTTAGCCCCTCATGTTGGCCATTACAATGCTCCAATTGATGAAGAAGTGAAGAATTGATGAAGATTAGGCAAAACCCTAACAGTAGTCGTGCCTCCTCTCCTCCAAGACTGCTTGCTTTTCTCAAAATACAACTTATCTTTTTATAAGAGAATTTGGGTCGGGCCTCGTATCATTCATTCGCTTAAGTGCTCTTCTTTCTTTCAATTTTACTCCAATTATGTTGACAATTATGCTCCTTACTCTTGTATCAAGGTATTCTCGAATTCATCCTATATTGGGAGAAAAATATATTAGAATTAACATAAGTTAAGTGGTTTTATAACAATTCAAGGCATAATTATATCAACTTTTTACCACTTAACACGTACCAAAATTATCAATCGCAGTATAGTATTTTGATTAAGTAAAAGTCGATCCCACAAGGAATGATTTCAATGGAAATTCCCAATTTTACGCTTACTAAGTAGATTAAAATAGATTGGGTTTTGCAATAAGATTTGAATTGAAATTAAATGACAAAGAACTGTAAATTGTTAAGAAAATATCAATTAAAGGTACTTATGATTGGTTTCCTTCCTTATCCCTCTTTTGTAATGGTTATATCAATTAACCTAACAATATTGATGTCACCTACTCAAATCATCCATGTTGATTCCTCACACATGAAATTCATAAGAAAACCTAATAAATGTTGATTCCTCACACAATTAAGAGATTTTCTAACATTAGGTTTAGGGTGTTAAGCAATTGATACATTCATTCCATTCCTGATAACTAATGTAACAAATATTCTTACAGTGATCTAGGGTTCAAGATATATTTTCCAATCATATCCCAAACATCAAGAATAAATCATTCCAAAGCACAAAGGATAAGAATAACAACATCAAAACATAGATTAATATCTCAAAATATCACCATGATACAAAAGAGTTCAAAGGAAGTGCACTCAATCCCAAGAGAATGAAGTTAGCCACTCATGTTGGCCATTACAATGCTCCAAATGTGGAAGAAGTGAAGAATGGATGAAACCCTAGTTGTAGTCGTGCCTCTTCTCCTTCAAAACCGCTTGCTATTCTCAAAACACATCTTCTCTTTTTATAGAAAAAATTGGGCTCCGCATCTTTCGCTCAAGCGACAACTTTTGCTCAAACGAAAGTTGTCTATTTTCGCTCAAGCGACAAAACGCTCGCTTGAGCGAGTGAACTCCAGAGAAGAATAACTAACATTCGCTCAAGCAAATTTTCTTGCGCTTGAGCGACTGACTTCCAGAGAAGAATAACTGATATTCACTCAAGCGAATGTCCATCTCGCTCGAGCGACTTCCATGCTGAAAATCTTCTTCTTTCTTCCAGTTTTACTCCAATTATGCTGACAATTATGCTTCTTACTCTTGTATCAAGGTATTATCGAATTCATCCTATATTGGGAGAAAAATAGATTAGAATTAACATAAGTCAAGTGGTTTCATAACAATTCAAGGCATAATTATATCAACTTTTTACCACTTAACAACTCCTCCCAATCTAGAATCTTGCTTGTCCCAAGCAAAGTAATTTTTCCAAAACAAAACTATCGCCTATTATCATTTTCTCTTCCAGAACCACAACATAAAATTAAGTTTTCAGATGCGATGCTCACAACTCCAAATGAAAATAGAATACATAAGCATTCAAGTTACAGAAACTAACAAAGAATAATTAGTCCTCAACTATCCTCAGAGAAGCATGATCTCTCAAATAGAGTTATATATAATCATCTCTAATTCTCACAGGTAAGTGTTTATCTCATTCAATCACTTCATTTAGACAATCCAATATTGATAATCATCTTCAAGCAATCAACATTTGTTAAGCAAGACTTAAACCAAAAGGTCTTTTGAGGCTTGTAATGGAGCTGGGCTAAGAAAGAATCATTGGTTTTTCTGGGTTATACAAAAGTATTTGAGAAATTCAAATCATATGAATGATTCTTGTTTAACATTTCCTCAAGTCAGGTTTCAAACTTCATGCTTTTGTCTCTAACATAATGATAGTGAGTTAATAATCTCACAAGTTATTATTCCCCCCTTTTGACTTCCTTTTCTTTTTTTTATTTTCTCATGCTTTTGCATGTATCCTTTTTGGCTTTGCCATAATTTTTAAGCTTTGCTTTTGCTTTTGCTTTTCCTTTACACTTTATATATATATATATATATATATATATATATATATATAAGAATAACACCCCAATAATACCTGTAGGACAACAATAGCAATACCCAACAATAGGAAAAATAGTAACATTCATACTCATTTCCTTTCTCAAATATAGGAAGGTAGATAAATAGTTTTTTTTTTTAGGCTCAGGGGTTCTGTTTAAGAAATAATATTATTTTTTACTCAAAAGGGGTTCAAATGGATGTCCTATAATTAATACAAGGTTGGCTATTTGGCTCTGGGTTATATCTACTACAAAGAAAAAGATGCCTTTATCATTTTCAAGTCTTACTAACACGCAATCACATCAAAGAATCAATCAATACCAGTTATCATCACAAAGTGTTGACACTCAATTTATCTGTTTCTGATTCTCTACTCACCTGGGTTTTGGCTAGCTTCTCCAATTTAGTTAATTCCTAATTCTCCTCATCAATTCCTTTTCACTATCATACTCATCATCCCAAAATCACTTGTTATTGGAAACAATCAAAACAGACATATACAATTGAGATATAATTTAGTAAAGCAACTGCTAAAGAATGCAACAATTTCCATTAACTATGTGAAGTCAGAACGGAATCTAGCATATCCTCTAACAAAACCCTTAGCGAGAAATATGATTTTAGAAACATCGAGGAGAATGAGACTTAAGTAACTTGCAAACAAACAGGTGATGGTAACCCAACCTTTGTGATTGGAGATCCCATGAATAAGGTTCATATGGGTAAAAACAAGTCACTTGTTAGTTCTGCTAGCACTAAAATTGATTAAAATTAATTATGTCCATTCTTATGGTGTATATGTGAAAGTGCTAGATATTGCATCATTGAGAGGTTAAACTTTGTAATTAAAATTCTATGTGGTGTACCAATTTTAGTCTAAACAAAGTTCTTAACGACTTCATATCCCTTACGAGTGGTGTATGATTTGTAGCATACGCTTGATGAAGTCACCTATATGAGTGTCGAGTGGGGCCGCTTGTATGAGATCTTTGCAAGATTTCTAGAGCATTCATGAATATCGGGCACACGCATGACCTAGTAAGCGCAACACAGCGATAACAACAAGAATTGTGCAGGTGTATTGTGATTATTAAAACCGCTAACACATATTAAGTGTTTTGGTTCATATAGCTTGCTACACCAACTACACTGTGTGTTAAGTTTTTCAGTCTAAGACTGGTTCATATAGCTTGTTATACCAACTTTGATGCATTATATTTTATTGAGACCTAGGATTTTCTTCTTTTATTCTTTTATCTACTTCTTTTGTTTTGCAATATGTGGGGGATTATTGTAAATTAAGGGGTATTGCAAAAAAAAGAACGTGTTCTCACACGTTGCAGAAGACTGTTTCAAAGAACGTTGCAGAAGACCGTTTCAGAGAACGTGTTCTCACACGTTGCAGAAGACTGTTTTAGAGAATGTTACAGGGAGTGTTACCGACCCACTACCAAGTCTTCCCATAACTGTTACAGACTTTCTCCTATAAATAGAGACCACTTCACACTCTTCAGAACACACGTCTCTCATCTTCTCTTCTCTGATCTTCTTTCTGTTATCCTAGGTTAATTTACTCTTTTGAGAGTTTCTTGCTAGTTTTTTAGATCCTCGGATATTCCGAGAAGTTCCTGTTGTATCCTGGGGGACTTGCGCAATATGTCGCGGATAAGTCCTTAAGGGCAGTGATTATACACGCATCAGGAATAAAGTTTGCTCGTGTCTCTGTCAGCTTTTACAATAATCTTAAGGACTTAAAGTTGACAGTAAGAATATCAACAACTTCCTTCAACAGTTTTTCAATATTGGATAGTGAAAGAAAGGGAATTATGAAGTGCTCATGGATCAAGGTTAGTCTTCTGATTATGATTCATGTATGTTATTACATGAGAATCAATTCATGTATGTTATTATATGATTATGATTCATGTATGTTATTATGTGAGAATAAAAATCTAAACCTGAAGAGTAGTTTTATAGAATTAGTAACGTATAAAACTACAAATTAAAATACATGTGGTATCAGAGTCATACTTATTAGATTTATGATTTTTCTCTTATGATAATTTTTAAATTACGCTATTCCCAAATTAAGATAAATCCTAATTATGAATTTAGGATTTCTATATCATATTAAAATGAGCCCTAATTTATATTTTCAATTACAATCCATTTCTTATTGAAATGTGAATGGCCCTGTAATTCTTATTGAAAAGACAAATGATGTGATTGGGTTAAAAGTGAATCATGTATGAAACATGTTATAATTATGATAGAAAATGTTTGGATGTTATAATTATGATAGAAAATTTTTGGATCAAAGTGATGTCATCAACACATGTTCCTTTTCTGATTTAGCAACAGAGAAAATGAAAAATGCATTATGCATAATTACTTTATGTTATGGGAGAAATTATGCAAAATTATTATATGTTATGGGAGATTTTGTTTGTGAATAATTAGCAGTTACATGTATACAATGTATGACTTAGATGTACATATTATTTTATACATACGTGTAGAATATTATTTTGTCCACATATTATTTTGTACATATGTATAAGTAGAATATTATTTTGTCCCCATATTATTTTGTACATACGTATAAGAAAGGGTTGAGACTGTATGAAACTAGTGGATCTAACCCCATTTTACGTTCAAAAAGAAAAATTACTTTTTGTGGAAAGTAAGGTCATCATGCACCTTAGTGTATACGTGGAATGAGAAAGGACAATCTTCCTAAGGCAAATTTAGTCAAAGGAGAAGATACAATTATTGCGGTCGTTTCTCAAATAAACATTGTGACAAATGTGAGCAAATGGGTGGTAGACTCTGGTGCTACCAGGCACATCTGCGCAAATAGGAGTGCATTTACCTCCTACACTAGTGTGGGGATGGAGAAGAACATGTTTATCTCGGTAAGGAAAAGTTCTTCTAAAACTCACATCTAGAAAGACTCAGGCCTTAAATGATGTGTTACATGTGCCATTAATCAGAGCTAATCTAAAATCTGTAGCATTGTTGGGAAAAGTTGGGTTTAAAGTGTAATTCGAATCTGATAATATAGTATAGCGATGGATTTTATAGTTGGCTTACCATGAACAATTAAAAAATTTGACTCCATATGGGTTATCGTGGATAGATTAACAAATTTTGTTCACTTCTTACCCATTAACATTAGGTATTTATTAGAGAAACTAACTGAGTTGTACATAAGAGAAATTGTGAGGTTACAATTTCTGATAGGGATCCTAGGTTTACTTCTAAATTCTAGGGAAGCTTACGTCAAGCCTTAGGGACTAAAATTCATCTTAGCTGACCTTATCATACTCAAACCGATGGACAATCAGAAAGAATCATTCAGTCTTTGGAAGATTTATTGAGAGCGTGTGTGTTAGAGGATTCTGGCACTTGGGATCGGTACTTATCATTAATCGAATTCACTTACAACAACAATTTTCATTCTAGCATAGGTATGACACCCTATGAGGCATTGTATTGGAGAAAATTCAAAACACCTTTATGTTGGTTTGAGATTGGATAAATTTAATCTTAGGTCCTGACATGATTCAACAAACCACGGAGAAAATTAAGATGATTCAAGAAAAATTAAGAACAACTCAAAGTCGACAGAAAAGTTATGTTAACAAGAAAAAATGACCCTTAAATTCTAAGAAGTTGAGCATGTATTCTTGAAAGCAACACCGACAACTAGAGTTGGTAGAATGATGAAAGCAAAAAAACTCACTCCTCAATTTATTGGTTCTTATCAAATTTTTAGAAAAATAAGTCTTCTTGCTTACCAAATTTCCTTACCTCCTTTCCTTTCTAATTTTCATAATGTGTTTCATGTGTTTTAGTTAAAAAAATATATTTATGATCTTTCTCATCTAATAATGTTAGATACAATACATTTAAAGACTAACTTTACATTTGAAACAATGATTGTATAGATTATAGTACGAATATCAAGCAAATAAGGGGAAGACAAATTCTACTAGTGAAAGTTGTTTGGAATGAAATCACTAGAGATGCTACGTGGAAATTAGAAAAGAAAATCAGATAAATTTACCCTCAACTGCTTAGTCAATAAAAATTTTGAGGATGAAATTTTTGTAAATATAGGAAAAATGTAACACCTAAAAATTTATAATGTAAAATTTTTCAAATACATTGCATTAAATTATATTACTAGAAAGTTTAAATATATTTATAATAAAACAAGAATTTATAATAAATATATATATATATATATATATATCATTAGTTTATTATAAACAAATATTTATTACAACTATTTATTATTGTTAAAATAAAAATATATCTATTAAAAAATTATTATTTATTGTGGTTATTATTAATTAAAATAATAAAAATAATAATCACTAGTGGAAAAATAACATTCTATGACGAGTTTTTATCACTGGCCGTAGTCCACCCGTCATAGTATGTAGCGCGGTGGCAATTTTGTAATTAAATCATAAACTTTCTATGTCGGGTAAATTTTAACCGACATAGTAAGTGGAAAGTTCACTTTCTATGTCGGTTAAAATTTACCCGACATAGAAAGTGAACTTTCTATGTCGGTTATAATTTACCCGACATAGAAAGTGAACTTTCTATGTCAGTTAAGTTTTACCCAACATAGAAAGTGTATTTGATGACGGGTGTTAGGGAAACCGACATAATATCCTCTGTTTTACACCTCCCGCGACACTCCATTTCTCACTTCACCCATAGCAGAGCTCCTCGTTCTCTCTGTATCTTCTACGAACGTCTTCGCCTTTGTACGTTTCTCCCCACCCAGCTCTGCTCGTCACGCCAGCTGCTACTGTCGTCGTGCCGCCTGCTGCTACTATCGTTGGTGCCCGTCGCCTGTGCACGTTTCTCCCCACCCAGCTCTGCACGTCTCGTCAGCTGCCACCTCTGTAGGTCTTCAAGAGGTAAGTTTTCGTGCTTGCTTTAGCCATTGTAGGTTTACATTTTTGAATCTGGTATGTAATAATGCTGTCAAGAGATGGAAGTTCGCGGGTGCCTTTAGCTAATTTAGAGACGTATTGTAAGTAGTTTAGTCATTTGAATGTGTTTCTGTAGGCATTCTTTCGTGATTTTGATTTTGAATATTAGATTTGTATTATAATGTAGTTATTTTGAAAATTAGAAGGTAACAATGGATCGGAGTTGGATCAATTATAGATGAACAATAATTGAATATGAGAGTGGAGTAGAAAAATTCCTTGCATTTGCTAAGATGAATGTTCCGGATAATGATGGAAGATTCTATTGCCCTTGTGTTAACTGCTTGAATGAGCGAAGATTACCGACTGAAGTTATTCAGGAACATGTTCTTTGTGATGGTTTCCTAAAGAGTTACATAAAGTGGACATGGCATGGTGAATTATTAAACATGCCAAGTGTAGAAGACAAAGAAGAAGTTGATCTAGAGATGGATGATCAGCTGGAGGAAATGATTCGTGAGCTTGGACAAGATGCCTTCCAACATACACATGTGTACGAGAAGTTGTCCAATGATGCAAAAAAGTCTTTGTATAAAAATTGTACTAAGTTTACACGATTGTTGGCGGTACTAAAATTGTTCAATGTGAAGGCAAAGAATGGATGGACTGATAAAAGATTCACATAATTGCTTGAGTTGTTGAGTGACATGCTCCCTGAAGGTAACACATTGCCAACCCGCAATTATGATGCTAAGAAGATATTGTGTCCAATGGGTATGGAGTACCAAAAAATTCATGCATGTCCGAATGATTGTGTGTTGTACAGGAAAGAATTTGAGAACTTTCACGAATGTCCACAATGCGGGGAATCACGATACAAGAAGAAGGATGGTGATTCTGACAATGATGTAATGAAGGGTACCCGACAAAAGTGTTATGGTATCTTCCCATTGTTCCAAGGTTGAAATGATTATTCACTAATGGAAATGATGCAAAGCTCACTAGATGGCATGCGGATAATCGTATTAAAGATGGTCAGTTGAGGCATCCTATGAGATGGATTGCAATGGAAAAAATTGATTCCATCTTCCGGAATTTTGGTAATGATCCAAGAAACATTAGGTTTGGACTTGCTACGAGATGGAATGAATCCATATGGAAATTTAAGCAAGTAAACATAGTTCATGGCCTGTGGTGTTAGTTATTTACAACTTACCTCCGTGGTTGTGTATGAAACATAAGTACTTGATGTTATCTTTGATGATCTCGGGTCCCAGACAACCTGGAAATGACATTGATGTTTTTTTAAGCCCATTGGTTCAAGAGTTGAAGATGTTGTGGGAGGAAGGTGTTGATGTGTTTGATGGGTACACAGGTGACTTATTCAAGTTGCGTGCAATGTTATTTTGTACAATTAATGACTTTCCAAGCATATGGTAATTTGAGTGGCTACAACACAAAGGGACATAAAGCTTGCCCGATATGTGAAGAAGACACATGTCACTATCAACTACAACATGGAAGGAAAACGAGTGTACCTTGGACACCGAAGATTTCTTCCTTCAAACCATTCATATCGTAAATTAAAAAAATCATTTAACGGGTGTCAAGAAAATGATGCAGCCCCAACACCTTTAAGTGGGGAAGAAGTATATCAACGAGCAAGTGCGATTTCGTGTGAGTTTGGAAAGACGCAAAAGAAAGCCACAGGTATATGGAAGAAAATGTCAATCCTTTTTGTTCTTCCATATTGGAGGGTTCTTGATGTGAGGCATTGTATAGATGTCATGCATGTAGAGAAAAATGTGTGTGACAGTATCATCAGAACGCTCCTTAACATTCAAGGAAAAACAAAAGATGGTGTCAATGCTCGTTTGGACATGGTTGAAATGGGTATAAGAGAACAATTAGCTCCTCAACCTCATGGTAACCGAACATACTTGCCTCCAGCATGTCACACACTGTCTAAAAAAGAGAAAAGAAGTTTTTGTGAGTTTTTACGAGGTGTGAAGGTTCCATTTAGTTACTCTTCCAATGTGAAGAGACTTGTATCTATGAAAGATCTAAAATTGCTTGGGTTAAAATCTCATGATTGTCATGTATTGATGCAACAACTTCTACCCGTGGCTATTCGAGGTATCTTACCGGAGAATGTTAGATATTCCTTAACTCGATTATGCTTTTTTTAATGCCATATGTAGTAAAGTTATGGACCCGGATGTTTTGGATCGAGTTAGAGAATGAGGTCTGAGTCATATTATGTCAATTTGAGATGTACTTTCCTCCATCATTTTTTGATATTATGGTTCACTTGATTGTTCATCTAGCCAGGGAAGTTAGAATATGTGGTCCAGTTTTCTTACGATGGATGTACCCTATTGAGCGATACATGAAGATATTAAAAGGGTATGTGAAGAACCAATATCGTCTCGAAGCATCAATTGTTCAAAGATATATTGCGAGAGGAAGCTATTGAGTTTTGCACACAATACTTATCAGAAGTTGAAGCTATAGGGTTACCTAAGACTCGTTACCATGGAATAGGTCTTGGTAGAGGAACTCGAGGTGCAAAAGTTATGACAATGTGTCGAGATGAAGTACTTCAAGCGCATTTGTACATATTGAATAATAGTGAAGAAGTCATCCCCTACTTAAGTGCTCATAAAGACATTGTGAAGCGAAATAATCCACGTATGCCTAAAAAGTGGGTGATCACTGAACACAACAAAAGCTTTTTGAAGTGGTTTAAACAACAAGTTGAAGGTGACAATACAGCTTCTGATACACTAAAGTGGCTAGCATGTGAACCAAACTTTGATGTGATATGTTGGGGTGGGTATGATATAAATAACTATTCATTTTATACAAAGGGAGAAGATGAAATAAGCACAATGCAAAATAGTGGAGTCATGGTGGTGGCTGAATCAATGCATTTCTCGAGTTCAAAGGATAAATATCCGATAACGGCGTCAATGGGCTACTTTGGTGTAATTGAAGAGATTTGGGTAATAGATTACACGATATTCAGAGTACCTATTTTTAAATGTAAGTGGGTTGATTTTAATACTGGCATCTTCACCGACGATCTTGGATTTACCTTGGTTAACCTTGAAAATACTCGTTATATCGAAGAACCATTTATCATGGCATCTCGGGCAAAACAAGTGTTTTATGTCACCGATCCCGCTAACAAAGGATGGTCGGTGGTTCTACAAGGAAAACCCATGTATACTTCTCATGAGAATGATGAATTAGTACTTGATATACCGGAGACACCATGTTTCTCTTCAAATATGCCAAACTTGAGTGTTAATGTAGAAATAGATGATGTGCATGCCACACGTTATGACCATATGGAAGGATTTTGGGAGAATGTTCCAACTTGATAATGTATGCACTTTTTTTAATGTATTATTTCTTAATGTATGCACTTTTTTGTTTATCTTCGATCATATTGTCTAAATTAATAACTATTATTTTTTTCTTTGAACACAGATATGGCAGATTCATCCGGTACCCCTCCTCCTACACAGTCCCCCTCCTACACAAGGTGGTGATCGAGTCAGCCGTCTACCAGGAAAAAGGGTAGGCGTGCTACACTGTTGAGGGACTTGAATATCAGCCGTAGTTCCGATCGAAATTGCCTATCCGAGTTTGACATGCAAACGAGTAGAGCCATAGGAGAGCACAGTGCTAGATTCACTAGCTATGTGGCCTTGCTTGGGAGAAGCAAGGTTAGTATTCTTATTGAGGATTGGGACCATGTTCCGGAGACACCGAAGACGCAGATTTGGCGAGTATCCTGGTACCTACTCTTATTGAGCATTTAACATGTATATATATTTAACTTTTTGGGAACTTCATGTTATTTTTATTGTGTAGGTCACATATGATGTCCCTAACACCACTTTGTTGAGGACAAAGTGGATCTCATATGTCTGGGGAACGTTGGAGAGGTTTTAAGAGTGATCCGACTAGTCGATACATATATGGGGCATTGAGCAACAAGAACCCATGTGACCGATGATCGCTTTTGGATGAGGAGACATGGCAGACATTTCGGACTCAGCGTTTAGACGCTAAGTTTTAGGTTAGCACATTTGTCATTTATTTGCAGTCATTTTTTTTAAATAGAGGTTTTAAATCTGGTATTTAACATGGAATGCAACAGGCCAAGCGGCAGAAGGCACATGATATTCAGAGAAAGAATATCCACCCCCACAGGTTGTCTCGTGGGGGTTATGAGAAATTGGAGGAGAAGATGATGAAGGAGACATCTTCAAGTCATCCTTCAGATGAGTCGGTTGTGAGTGTTGTCACTCGCCCTTCACGCCATGATAAATGGAAGAGAGCTCGCCAGAACTCATCAGGGAATTACTTATCTGAGCAAACTAATGTTGTAGATCAACGTATTGTAAGTACGATATCCTAAACTAATTATATATGTTATACTACAATAGGCATATGTATTTGCTAAAAAATTCTTCCTTTGTGTTGTAGGATGAGTTGGTTGAGCAGAGCACTCAGGGATCATTCCACCCACATGGTCGTCAGGATATATTGGCAGTGGCCATTGGTACCCCAGAGCATCCTGGACGTGTTCGTGCCTGCTGGACGAGGGTGGGCATCGGACAGGTACTTTGGTGCCCCATCCGTGGCAACTCCTACTTTGAGGCATCTCGAATGAGTTGGAGTTTGAGTCCCTCAAACAACAAATTAGGAAGGAGATTCGAGATGAGGTGTACTCGACTTGAAGGTAGAGTTATTGAGCTCAATGCGAGCGGAGTTGGCATCTTTGTCCTCTCAACCTTCTGTCCCCGCACGAGAGGCATCCCCGATTCATGTCGGCACAAAGGAGAGTTGTGATGCTCCCGATAGAGGGCGCAGGTTGCTCCTACCGACACCGCCGATCGTGAATTGTATGTTGCGGGTCCTCCCGAGCATTTGGTGGCATACGGTACGTATTATATCTTTGACATGTATTTGGTACACCGTTAAGCATTATATAGTCTAAAATATTTTATCATTTGTTTACCTTAGGGAAAATGTATGCATTGGGGTCAACCATCCACCACCGTAGTATTGGACATGATATGATAAGAGTGGTGGTTGTAGATGTCCGGGATGCTGCTACCCCAATCCCTATTCCCATCGAAGAGGTTCAAACAGATGGGACGAGGCACTCGGAAATTTTATCTTATGGTCAATTTCATTAACAAGACCCATCCCAACACATGCACGAGGTTGTGTCATGCATTTATACCTTTTACTTATTATTTTTTGATAGGTTGATGTATATTAATGTTATTTATTTTTGGTACTTGTATAGAAAGAGGCTGAAAAAGCAAAGGAAGTTGTGCATGAATCACCACCACCACCGATCGCTTTGACGAATCGGTGTACTAGCAGACGACTATCGGGACCACTCCCATACGAGTTAGATATGCCACCCGAAGTCGTATGCAGGACCCGGATGATCCCTTTTTCTTACTCCGGAGGGATATTTTTTATCTTCTCGTCGGTACTCGATATGCTATGTGTATCGATGTTGCAGCTTTGGGAATTGTAAGTATATTTACATATTTTTTATATTCTCACTTGGTACATTATTTTATAACTTTATTTATTTTCAATGTTGAAGGTATTTACATCGTTTGTGTGTCGAGAGGAAGATTGCCTTTATCTATGAATTTGTTGACTCTGTTGCCATTCAGTCCATTGGGAATAAAGTCGAAGAGGTGCAAACGTACTTAATAGAAACATTTCAAAATGGGGGCAAAGAAGTCTACTTAGCACCTTACTTGCATCGGTAAGTATACATCTTATAAATTAATGAAAATTTATGTAAAACTGAAATTTTACTAATATTATTTCAACGTGCAGGGGTCATTGGCAGCTCATAATCATTGTTCCTCGGCAATTTGTTGTGATTCTCTTGTGTTCATTACACAAGAAACCAAATGATTTGGATATTAGAAAGCACATAGACGCGTAAGTTTGGTTTTTTTAATTGATTTTATAATTGTTGTATAATATGTGCACTTACACCAAAATTATTTGTCCTTTTGTAGAGCTTTGGAAGCTCACCTAAGGTTGCAAGGCCTTCCATCTCATGCTAGAAAGAAGTTGACGTATATTGCACCAAAGGTGACCAAACACCTTTTACTGTTGTTCAATTTATCATTTAAAGTTAAACTGACATGTATTTAACTTGTAGTGTCCACGCCAACCGGGAAGCCATGAGTGCGGGTATTATGTGATGAAGCACATGCACACCATCGTAGCCAAAAATATTATGGGCTCATGGAGGGAGGTAAATATACTATAATTAAGTCAAATATGCCAATTATGTAAATGGTTTCTAAATCTGAAATGTTTCAATATGTAGGCATTTACAGACTCATCTTCAATGAAGATTGAAGTGTTAGACGATATTAGAGAGCAGTGGGC
This sequence comes from Sphenostylis stenocarpa, assembly GCA_963425845.1. Taxonomy (NCBI): domain Eukaryota; kingdom Viridiplantae; phylum Streptophyta; class Magnoliopsida; order Fabales; family Fabaceae; genus Sphenostylis; species Sphenostylis stenocarpa. The sequence continues at coordinate 15,883,127 of OY731405.1, read as the reverse complement.
TTCTTTCCTTCTAAGTATTCAATCTTCATAGCAAATTTGACTTGTAACAATTTTGATTGAATTGATTTAAGTTAGCAAATTTACATTCGTTTAAGTAAATGAACTGTCTGGAACTGAGGTACATATATTGATTTCAATATGTTTCATACGTACATATCTGTCTGGAACTATATATGAACTGTGCATATCTGTCTGTACAAGTGTTTGGATCTGTGAATATTTGTCTGGAACTGTGATGAATAAGCAGGTCTACTCGAAGAAAGGTAGCATCTGTGAAGAAAATGCAGATTTTTTTAAAAAAAATAACACTTTCTACGTCGGTTATGTCATTACCCGACGTAGAAAGTACTTTCTACGTCGGTTAATGACATAACCGACGTAGAAAGTTTAACATTTTATGTCGGTTATAGGCATAACCGACATTGATAACACATACAATCACGGTTACTGTTAACCGATATAGATACTCGGGGTTATAGAAAGTTAGAAAGTAAGACTTTCTATGTCGGTTATCAGTGTTAACCGACATAGAAAGTAATATGACAGGTCAGAATTAGTTATGATCGATCAGAATACTCTATGACCGATCAGAACCAGTTATGACCGATCATAATAGCTCATAGAAAGTAAGCCTTTCTACGTCGGTTCCCTGACTAACCGACGTAGAAAGTAATATGACAGATCAGAATCAGTTATGACCGATCAGAATAGCTCATAGAAAGTAAGTCTTTCTACGTCGGTTCCCTGACTAACCGACGTAGAAAGTCTTACTTTCTACGTCGGTTATTAGGAACCGACGTAGAAAGACTTACTTTCTATGACCCCGTATCTATGTCGCCGCTTTAACCGACGTAAAAAGCCCATTTTAACCGACGTAAAAAGCCCATTTTAACCGACGTAAAAAGCCTTTTACTGCAGTAGTGAATAATAATTCTTATATTATTATAATATATTATGAAATTATTATTAATAATTATTATTATATTCTATTACAATTAAAATATATAGATATAATATAAATTTATTATTATTATTATTATTATATTATATATTATTATTAATATGTATATTGATGTAAAAAAAAGATAATATTATTTATCTCTTTGTATAAGAAGAGACAAGCGTTGATTGATAAAAAAATATAATAAAAGAGATAAGAATCATTAATGAGATAAAGGGAAAAATAAAATAAAATAAAAATATTACTATATATAAGGGGAGGATGTGGTGAAAAAGATAAAAATAAAAGTAATAAGAATTATAAATGAGATGAAGAAAAAAAATTAAAATAAAATAAAAATGTTACTATATAAAGGGTAGGGTGCCCGAAAAAAAAAATAAGAAAGGAAGAGAAGGAAAGAGAGAGGGAGAGAAGAGAAAGAGAGGGAGAGAGAAAAAAAATAGATAAACAATTTGGAGACAAGTTTTGGTGTATCATGTGCAATATTGAGGTAGGGGAGGAGACTATTATCATTTTATCTATTTTATTTTAATTATAATTGTGGAGTGGGGTGTCTTTAACCTCATTCTATTTATTCTGTTACTTATATTTATTTATCTTTAATTATTTACTTTCTACTCTATGTTTATTTATTTATCTTTAGTCCCGGTCTTATTTTAATTATTTCGGATTACGTGTTGGTCTTCCTTTATGTTTATTTATTTGTCTTCAGATCCTATATTGTCCTATTTTAATTATCTCCAGTTATATTTGTTTATTAATTCATATTTATATTGTTTAATTGTTTTTAAATAATAATATTTATGAAGGTTTGATGATATTTATGAAATGAGTAGATATTACTCGGAAAGTTATTAAAATTTGATTCATTTATCTTAAGTAGTCATTACAAATTTAATTCAAATATTCATAATATGGAATATGTTAAGGAAGTTGAAAAGCATATTTTATATATCATTATAAGATATTATATTATTTTAAATAATAATTGTTTTTACTCCTTATTGTGATTTATTGTACATGTTATATTTAAGTACCAACTTAACTAGATGGAGACGCCAAATATTCCAACTCCCTTTTTTGTAAGTATTACCGCCTTCTTTCCAAGAACTACTTGGAACACAAATATTATTGACAACTCAGTTACTTTTAGAGGGATATGGTTATCATTATTGACATTTGGATATGATATGAGAACTCCGCTTTCTTTCTAGGAACTACTTGGAATACAAATATTATTGACAACTCGATTACTTTTAGAGGGATATGGTTATCATTATTGACATTTGGATCTGATATGAGAACTTCTATCATGTTAGATATTTGTATAATTGTAGTAAGAATAGAAGGAATAAAAAATAAATAAAATTTCTTCTTATTTTATATATCTTGAAAAAAATATATAAATTACTTTTATGTATAAAACATCTTTATTTTACGTGTTACTTCCGTAAAAAAATGTCACAAACTGAGAATCAGATTAGAAATAGATTCATTGCTTTTAAATAATTAGAGTTTAATTAAAATGAGATAAAATTGAAAAAATCGGATAAAATTGGTGGTGGAATTTTTTGGTCGAATAGCTTTTGGTAAAAAAAAATGATCAATTTTTTTTAATATAATTTTTTTATAAAAGATATAATATATTTTCTTTTTCTTTTTCTTTTTTATTTCATATTAGTTACATCAATTTTAAATAATAATTATTTTATTATATTTTTTTATTTTAACAATTATTTATCTTAATCTTTTTAATATATTTTATATTTATAATTTTATTGTAACATAACAGTAATTAACTTTATTATTATTTTTTTAACTTATTACATTTATTATATTATAAGAGTATTCTTTTATTAAATCCGATTAAGTCTCGATTGAACCTTTAAATTAAATACATGTCTTCGTTCAGTAATCGATTCAATTTTAAGTTATCCAACTTTTTTATTTTTATTTAATTTGAAACTCATATTTAAATTCTTAACAAATTTAATTAAGATTTACGTATCACTTATATTCTATAGTTAATTGTATCTAGTAATGCTGATTAAGCTAATTTTATAAGATTCATTTCTAATATGTATCATAATAATAATAATATTTTAAATCTATAATCCTTTAAAAGCTCAAAAAAAGAGAAAATGAAATATGAATCACTTAAAATAAAATTAGTTTCTTTTATTATTTCACCTCAACAAAAATTAAATATTAGGTAAAAAATATTTTATGGTCACAAAAATGAAATATATATTTCAGAAATGAAAAAAAATAGGTATTCAGGAAAACAACAACTATAAATTATGTTGATAAGATTTGTAATTTTAACGTTTTATGGATTATTGATTTTATGACTTTAAGTAATATGACATTATATAAAATAAACATTTTAAATATAATATATATATATATATATATATATATATGATAAATAAATTTTAATTTTTAAAAAATATCTTTAAAAAAATATTAAATATTAATTTAAAAATATATAATATAATTAATTGAAATATATTGGTACTAATATTTTAAAATCAAATAAAAATTTTAAAGATTAAAAGTCACACTGAAATTTAACCTCAATCAAATCAAATTTAATAAAATAATATATTTTAATAATATAATAAATCTATTATTAATAATATTTTTTTTATAAAATAAAAAATCATTACCATATCTATAAAATTATAATAAAAATTAAAAATATACAAAATAATAATAAAAAATAAAAAATTCATAATTATAAAAATATAATAAAATAACTATTACTTAAAATTAATATAACATAAGAAAAAAATTAAAAATATTATATTTCTTCATTAAAAAAAATTCCTTTAATTTTTTTTACTTATTAAAATCAGTTAGATAAATAATGTAATTAATTTTCTCAAATTTATATTAATTTAATTAAAATATAATATTTTAAATTATCATATATATATATATATATATATATATATATCAATTTTAAATGATTCTCGAATATACCAATTCAACGTACTGAATAAAAATAAATAATTTATTATATATTTTATTTATAAATTATTTAAAAATTGATTAAAATTGTTTATATAATTTTGTTTTTAATTTTAAATAATATACATGTTCATAATAAGATATTTATATTTATTTTTAAATAACTCTTAGTAACCACCTCTTTATGGATATTATAAGTAAGAGGTTGAGTTTGGTTTTTCTTTATATAGACTATTTTGTTAAATTGCTCATACTTTATTCTAACTAATAATAGTGAAATAAATAGCCAAATTCATATTTACATTTTTTATTTTTTAAATCATATTATTGGTACGAAGTGTTTACCGTTATTAATGTTTGATTATTTCAAAATGGTTATATACTTTTTTTTAATTATAAATAATTATTATTAATAAATATGATTCAGATATCATATGTTTTTCGATTGGGTATATAAATTTATTTATACGTTATTTTACAAATTAAAAAATTAGTTTGTCTGTCAAAAAAATTCATCCATGCACAAGCCTTGCAATGAGTTTATCATAAAAATGAAAATTAAAAAAAAATCTAATATACATTTATTAGAGTGTAATGAAAAAGCTAAATTAGGAAACTTTTAAACTATTTTATGAGAATAATGTAGGAAATTATACATACACACACACATATATATATATATATATATATATATATATATATATATATATATATATATTACTAAATGTCATTACATATTTAAATATGAAGAATATATTTTATTTAGAGAAACAATTTTATGATTTAAACTTGTAAAGCTATGATAGTACATGTACTAAACATGGATTAAAGTTAATCAACTTATTCAAATGATCGTGAAAAATACAATTGAGGTTGGATTCCATATTTTTAAACCACGAAACGATCGATTTTCGTTTGGTTACTTTATTTTTTTTAACTATTTATTTATTGAAGAGATGAAAAATATTTATTTTAACTTAACCATATTAGAGAAGCAAGTAAAAAATATAAAAATATATTTATTTTATTTAAAAAACTACTTTATTAATTTATTTTTTTTAATTCTTCAGATTTTTTGTAAAAAAAATGGCTCTTCAATATGACAACCAACTTATATTTTTTTAATATAAAAACTAAATTTTTATTCTAAAACCTACTTAATAACCTGTATTATGTTCTAAACAACCTACCCAACATATTGATAACAATATATGGTAGCTCCATTGATTCTTTAATATACTTTTCAAAAAATTGAGTTGTCTTTAGGGTTTTATTTCTAAGAGAATGGAGGCTATAGTGATGAGTTTGATAGTCTCTTAACATATTTTTTATTTAAATAAGATTTATTATACAAACGTAATTTTTAAACAACTAATACAAAAATTTGTATAAGTTTTGTTCAGTGATTTTTATAAAACAATCATATTTTTATATTTTTGTTTTTAAATAACGAGTTATAAAATCCCTCGAATATTGTTCTGTCCCTGGTGGAATTAGAGTTAATATTTGATCATGTCATGCGTTACAAGCACACACTTCCCAACACTAGATTTGAAATTAGAGCTGAGAATCCTGACATTCAACTATGTTTTTCTTCTTCTAACATATATCAAAATTGAATTTTCTTCCCTTGTATAGAATGGAACATCATTATTATTTACACAAATTCTATGATTAACATGAGTATACTCATACTTCTAGGGTTAGAAGATTGGCAAAAATCCCACGTCATACGGTCTATCATTGGGGTTAGAACATTTATGTCACTATCACATCTTTTGAAAATTCACTATGCAATACAATTATTTATATATAAATTAATTCAAATTGACAATGTGTTTCTTCAGTTGACTATTAAATAATGGATAGAAACGCAAAGTTGTTCTTGCCATATTGCACATCAACTTGTGAATCTCATTTGTATTACATGTCATTTATTATAATCAAACTAGTTTATTTTATAGGTCATTAATTATAGTTGAAACTAGTTAATTTCATTGAATCAATTAACGATATGACGAACTAAAAGGAAAAATATGATTAAAATAAAATATTAAATTTCATCTTAAAATATAGCATATTTAAATAATTAATTTGAATGATATAAGATTTTTTTACATAGACAGACGATGTTAGACTCTTCCCTACATTCTCTTTTAATTAAAAAAAATACTTATGGTAATAGATAACATCCAAAAAAACTTTTATATTATATTAGTTTTTAACTTAAGATTAATTAATATTAGACAAAATTACCATCAAATATATAAAAAATACTTGACTTAACATGAAGTCTTTTGCTTTGGTTTGTCGAGGAAAAGAATTTTTGGGGCGGCTAGGTAAAGCATGTTCATTGAACAATAATAGTGGCAAAGGAAAGAAGATAAAAACAAATTAGAGAAAAGAAAACACGAGAATGTGGATCTTGTATTTGTCCATGGAGCATGTGTGATGTGTCTGTATTAGTAGGGTTAGGACTTGAAAAAAAGAATGAGAAAAAGACCCTAGGGCTTAATTTGTCACTATAACTTGATAGAAAGTCCCCATGTTATATTTGTCTGACCCTTGTTATTTTCTTAGTTTGAATTCAATGGATGTTACATGTGGACAAGTTTTCGTGAGGCATGTGAGGAGAATAGAGTCCACAACATGGATTTGATATATGGAGATCTTGATCATGAGGAAAAAAATAAACTATATGTTATATTGAAATAATATTAATAGGGTTTTACATATACAACATTCCATACTTCTCTTTTTCGGCCTTTTCTCTCTCCATTATAAAAATAATAAATTATTTTATGCCACGTAATGAATAATCTAAAATGTTATAGAAATAAATTAAATTAACTAAAAAATTTGTAAATAAAATTAAATTTAACTTATTTTAATTAGGACTTACAAGAATTTAGTTCGGATTAATAAATTTATTTACGAGTAGATATATTTTATAAAATAATTATTTTTTAAATAAAAAAATTATATTATTTTAATATATATATATATATATATAATAAATTAATTTGATAAATAATTCATAGAAAATATAAAAATAAGTTTATATAGATTAAAATATTAAAATAAATTATTATTTTAAATTAATAAACACTAAAAAAAATAATGAAAAATAAAAATAAAATTTTATTTTAAAATTAAATAAATCTCTTTTTTTATTAGATCATTTTAAAATAAAAAATATTTTTATTAATGTATTTTTTAATTAAATTTAAATTAACCCATTAACCTATTACTTTAATATAAAATTATATTAGGTTAAAAACTTCTATTCATATAGAAGTATAAAACAATTTGAGTTATCATTTTTTTTTAATTTAAATGGAATTTGAGAAAAAAAATTAAAATAAATAACTTTTATTGCATAAAGGGCATAAGAGAAAAAGCTAGTTACATACAGTTTTTGTTTTCAACATCCATACCATACTTAGCATGCTACATATGATTATGGACCAACTTCACGCGTGTATTATATATATATATATATATATATATATATATATATATATATATATATATATATATATATATATATATATATATATATATGCAAGGGTTGGAGCTAATTAAGTACTAGTCTCTATTAATCCCATGCATTTTCTACACATTTAATGCACATAAGTTAATTTGGTCTTAGCTGGAAGCAAAAAAAAAAAAATTGTTAAAAAAAAGAAAAAGAGAGAGACATAGATTGGAATGTTGATAAAGTTCCAACCTTTTGAATCCATGAGATACAGCTTACATGCTTCTTGTTGTCTTGTCCCTCTTTTTCTTGTCCTTTTTCAACTTTTCCTTGTTACTGCTTGGTAACTTACACTTTTCTCACACTTAAGAAACAAACAAAAAGAAAAACTACACCAAAAAGTTTAAAAGTAAAGCAGTTTATTTAATTATTTTTATATTATTTTTTTTAACAAAATTAAATTCTTCACTTTTCATTGGTAAGTAAATACCAGGGTGATGTTAATGTTATCGAAATATATAAATAAAGGGTATATCATTAACCACCATTTTGTTGTCTTTAGCTAGAGGTGGACCCAACGTTGTTTTATTCAAATATGAAGAATTTCAAAGTGGTGGTTAAGTTCACCACATGACACAGATGAGTGACAGTGACAAAAAATTTACCTTTTTATTCAATGAATGACCTAAAACAAAGGGCCCTCCTGAACTGACACAAGTCATGATCAAAATTTAAGGAGCTACTCTAAGCATGTTGATGACAAATTGGTTTACCCAAATTAAATTATATAAAAATATTTGTAATTTAAATTTAATCATATTTATTTTGATTTAAATTAAATTAATATATAAATTTATAGATCATGATTTTAAAAAAATAATAGTTATTTTTAAATAAAAACAAAAATAATATTATTTTATTAAAAAATATGTATTATAAATTAATTTAATAAAAAAATATTTTTTAACATAAATTATTTTCAATTGTTTTTAAAATCTAATTTAGATAAATTATTATTTTAAATTAATAAATTATTAAAAAAATACTTATAATAGAAAAAAATTATTCTTATTTTATAATTAAACAAATGAATTTTCTTATAATTTATATATTAAATTTTTATATCTTAAATAAAAATTAATTTTATTAATATAATTTTAATTTTAAAAATATATTTTTATTTTTATTTAATTTTTTAAATTAATTATTTTATTATAAATACTTTAATATTTTTTTAATTTCAATTATGTTAAAATTGATCCGTTATTTTATTAACTTAATATAAAATTATATTAGACTAAAAAGTTATAATTTATTTGAAAATATAAATTAAATTAAATTATTAAATTTTTTTTCCTATAGATTAAATTAGATGGACAGACCGCTTTAGATGTTGTATTTGTAATTAATGGTGTAGATTTTTTATTTAAATAATTTAAAACTTTGTTTTAAATGTCTTGAGCCGAGTGTGTTGAATATTATTTTGAATGAATTGTGATGGCACGTGGGTGAACAGTACCTACAGAACCACATGGGCCACACGATACCAACCAAATTCCTAACCTACTTCAACACAACAAAACTCCACTTCATGCCATTTGCTCATCAATACATTGAGAATTCAAATGAAGTTTTCTTTTTTTCTTGTTTTTTTAATGGGTAAAAATGATAAAGTTGAGTAATTTATAATTAAGAAAGATCCATAACTTAGCATAATGTCTTAAGATTTTGGGTTGATGATGGTGTTATATTCTTTTATATGATTGAATTTTTTTTATGTTGTTAGCTTTCTCGAAAGAGTCAGTCGTATCAGAGCTGATAATTTATTCGATAACTGGCTTAATTAAGTATGATTATAGTACATGAAAGATTTTTGTGTCAAAAGTATTCCTAACAAGGATTTCAGGCAAGTGAGTCCCATTAAATTAAACGACGATATAAGTAAGATTATTACTAAGTACTCATGACTAAAAAATAATTTCGCTTGAGGGGGAGGTATACCAATGTAAAAGAAAATTACACTTGAAGAGGAGATTGTTAAGAATTCAAAGAAATGTTTTAACTAGAGGGGAAGGTATACCAACGTCAAAGAAATATTTATTGTGTTTGAAATCCTATATTAGGTAAAAATGAGAAAATTGAATAACTTATAAATAAAAAATACTATAACTTATTGTATTAAGATTTTTGGTTGAAATCAACCTTATCCAATCATATAACCTTTTTATATAAGAGATTAATTTATTAGTATTAAATATAGTTTATAATCATTATCATTTGAATGAAAATATAAATTATTAAAACTTAATATATGTTTAATTTATCCTTTAAGATTTCAAACTTTAGTTTACAGCTTCTATTCCCAAAATAGAAAGGAAGTATATTGATGGAATGAAGTAAAAATTATTAAACTTAATATTTTCCAAAAATAGCTTCAAAATAAGAAAAAAAAATCATTAGAAAAAAACATAAAAAAATTTGATGTGCGTACAATAACAATCTTGCATGGTTGAATATATATATATATATAGGAATATTAAAAAAATATTTTAAAAGAGTTTGCTAGTTATTTTTTAAATGACGTGTGTTTATTGTTTTTTTTACATTGTAACTAGGGAGTTAATATTGAGAATTCCCAAATTAGTAATAAGAAAATAAATTATTGATTACTTCAAATATGTTTGGATCTATATACCAACCAAAATGAGGGTGGCGAGAAATGTAATCAAATTGGATTTTTAATATATAATTAAAAAAAATATTTTCATGAATCAAATCAATCATATTTTATATAATTTTTTACCTCATTTTTCTTTAATTTTTTATACTCTTTTCTTTAATTTAAATAATTCCAATTTTCATTATCTTTTTCTTGTTTTCTACTTCTCAATGGGTTTCTTGTTTATAATAGGACAATCCAATATAGTTTGACCTGTTTAGATGTAATGTGTAAAGCATATTTTGACACCATATTCTGATATTGATTTCCTAGTCTTTGAAGAGTGGAAAATACCTGAAGTGAAAAATTTCAAGGAAAAAAGAGACCAATATCTGAAACATTTTTCACATGGTAAAGGATCTCAAAGCTGCATAACTTAGAGAGATACCGTGTTAAATGGTGTGATGAGAATTTGATGTATAATAATGTATTTATAGATAATGAGGTGTCCCATGAGGTGTCTATAGGTAAGAGTATTAGAAAAAGGTAGTCTTGTATCAAATGACAATTTTTGCATTATCAATGGAAGTAGATATTGGTTTGCATCCTAAAAGACATGTTTCAGTCAATATTCTTCCACTGCATACTTCATTGGTTCATCAATTAGTTTCATTTGTCTTGTATTTGATCATGAATATCTACTTTATCCAATTGGAACCTCTCCTTTTACAAAATATGTGAAAGTCTAGGTTTCATTGTATTAAAATTCAAAAACTCATTTTGAATAACATTCTTTCAACAGTCATGTGTAATTATTTCATATTATGATTCATTATTAGCTCAACATGAAAAGATGACACGACAAGATGAATAAAACATAATAGATGAAATTTGGTGAATTCGTTTAGAAGATGCATCAATTCTAATATCACAATAAAAATCTTGTAAATACCTTTGTTTTAGTGCTAGAGTGAGGATTAGGTTGACAAGCATAAATAGATCTATAAGTGAGATTTGTAAATTTGTTGGTTGAGGTAAATATGAATAAAAATTATGTATGCGAATCTTTAAAGAAAATATAATTTTATAGGAATTGAATTAGGATAAAAAAAGGACTCACATCTAAAAATGATGAAACTGGTTGATAATTTTAGTTCGCTTTATCTAATTCCTTAATTTGATGAAACTGGTTGATAATTTTAGTTCGTTTTATCTAATTCCTTAATTTGATGAACTAAGAGTAAGATAAGACGACCCTCCTCTTGACCCATTTAAAAAAATATTTATATATATTAAAATAAAAAAAGATTATAATTAAAAATATTATATTTTTTATTATATTATTAAAATATGTAAATATATTATAATATAATAATTTAAATTATAAAAATTAATTAATTAAATTTAAATTATTGATAATGATTAATTATTTTAACACATAAATATAATATTTTTTCAATTTATTTAATAAAAACATTACTTAATAAATAAAAATTAAAAAATTATTTCTATAATTAAAAATATATTTAATATATATATAATTTTATATATAAAAAATAATTAATAGGTTGATCATTGGTCTCGTCAAGTATGTCTTTTAACGAAATGGGTTGGAATCAGTAATCCGTTCTACCTCATTCTTTACGGATAAAATAAAACAGAGTGACTTGTTTTTCTTCCTAAATTAAAGGAATGATTTATAGGTTTCTTTAAAGATAATGAAAATCAAATTAAATATGGTATATAAAAAGGATGAGGATTTAAGGTTATTTGTGGTATAGATAATACTTTGTAAATCTTCAAATTTTAAATAAAGTATTTCAAGGTTTAAAATACTAGTGGGTTAATTAAGAATTATTTTTAATAAATATTTTTAAAATAGAAATATAAGAAGAAAAAAATAAATAAAATTTCTTCATAAACCAAAGTTATTTAAGTTAAAAAACAAAATTTAAGAAAACTAATATATATATATATATATATATATATATATATATTCCATATCAACTTATGTATAAATTATTTTTAATTTATGAAAAACTAATTTCATTTATTTTCTTGTTATTTTTTCTAAAAATATTTGTAGTTTCTAGACATTTCATAAAAAAAAACAAAAAAACTATGACTTAAAATACTACTTCTTCCATAAAAGTACCCATACTTTTATCTCCATAACTAGCTCACATCATCATATGCCCCCATCCCCAACCATAATAAAGAATAGAGGAAAGTTTTGTTGTTTTGATGGGTTTAGTGACATGTTTAGGTAATAGTGACAAAAACTTGATTAAACAATATGACATGTTTAGAGTAATTATGATGGTCAAAGAATCTTTGATTTTAACCCAAGGGTGTTCCAACTTGGGATTGACTCAATCATAAAATAAACATTTGGATAAGAGATCACATGTATATCCATAAAATGCAATGGTAAAAGATATAATTGATATCTATTGCACATGTGTAACTATGGATCACACCAACAATTTGCAACGTATGATCACTATCTTGGTCTCCAAATGGTCCAGTCCAAGGTATAATGCAGAAACTCCAATTAAAGAGCCTCTTGTTTTATTTATAAGGCAATATCAGTGTTTTTTTCATATTTGATATTATGTTAGTCAAATATATTTTAATTCAAACTTTACCCCATATATAATAGACTACACAACCGTCATTATCCACAATTTGCTCCCTGTACTCACATGATCAGAATCTATCATCATATTTTTTAAATTCTATATATATATATATATATATATATATATATATATATATATATACATAATGAAATACTTATGCTGTCATCATGGCTTGCAAATTGGAAAATATAGGCAAGTTACAGGTGATGGAGAAAGAAAAAGAAAATCCCTGTGGGGCCCATGTTCTTAACTGGGGCCAGATTGTTCATTAGAAAAACAGTGGCATGTAGATGACAATCCCAACTACAAAAAGGTCACCCCTTCTCTTTCATTCCTCCTTCAGTTGTTACCACTCCAAACATTTTCCACAAAACACACTTTCTGAAAAGAACAAGAATCCATTTTTCTTTCCCCAACATGGCCAGACCACAACAGCGTTACCGAGGTGTCCGACAAAGGCATTGGGGCTCTTGGGTCTCCGAAATTCGCCACCCCATTTTGTAAGTTTCCACCATTCCCATGCAAGTTTCCACAAAAAATGTTGGTGCATGCTTGCAGACTATAGTGCTCAACCAATTACAAATCAATCACATTTTCATAGTCTTCAAAATCTTCAACATGCCAGTAAAAGGGTATGATTAGTATCAAACATTGATTGGTATAATCAGTAGTAGCTTGTATCTCTTAACTGTGTAGTGTAAAGTGATGTGATTTTAGATATGGAATATACCATGTAATGAAAATAAGTACTTTCAAGATCCCCGACAGTGTTGTTATATCTTCCGATATTGAATAAGGTCATGCGATTCATGAAACTGATGATGTTATCTGATAGGAAAAGGTTTTGTTGTAGTTGTTGTTGTTTTTTAAATGAATCAAACCAAATATGTAATGTTGAAAATTTGATTTTTAACTGAAGTGAATGATCGGGGTTATGAATGAAACCTATAAAAATGATTGATTTGGTTTTGTGCAGGAAGACTAGGATATGGCTTGGTACATTTGAAACAGCTGAGGATGCAGCTAGAGCCTATGATGAAGCAGCTAGGCTAATGTGTGGTGCCAGGGCAAGGACAAACTTCCCTTTCAACCCAAATGTTTCCCACACATCATCTTCTAGTTCAAAGCTTCTCTCAGCAACTTTGACTGCCAAACTGCACAGGTGCTACATGGCTTCTTTGCAAATGACAAGACAGGCTTTGGCATCATCTGAGTCTCAGAGAACACCTTCAGTGCCAAATGCCACCTCCACAACCCCACCAAGCAGCTTCATTGTCAAGAGTGACCAAACCCATGCAGAGTTACACAAGAGACCGGAGGAGGAGCAAGAGTTAGAGGCCAACAGGGGTGTTAAAAGGGTCAGAGCTGTGGAAAGTGTTCCTCTACAGTTCAAGCCTCTTGAAGAAGATCACATAGAGCAAATGATTGAGGAGCTTCTTGATTATGGTTCTATTGAGCTCTGCTCTGTCTTTCCACCCCAGGCCCATTAATGTAATGTGCACGGTTTTGAATTGAAGCTAGAGTCACAATTGTAGTTGCCATGTGATTAACAAAATTATGGGTATATGTGACTGAAATTGCAGCTGTAGTTGTGATGAACTCAAAAAGAGTGTCCACAATTGCACTTGAAAATCAAGCAAAATTCAGATACAATTTTTGAAGTGTTCTTAGTATTGCTCTTTAATCAAAACTAGAGTTTAACCTCGTGAACCTGTCTGATTGAAGTTTACATTATCGAGGAGAAACTTTAATTCTGATAAGATAACGATATCAAAACATTGTATAAAATTATATCCAAGTTTTCATTGAAGAACATGCCCATGTCACAACCAAGATACTGTTAGGCAGAACATTTGAGCATTGTGGTGGTTAACATTATTCTTAGTTATTATAATTTAACCAATTTTTCTCAACCCTGTGAGGCTCTAAGCTAGCTGTGTTCCAAAGGTCCAAGATTTCTTCCTCGTGACCCCTTTAGGTAGTGCTTTATGTACAGCCAATCACGTTGTAATGTTTGAAAAATTGTTTGTGTTATGTGGTATGGTCATGACTGATGACCTCTTCAGTTAGCGTTTGTAGCTGCAGAATGAGTCATTTTCTGAAGTGCCAGGGAAGGTTTGTCAAAGGGCACAGCTTTTAAGAAAACGAGCTAGAACCCTCTATTTCAAAGGTTGTAGAATTTTATGTACTGACATAAAAAAAAAAAAGTTTGAAATTGGTTAATAAAGGAACACAACACTCCACAGCTCATCTTGGTTGGGTTGTCGCAGTCATTAAAATAGCAGATACCATTTGGAGCGTGATTGGTTCTAAATAATGACTTGAGCCAATCCAAATACACACTTCCCAACTTCAGGAATGAATGTGAAGTTTTCCTCAGCACCATTCCACACCCTTCTCTTTGCTCTGGGAATCAGCACCCTGCAATTTGATTAACAAATAATATTACAATGACCATTGCAAAAAGTTTCATTCTTCAACTAAATTATTCGGTTTTCCGTGTTTCTGTCCTTAATCTTTTAAGAATTTTAGCTTTAGTTTTTAATTAAAATTTTGACCAATCTTAATCTGAACATTTCCTCTTTTTAATATTTATTTCATTGAACAACTATGTTAACAACTGATAAAATTGGTAGCATAACAGTGAAATGGACAACCCAGTAATCCTCACGTCATTTAGAAGTTCAGCAAAACAATCTCGTGTAATTGATTGTGATAAATTGTATTTTTTTTTATGTAATCTCAATTTCAAAATCTTAAAGTCAAAACCATTTGAGACTTGTGAATTACCGGAAGACAAACTATAAATAAAATTCTAAAAAGTTTAGAAACTAAATATTAAGTTGTTTTTCAATACAATCTTTAAAAATCAAAATTGTCATCTAAAAACAGGGAAAAGAACTAAAAATAATCTTCAGAGGAATGTTCTTAGAACCGTAAAATGATTGCGGTCTCGGGAAAATTAAGACTATAAAATGCATAATTTCATGTCTCCCCTTCTTTAATTGACTCAGTAACGCCGGCAAAACCATTCTATATGTTTTTTTTATACAATGAAAAGTATTATTATCATCTTTCATTACCAAAACACCAATTTCAATATTTTATAAAGGTTCTTCCCTTTGTACAATGAAGCTAATTCTACTATTCTCCATGACTATTCAAGTTTATGACTTTTAACCTGGGATTTGTTAATTTTGATTTTGTATTCAATCACGGATATTATTCAAAAGTTTGCATACGACAACAGCAATAAAAAAGTCAACTTTAAAAGATATATTATCACATAAAAAATTACATCACTATTTTTTGTTCCTTACAAGTTTCAACTAATTTAGCTTCTATTTAAGCTTTGTATTAAATGAGTAAGATGAGGTGGAGTGCAATTGGTATTCTTGTGGTATTTATAATGACTTTTAAGGTCTAAGTTACCAAAATTTTCAAAGAATAGTATTGCAAGAAAGAGGGTCTTAGATCATAGCTATGCGAGGGGGTCAGATATTTATAAGAGTTCATCAACTTTAATATAATATTGAACGTGTTAATTTAGTTCCAATCAATGTTAAATTAGAGGTAATTGTTACTTGTTGATTTAAGAATATTTTGAACAGGACATTGTCCCATAAATATGACTATTTTTTTTTTTTTGGTAGCGTTTATCAAAATCAATTTACCAAATGGTTAAAGATAATGACTTTAATGAATTTTTAGTTTATTTATAACTTTTTTTTATTGGCTCATAACTTCAGAAGTGTTGATTAAGATGGAATGTATAAACCAATTAAAATATCTCAAATTAGATTTACTAACTTTTTACTTATCCGAATGCCCTTTTTAAAAAAAGTTAGATATTTTAAAGATTTGGATTTGGATATGAATTTATAAATGAAAATTTAATTTTATAAAAAAAATTGTTATTTTGATAAGAAATATAAAAAATATTACAGAAATTTATGATAAGAAATTGTTATTTATTCAGTGACACTGTTATTATCTAATCAATGTTAATGTTAATTGGGATTTTCTCTACACAAAGCTATATATATATAAAAATATATTTGGTGTGGTAAGTTTTTTTTAGTTTTTGAAGTATGTGATTTTTTATTATTATTTTCTGACATTATATTTTTTTATTAATGTCACTAATTAATTTTTTTTCTAAAGTTATGATTGTTTGATATTAAAATAAATTTTATATTTGATAATAATAAAAATACTCTATTAAATAAAAAATTAAATTTAAATTTTATGTATTTAAAATTTCTGAACATTGTGAAATTTTTTATCCAACACAAAATTAAATTCTTCTTAAAAAAGTTTTACGTTCTGCATTATAAAAGGGGTGGTTATAGTTATTTTTTTAGACAAGAGATTTATTGTAAATGTTACAAATTTAAAATATAATGAAGTACAATGTATTAAATTTAAACTATTGATAAAAATAATTTTAAATTTCTTCACATTAATCTCACATATGAATATTTTGTTTGATTTCATTTATTTTTTACTTTTTAAAAATAATTTTAATAATTAATTTTCAAGTATTGGTTTTTGAAAAAAAAATTGAATTTTTGTTATAACTTTAAAATCTATATGACGAAAGCAAATGATATAATCTAGGAACAATTTTTACAACTTCATAACAAAGATAAGCAACTTAACACAATTACTTGCAAATACCACATTTTATAGGTTTTCATCTTTATAATAATTAAAAAATAAAATTATTTTTTAAAAACTATTTTAACAAAACAATAACTAAATAAGTTTTTAATTTTTAAAAACCAAAACATTAAATAAACAACCTTCAAACCATTTGATTTTGTCAAATTTCACCTAATAACATACTTCTTTTGTATTATTTGAACAGTGTATAATCATGTCAAAATCTACAAGCTTTTTCATGTTCTGTTTAACAAAAGAGTTTGTTTTATGAATCTCCATCCAAAGTGAACATAGGTTAACACATATGGATAAAGATAAAGAGTTAACTTTTATCATTCCCATGAATGCAAATTTGATTCTTGTAACAAAATTAAAATCTTACTCAATGAAAAGACCATTTCGAAGAGATTTTTTAACATCCAAAAACTACTGTTTATAGTTTAAAGATGTAGAATAATCTTTTGGATAATTTTGCTGATAGTTTGAGCATGTAATTGAAAGAGTCTTTTCATGCTACAACTTTTCTCAATGAAAAAATAGTCTCCACCTAAAGGATGAGGTATTATTTGTGGTCCTCAATCATAGAATGTAGATTGTACAAAAGAAAACCCCAAACCCCAGTTCAGCTGACACCTTCTTGTTGCAAACAAAACCAAGCTCTGTTGAGATCCTATGAGAGGCATAACACACACAGCCACATAGGATTTCCAATAATTTTCCAAAGGAATGTACCTGAAACAATAAAGTTTTGACTTGCTGCAAACATATATGATTAGTGTTGCAGAGTAGGATGACATTCTGCTAAATTTTCAAAATTCAAAATACCTTTCTAAATTATTGGCCTTTTGTTTTGGATTGCTAGCTCCTTTAAAGTGAATGGACACTGAATGAGATTGAGTGCTTGTTCTAATCATTTATTCAAGGGCCCATTTCCACCTTAAAAGCCTTACAACATTCATCTTTGCACCAATTCCCCCCCCCCCCCTCATTTTTCCCTCTCCCCAAAACTGCAACAGACCATTACAGATTCAAGTTCCATGTTTAGCCTACAAACTTGTCATGGTTACACACTAATTAATAGCTACTCACCAATTTCACATTGTACAATCACACAAAGAAAAGGACAGTGTATAATTAATGAGGTAGAAGAGTGAAAAAGTTAACTGGGAGTTTCCTTTTCTCTCTTCTTTTTTGTTAAAGCGTGAAGGGCAGAAAGTGAAGTTAGTTCATGTAGCAGTGCCACTTTTGCTAAAGCAATTCGTTATTCTAAATAAAATCTTTTTTTATTCTATCTAACTAAAATCTTTGAATCTGATGAAA
Source organism: Sphenostylis stenocarpa (assembly GCA_963425845.1). Lineage (NCBI taxonomy): Eukaryota > Viridiplantae > Streptophyta > Magnoliopsida > Fabales > Fabaceae > Sphenostylis > Sphenostylis stenocarpa. The sequence goes on along the minus strand of OY731405.1, from coordinate 15,864,429 downwards.
CTTCACCGTGAAAACGGTTGTGTGTGATTGAAATCACCGAATTCCTATTGGGTAATTCCAATGGAAAGACAGTGTACAAAAGTGATTGTAACGACTTCATTTTTTTTATCAGAACAAGGTAACGGTTATAAGCTTAATCTCTTAAGTTTTATCTTTTCTTTTTTAATATATTATTTTCACATAAATGATAAAAACTGGAACTCCTATAAATATATGTCATTTGAAGAAAGTGAATATGTGATTTCATGTCATGTTGACATTGCTGGTTGATCAGAACCTGTGACTTTTTTTTTTAGCACTTCAGTTTCTTTTTTATTTCAAATTATAGTTTCCTTGTATAGGTCTTTTTCTTTGGTTGTTTGACCAGTGGATGATACTTCAGATCGAGACATATTAGTTAAACATCATTTTCTAGTAATCTTTGGCAGGTTCATTAGCTCCAGATCTAATAATTGAGATCACTAATTGACTCCTGTCACAGTTCTAGTTCTTATCCACATAATAATCATAACGTCAACTAAACTCTTCATTCTGATTCACTGTGTCGTATACTGTTCTTATTCAAGATATTATAACTGTCATATATTATTCAAGATATTATTCAAGAAACACAGAACTTTTTACTAACTAGACTTTCATGGCGTGTTAGAGATATAAAACTGTATGTAGACTAAGCAACTTATGCTTGAGGGTTGATATGGTTATTTATATAAAGTGCATGGCTTGTTTAGTCCTGGCAGCTGGAGAATAATATGTTGGGGTTTGCATGATTTGGTGTCCCATCTTTATCAGTGAGAGTTGATGATTGCAGACCTGTATTGGGATTGATTTTGCTCCCCACAACCATCAAATAGTAAAGTGGTTTAGTCTCATTATTTGGTCTTGCTTTTGAATATCAGCAAAGTAGGTTATATGATGGCATCTTAGTGAGTTTTTTCATGATTAGCCGTTTGAATCTTGTGAGCTAGAGCAACACTTTAAGGTTCACCTGTCCCTCCCTTCACATTCCTCTCTTTAGCATACACTTCTGAACTCTCTCAATTACTCAACTGCCTCAAGTTTCCTCTTCTTTAGGAGAGACATGAAGTGAAATTAATTTGCTTCGTGGGATATACTCCATACACGTTATTTAGGATTCTCAGTTGATAAGTTTTTTTTTTTTTAACCAAAAATAGTTTTTCACACCATTTAAATGTCAATTTTTAAAAGAGAATGATGATTTTGACTGACTTTTCACCACTGTATAGGTAGAGTATACTTTTTAATATAGATGAACATACATACATACAAGGCTGAATATTTTCAATAAAAATTCGTAATTTTGGTTTTTTATTTTGAATTATTTGTAGTTTTTTAAACTATAGTCTCTTAATTTTTAACTATTTGCTGAATTTTAAGTTTAATTATTTGTAATTTTTTTGTTACTGTAAACATGACTCAGTGATATTGAAAGAAAACATATGAAACTTGTTACCTTTTTTAAGGGTTGAAAGTGGTAATAACTGCATGTACTTTTTATACCAAATGTAAATTAATAATAATCAATATATTTTAAAAATAAAAGTTAATAAAATTTATGGATAATTAAAATTTAAGATCAAAATTCTGTAGAAAAAAATATCCAGAAACCATAGAGAATTAAAATTAAAGATTAAAGTAAAAAACATAATAAGGAAGGATTTCTAAAATATAAAAATTGAAATTACAAATTAAACCACAATTTTCTATTTGATGTTATTAAGATGTCAAATACAAATTATTATTATTATTATTATTATTATTATTATTATTATATATATATATATATATATATATATATATATATTAAATTTCAATATTTGATATTATTGACATTATATTTATTTTTAAGAATTTTAAGACAACCTTAAGAAAACATTATAACCCTTCCAAATATAAGCACAAAAAAAAAAAAAACTAATTCACACTAATGGTAAAAAAAGTTAGTTAACATCATTTAATACTGTCAATTTCATTCTTTTTTTTTCTTTTTCTAAATTTGATATCAAGAATAAAAAATTATTGGAAATGAAATCTCAATTAAATACAAATATATATAAGAACCGATTTGATCAAATAAGATAAAATTAGTTAAACTTAGTTATACTTAAAACTGAGATCCAGATAATATATAGTAACTATAATGTAATAGAAATATATTTCAAATATTTCAATTAAACCTAATTTCAGTTCACATGACATAGTACATTTTAGGAGTCGAAAGTTGAGCAATATGTTTAAAGTATTCCTTTATGTATCGATTTTGTCTGGTATTATTTTTGAATAATTAGCTAATTAAGCCCGATATAAGTTAATTAGCATTGAATGAGATGATAGGTTGAATTGAAAGCATCATGGTCCGTTTGACCACTTGTCATCATTGCAGCCACATTTTTTTGTGTATAATAATTCTGTAATTTAATAGTTGAAGTCTATTTTCTGTTAGACATATATATACACAGTTGAAGATCTTTGTTTAGGTTAGGTTTCAGGAGTAATTTTGGCTTCATGCATGTATATTACGTAGCAAGATCTTTGTGTGTATGCATGGCACGTGCTTTGTATAATCTTCAAAATAGAGTATTCACCATGAATATTTTTAACGGTAACTATGTGTATCCGTATAATCACACTCCAAAGTTAGAACTAGTTAATTAATAGCATTTTTATTTATATTCATGGGCAAGAAAACATGAGGTAAGAGCTGAAGAAGCGGTGGCAGATCTTCATGCAACTTAGAGAAGCCGTCAACCTGCCAAAGTTTTGTAACTCCGATGTAATTTATGATTTTGGTCATTCTCAGATTTAATGAATATTTAATATATTTACTTGTATATTTATAATTTTATCATTTCAGTCTCTCCTCAATTTTATAATTCTCATATAATTTATGATTTTGTCTCCTTCAAACTTAATGATCATTTAATATATTTAAGTATATATCTACAATTTTATCTTTTCTCTTTTCATCTTCTTTCTTCATTTTATATTTATTTATTATTTATTAATAATATATTATTTGGTCCCCTCAAGATTAATGGTCAAGATTCATCACTTGTATTTAGGGTTGTCTGTAGGGTTTTGATATTAGAAATCACCTTTTCTTACGTAAGTTTTGTGTAAAACAATTATAAAATTATTCACCAAACAAGAAAAATGTAATAAAAAGTGGAAAAATTGCAAAATAATAGTAATTGAAAAATAAATAATATATATGAAATTGAGAAACTTGAATACATAGAAAATAATTGTTTTGAAAGACATGATCTCATTGAGGGGAAGTAATAGAAACCAATTTGATAGAAAAGGGGTCTCTCAATTTAATGTGAGGGTACAGAAAATTGATTAAAAGGCGTGGGACTAAGTGATGGAGTCAAAGAGGTGAGATGATCCTCAGAAGAAAAAGCAGTCAAGAACAATGATGGTGTTCAAATGCTTCTTCATACAATCATGCCTTCTCCACCTTTATTTCTACCCTTAAACCCCACACCAAATTACTATCTTCATTTTTCAATTACATAATTCTATATTAACATTTGTTTTTAGTTATGGTTTGTTTGTCCAAAATAGTTCTAGTTTTATTTAGATTTTAGAAGAGGTGTATTATTTATTGGTTGGAGATGAGGTGAGTCATGTCATGCATAAAGGTCAAAAGTGTTTGTTGAAAGAGAAAGCAATTATGAGAAAGGTTACAGGGCTCAAAAGCTAAAATACTTTATAAATATCAATTTTTCATCTATATGACTCATAAAATAACTTTAATTCATCCCATCTTAAAGTATTTAAATACTATTTGTTTTTATTTCATAAACTAATATTTTACTATTTAGTTTGGGTAGTTTTTTTTTTTAATCATAAAATTGTTAAATATATTATAATAGAATGATTGTTTAATAAAAAAAATATATTATAAAAATGTTATGTATAATTAATTATGATATTTATAGTTTTAATTTTAAAAAATAATAATACATGCTTTAAATTATAAAAAATTAAAAAGTGTTTTCATTTTAAGAGTATATATTATAATTTTGGTTTGATTTAGTTTGGATGGTTTCCTGATTCAAATTTATTGACTTTAAAATATTTTAATTCAATAAATTAAAAAATTATTTTGGTCAATTTTTTATTTTTTTTAAAATCTAGTTTCTGTTTTATTTTTTAATAGGATGAATTCTCCAAATGTTGGGTTTCAAGTCTATGAAATAATAATATTTCATCTAAATTTCCTTAACATGTTATTGTGTTGTTATATCCTGAAAATAAAGTTCTACAAACATATTTGATCTAATATTTATTACTTTATATCATATCACTACTAAAACATTTTATATTTTATTAAATATTTTTTCAATTTTTATAAAAAATTGCAAAAAAATAAGTTTTTTATAAATTTAAATAATTTTTTATAAGAAATATTGTACAAAATAATTAATTTTTAAGTAATGTATTTTTTAAGTATATTTTTTAGATATTTTATTTCACTTAGGTCATCTACATAGATTTTTCTTTTTCTTTTATGTTTCTTTTAACATGTTTTTTCGCTCATTATCATTTTAATAATGGTACGCAAACATCTTTAATCTAGCATTAAACTTATTTTTATATCAATATTGTTTTACTATTTTAAATTTATACTAGTATACTTAATTAATTAATTTAAGGAGATTTAGTTGAATATTGTTGTGAAAAGTTGATGACGGCATTGTTGTTACTTATTTTGATTGAGAAAATGGGAAAAATTGTAGTTTGAAGAAATTCTGGTTAATATATATTTTCATAAATAATGTAATTTTTTTAAAGTTTATTTGAATACCATAAAAATGATTTTATATTAAAACAATTAATTTATTCTGTATCTTTTACTAATTGTTTTTATTTTATTTTATATATGTTATTGTTTATAGAAAGATTTAATAAATCCTGAAAATTTATGTATGTTATTATTTTTAGTGATTTTAGTTCTCATATTTAAGAAAATTTGTAATTTTGGCCAAATCTTTAATTTAACATATTTATTTTGTTTATGTTGATCCAATTATAATATAAGAATTGAATTTTATTTTAAAAATTTTACTCAAATAACAGAAATATGACTTCAATGCACCAAAATTTTATACAAGTTTAAAAATTATTTTTTTATCTTCATATGTTTCACCACAAATTTAGGACAACATCTAATAGAGTATATTTGGTATAAAAGTTAAAATAGAAAAAGAGACTGTAAATAGCAATTACGGAATGTAAACAGTAAAACCTTCATTTGGATTTAGACATACGGCCCGTTAACATTGGGTCTTTTTTTATTGTAGTTGAATGTGTAATACAATGGTAACATTTTTTCATTTTAAACCTTTTGGAAAAAAAATTTTACATTCTACGAAGCCCAATCCAAAATAAACAGAAAATGTCCAAATATTTTATATTTCGAGGAAAAACCATCCTGGTAACATAACAATTTTTGGCCCAGAATTGAGTTCCTGACCCCATATTAACATAAATTCTATTTTATTTTGATTTCTAAACTTTTTTTTTTTTTGAAAACTTCTTGATTAGGTGTTTTGGAACATATTTACGGATTTGTAATTTCTGAAGAATTTTAGATTGGGCTAAAACATATTTTTTAATTGATGTTTTCGGAAGAATTCTGTATTGGGTAATCTGAAATAGTTTTTGAAAAGCTACTGAATCATGTGTCACTTATTTCATAATAAGAAAAGTGAAAAAAAAAGTCGTCACTTTCACTATAACATATTTACTTTTTATTCATATATGAACTGAAAAAAAAAATACAAGAGAAATGTTATTATATAAAATTATTCTTACTTAAAATTATACTTTTAATTATTATTTTAATAAAATGTCATATATATATATATATATATATATATATATATATAATGATTATACAAATAAAATAAATAATTTAAAATATAAAATTTATTTATTTGTAATATGATATTATTTTATTAATTTAAATAAAAATAAAGAAATTTAAAAAAAATTATTTTTACAATAATTTTTTTTATAATTATACATGAATGTATATATTATTAAAAAAAATAAAATATTAATTTAAAGATATTATATAGTGAGTAGTGAGTGTGAAAAGTAAATAAAATGAAAATGAGAGGTTCAGTTCTCAAACAGAAGCAACAAAAAATGAAAAATTATTATATGCATGTTGTCATCATCAACATTCAGCACCTCTCAAATGCCCAATAATGTATCCAATAATGGCCATTAATCGACCTTGAAGCCTCTTTGTTTTTCCACAAAACGATGGCTTCAATCAGTGAATAGGTAGGTCACAATCACCTTCTCTTTATGTCATGCATGCATCTCACAGCTACTTGATATAACATGGTAGACATAGACCAATGCAATCAAAGAAGAAGAAGAAGAGTGGTTGTACTAATATTGGTTTTGTGTCTCCAATTAAAGGTAATTTAAAGATAGTTTCATTTTTAACAGTTTTTTTATATTGCTTTGTTTTTTTTTTTTCAGGTCGATTCAATAATAAAAAAAAATCTTAGAAACAAAGATAGAGTTTAAGTGCACTGAATTGATTTTTCCAAAGATTTTCGTACATGAATAAATTATTTTGTTTGAATCAAGGTAACATGAAAAATAACTTCAAGAAATTTCAATATTAATATTTTTAAAACTTTTTAAGCTTGTAAAATTATGGTTTAATTCAGATTTAATATGTAAGAGATAAATAAAAAATATAAAAAAAATTATATTGGTTCACACTCTCAATTGAATTATATCCAATGGCCTAATCACTCATTTTCAAGTTTTATAATAATCGCTAAAAAAAAACACAAACAAACATGAAAAAAAAACACAAAAAACATGCTTATTTATATATTATATACTTCAAATAAAGAGTGTAACCAACTGAATAAGAAGGTAATACAATTGAATTGATTTGAACTCATTCTTATATCAAATCACTCTTCATTATTATCCGTACCTCCACTTTTTATTATAATATATTATTTTATCAGCACTTAATTTTATTGCAATAGCTACTATTTTAATAATTATCATCACTGTATTATTATTATTATTATTATTATTATTATTATTATTATTATTATTATTATTATTATTATTATTATTATTATTATTATTATTATTATTATTATTATTATTATTATTATTATTATTATTATTATTATTATTATTATTTTCTCGTTGTAATTATCTTTTTACATTGTGACTATTATTTCACCATTTTTATTATTGTCATAATCACCATTATTTTTGTTATTGTCATGATAAACAAGATAATCTTTATCATTAATATTGTCATCTTTCTTTTTAATAGAGCTTTATACTAGTCATGTCTTCATAACTACTAGTAAGTTATGAAGAGAGGTAATAATATTTTTTACACTTATAATCATATATTGTAAACTTTCTCTTCGCTCGTTGATTTGGACATCATAATGTTTTTATAGGTATTTTCACCCATTTGTTCTAGCTCGTAGACTATCTAACCCTCGAAACATGCTAGGTTCATATATTCATTATGTCCGAAGATTATCAAGGACAAAAACCTCAAACAAATCCAAAAAACACTCAACGGGATTACATAAATAAAAAGGTTTCATCATGTCCAAAGATTATCAATGACAAAAACCTCAAACAAATCTAAAAACACTCAACAAGAATACATAAATAAGAAGATTTCATCATGTCCGAAAAAGATCATCAAGGACAAAAACCTCAAACAAATCCAAAAAATACTCAACATATTACATAAATAAAAATGTTTGAAGGTTAATATTAAACGTTGTAGGACAATTATCATTCTCATTTCTTTATTAACATTAATTTCACTATTATATCATTCTCATCCTCGTTATAATTATTACTGTTTTATTAATATAGGTATGGAATTACAACATAATTATCTATTGACACAATTATCTCTACCACTACTATAATTCGTTATTACTTTATTCTTATCATAATGATGAAAATCAAACTTAAATTTTAGTCAATGTTTATTGTTAGGTAAAAATGCATGTAGTTGAGAGGTAGTGGTTATAGAGGTAATAGTTAAGAGGTAGTAGTTGTATTGAATGTATGTAGTTGAGAGATAATGGTTATATTGAATGTATATAGTTGAAAGGTAGTTGTATTAAATGCATGTAATTGAGAGGCCATATCCAAAGGCCTATAAATTGACCATGTACCACTCATTGCAAAAACACATCAAGTGATAATATACAGAGTGTTTTATTTATATACTTGTTTGTCAACAAATTGGCATCAAAGCTTGAGAGCCTGAGTGTCTGAGTGCGTTAGAGAGAGTGTTTGAGAGTTAGAGAGTTTGTTTGAAATGGCCAACTTAGCTAACAACATGTCCCTACCAAAGTTATCAAAAGGCGTAAGCTATGATAACTGGAGCCTGCAAATGAAGGCTCTCCTTGGTTCCTAGGAAGTATGAGATGTGGTTGAAAATGATCACTAAGAACTAAAGAATATTGAAGAGCAGACGATTGCCCAGCTTGCTGCATTGAGAGCAACACGAGTAAAGGACAAAACAACTTTGTACGTACTGTACCGAGCTGTTGATGAGTCCGGCTTTGAGAAGATAGCAAATGCTAAATTTTCAAAAGAAGCGTGGGATATTCTGGAGAAGGCATATAAAGGGGATAATCGCATGAAGCAAGTCAGACTTCAAACTCTTAGAGGCGAGCTTGAAAGCATGAAGATGAAAGAGGTCGAAGGGGTTGCCGAGTACATCTCCCGTGGTGAATCAACTCGGAAGAAATGGAGAGACGTTGCCCACTTGCCGACTAGTGGAGAAAATCTTAAGGTCGTTAACTGACGACTTTAAGAATATCGTTTGTGCAATAGAAGAGTCCAAGGACTTGTCGGTGCACTCGGTGGAAGAGCTTGCTGGGTCGCTTAAAGCACATGAGTAGCGGAGAAGGAAGAAGAAAGAGGAGTCCTTGATCAAGCACTCCAAGCAAAGACAACCTTAAAGGAGAAGAATGTTCCTTACGCTCAGAACACTCAAGGCCGAGGTGGTAGAGGCAGAGGAGAATATGAAAGAGGCAAGGAGCAAGTCAGTCAACAAAACTGGTGTGGCCGAAAGACAAGGTAGAGGTCGTGACTGTAGAGGCCGAGGTGGTCAGTCAAGCAATTCCGGAGTTGAGTGCTTCAAATGTGGGAAGTACGGTCATTTTGCTAAGGACTGCTATTCAGGTATCAAATGTTATAATTGTGGGAAGGTTGGACATTTCACGAAGGACTGCCGATTTGAGAGGAAGAAGGAGACAAACCTCCTCTCTGAGGACACTGAGGAAGAAGGAGTATTGATGATGTCGAGAAGTTCAAATGTCGAGCTAAGTTCGAGTTGTTCTGACAACTCGGTTTGGTATCTTGATACAGGAGCAAGTAACTACATGTGCGGGGACGAGAACCTTTTTAAGGAGCTCACTAAAGTTGAGGCCGGACACGTGTCATTTGGAGATGCATCAAAGGTGGCAGTAAAAGGCAGAGGTACAATCTGGTACCTGCAGAAGAATAGCCGAGTTGGAGAAATTAGAGACGTGTACTATGTACCTGATCTTAAAAGCAACATATTGAGCATGGGTCAGCTGATGGAGAAAGGCTACTCGGTTCTGATGAAAGACCGAGTACTATACCTGAAGGACAAGTCGGATCGTTTGATTGCCCGAGTAGAAATGAAGAAAAACAGAATGTACAAGCTGGACTTGAAGATAGTCCAAGAGAAGTGCTTAAAACTTGACGTGAAGGATGAAGCAATGATGTGACACTTTTGGTTTGGCCACTTGCATTTTAGCGGGCTGACTGAGTTGGTAAAGAAAGAGATGGTGCGAGGACTCCCGTCTATGGAATTTGAAAAGAAATTTTGTGAAGAGTGTGTGCTCGGGAAGCATCCGAGGACCTCATTTCCGAGGACGGCCGAGTACCGTGCAAAGGAACAACTCAAATTGATTCACACAGATCTTTGTGGATCGGTTACCCCTGAGTCCTTCAGTGGGAAAAAGTATTTCATTTCTTTTATAGATGATTTTTCAAGAAAAACATGGGTATATTTTTTAAAGGAGAAATCTGAGGTGTTTGAGATGTTCAAGAGATTTAAAGCAATGGTTGAGAAAGAGACTGACATGTCTATCAAACCTGTTAGGTCTGATCGAGGAGGCGAGTTCATTTCATCCAAACTCATGAAGTATTGCGAGGAGAAAAGGATAAGGAGATTTCTAACAACACCATACTCACCCCAACAAAACGGAGTTGCCGAGAGGAAGAATCGAATCATTCTTGACATGGTTCAAACAATGTTGAGAAGCAAAAACGTGCCAAAGGAGTTCTGGATAGAAGCAGTGCAATGTGCCATTTATGTGCAAAATAGATGTCCACATGCTAAGCTGAACGAGAAGACACCGCAAGAAGTTTGGAGTGGAAGAAAACCGAGTGTGTCTCACCTTAAAGTGTTCGGTAGCATAACTTATGGTCATGTTCCAGCTCAACAGAGGACCAAACTCGAAGATAGAAACAAAAAGTACGTGTTTATTGGGTATGATGAAAAATACCAAGGCGTACAATTTGTTTAACCCAATAACTAAGAAGGTCATTATGAGCTGAGATGTTCAAATTGATGAAGAAAGCGAGTGGAGTTGGAACAAACTGAAGAAGAAGTCCATAGGAAGTAGAAGCTCAGAAGTTGATACACCATATACTGTGAGAGATCATGAGACTTCTGATGAAGAAGATGAACCTCTACAGCCCAGAGCGCGAAGTTTACAAGATATATACAACTCCACTGACGAAGTGCATGTTGTATGTATCTTGGCAGATTCAGAAGACTTAAGTTTTGAAGAGGCTGTGCAGGAGAAAATGTGGAAAAAGGCAATGGACGAGGAGATCGGGACAATAGAATGCAACAACACATGGGAGCTGACTGATTTGCCCAAAGGAACGCGGCCTATCGATGTAAAGTGGGTGTATAAGAAGAAGACAAATGCTGAAGGAGAAGTTGAGCGATATAAAGCTCGACTCGTAGTGAAGGGGTACAAGCAGAAGGAAGAAATAGACTATGACGAAGTATTTGTCCCAGTGACGAGAATGGAAACAATTAGGCTGCTGATTTCCTTAGCAGCTCAATGCAGATGGACAATCTTGCAGATGGACGTGAAGTCGGCATTTCTGAATGGAATCTTGGAGGAGGAAGTATATGTTGAACAACCACTCGGATACATGCGAAGAGGCAAAGAGAAGAAAGTGTTGAGATTGAAGAAGGCACTTTATGGCTTGAAACAAGCTCCACGAGCATGGAATGAAAGAATTGACACTTACTTCAAAAGGAATGGATATGAGCAGTGTCCTTATGAACATGCTCTATACATAAAGAAGAAAGGAGAAGATGTGATGTTTGTTGCCCTATATGTTGATGACCTTATCTTCATGGGGAATAATGTCGAGCTGATTGAAAAGTTTGAAGAAGTGATGAAGAAGGAGTTTGAGATGATTGACTTGAGTCTCATGAAGTATTTCCTTGGTTTAGAAGTTGTTCAAGGAAAGAATGACATCTTTGTGTCGTAGGAAAGGTATGCTGAGGAGATCTTGAAGAAGTTTAAGATGACAAGTTGCAACCTGGTTTCCTCCCCTATGGAACCTGGTACAAAACTTTCTAAGTATGCAGATGGAGACCAAATTGGTGCGAGCAAATACCGAAGTCTGATTGGAAGTCTTAGGTATCTTACAAATACCAGACCAGATTTAATGTTAAGTGTTAGAATAGCAAGTCGATATATGGAGGAGCCAAGGTATACTAATTGGAAGGCACTAAAGAGAATTCTAAGGTATGTGAGAGGAACAGTGTCACTTGGCCTAATGTATACTAGGACGGATGATTATCGACTAGTAGGCTACTCGGATAGTGACTGGTGTGGAGATGTTGATGACCGGAAAAACACGTCTGGATATGTATTCTTCATGGGAAACACAACATTCACCTAGCTTTCAAAAAAGCAGCCCATTGTAACGTTGTCAACTTGTGAAGCTGAGTACGTTGTAGCATCCTGGAGTGTCTGTCATGCAGTTTGGCTTAGAAACCTTCTAAGCAAGCTGGAGTTGAAGCAAGAAAAAGGGAATGTGATTCGAGTTGATAACAAGTCGGTCATTGAATTGAAAAAGAACCCGATCAATCATGAGAGAAGCAAGCATATTGATGTTCAGTTTCACTTCATCTGAGAATAAGTGAAAGAAGGAAATGTGGAGTTAGAGCACGTTGGAACCCGAGCACAAGCTGCAGATATGTTCACGAAGCCACTATCAACCACTCTGTTCGAGAACAGCAAGAAGATGCTTGGAATGAAGGACAAGAAAAACATTTAAGTTTATGGGGGGATTTTGTCAGGTAAACATTAAATGCATGTAGTTGAGAGGTAGTGGTTATAAAGGTAGTAGTTGAGAGGTAGTAGTTGTATTGAATGTATGTAGTTGAGAGATAGTGGTTATATTGAATGTATGTAGTTGAAAGGTAGTTGTATTAAATGCATGTAGTTGAGAGACCATATCCAAAGGCCTATAAATTGACCATGTACCACTCATTGCAAAAACACATCAAATGATAATATACAGAGTGTTTTATTTAGATACTTGTTTGTCAATATTTATCATATTTTAATCATATATAGAGAGGAAAAACAAAATATCACAAGAATAAGATCTACAACTAAATTTTCATCTTTTTATAACTTTTTTTATTATATAATTAATACGATGAACCATTGTTATAATCTATGAGATTAATAAAAATGTTAGAGATGAAAAGTAAGAATTTATATGATTTAATTATATTTTTTAGTTTTTAAAAACAGTTTTAGTATACGATGTATAAAACTTAGAATAAGTTAGAAAAAAAATCGTATTTGATAACTATGGTTTTGAAAACTATTTTAGGAATTATTAAATGAGAAAACTTGTTTGATAAAATTGTTTGATAAAATTGTTTAAATTTGTATTACTTCAAACTAATTAAATAAGAATTAATTTATTAAATATTTTATTATAAACTATATATTTCATATTTTTAAATGACAATATAAAAATAATTAACTTATATATATAATCAAATGTCCGAATATGGTATAATAATAATAATAATAATAATAATAATAATAATAATAATAATAATAATAATAATAATAATAATAATAATGTTATAAGTATTTGAATACGGTGTTGTAATAATAAGAATATTATTATTATTATAAATATTTTATATATATATAAATAAATAATGAATAAATATTTCTTTTATATACATATTTTAATAAAATATAATAAATTAAAAAATATATTTAATTAATAATATTTACAAATTGTAAAATTATAAATATTTATTTTTATATAAAAATACATAAAAATAGTAAAATTAATTTATTATAAATATAATTATCTTTTTAAAAATAATATAAATCGGGGACAGGGTGGGGGCGAGGAAAACTTGAAATCCAGATGAGAATAAGAATGAGAACTTAATTTCTCACCCCGACGTAAATTGAGGAAGAAGATGGTTAAAAAAGTCGGAAGTGGGGATTTGGGAGACAAAAGCCGCCCTCACCCGCTCCGTTCCGTTGTCATGCCCGTATAAACCTACAAGAAAGATAGATGAAAGATTAATGAAATCTTTTGGTTTGAATTATAAATTATTAAAAAAATCTATAAAAAGTTAAAATTTGTTAAAATTCTTAAAACTAGATTAAAATTTAGGAAGTTGTTATGTAATAACTCTTGGTATCAAGATTAGAGTGAATTTTGTATAGATAAAATTTATGTAAACGACAGTGACAAATATTTGATAAAAGATTTGGTAAAGCTCAAATAATATATAATTAACAAATAATAAATTTTAACATATTAAATAATATATTATTAATAAATAAATAAATACGAAAAACTTAAAAAATATGAAAAGAGTAGATAATACAAAGTGATTACTTATTCAATGTATTGAATAATTTGATTTAATATTTATAAGAAAAAATTAAATAAAAAATTAAAATTGGTTATATATATATATATAACCATATTTAATTATTATCATGTTTTTGAGATTAAAATCATAAATATATACATAAACTACAAAATTTTGAAAGTTGTGTGTGCACTCATCTCCTAATAAACTTCTCTACTAAAGAAAATATATTCAAATTAAAAACTATTAATGTACATGAAATCTGTCTGGAATTTTGGTATCCTAATTTTTTGTTGTTGAGATTTTAGTGTTCATATTTGAAAAAACTCGTAATATGATAATCTAATTTTTTAAAATTTAAAATTTTATATTTTATTTGATTTTCTCTAATCAAGCTTTAAACTTAATATATCTATATCAGAAAATAATTTTATTAATTAAAAAAAATACAGGTAAAATGAACATAAAAACAAAAAGAACCACTATATGCAAAACTAATAAAATGGTGAAAAGAAAAACTAAAGTCAAATATAAAAAATAAAATAGACTAAAACTGTAATTGATCGGAAAGAAAAAGCTATAAAGTATCTTGGGTGTTTATTGGAAGTTTCTGATATAATACAAGGTTGGATTATCCAGTCATATTTAATATGGTCTTGAAAGTAGGAAACAAAAGAGGGAACATCGGAATACACAAAAGAGGGAAGTGTAGATTGTACGTGTAAACCTATTTTTTTAATCTGAAGAAATGAACCATATTCATATATAGCTGGCGATAGAAGAAGACAAACTATATCTAAAATCATGCATCATGTTGGCCATAAAGAATGCTTTGTCTCTCTGATTGATGGATCATGGGTGGTTCCCTTCACCCTCCCCATCCCTTTTCACATTTGGTGAATGATTTTGCAAAATTTCAAGACAAGGGTCGTTGTCAATGCATGACACCATCTGAATCCGTTACAGATCTGTGAAATGAAGGATAACCCATGTCCGGGGCTACCTTTGCTGATTTTCATGCTGGATTATTGGTCATCATAATAGATGTTGCGGATGTGATCATAGTCACACTCACACTCCTATATCACGCGCCACTTGTCTCAAAAGCAAAGGTCGTGGAAACAAACAACGGAAAAGAAGATGTTGTGATTTGAATGCTGGGGTTCAGGTTAACCCTTGCTTTTGGAAAAGTTTATGCGAACCAAAATTTGGAGAATTTTTTATTGGTAATCGCGATTTATATTTAAAGACATTATCATTAAAAATAATTATCAAACATAAGATAAAAATATGTGCATTATTAGAAAATAGTTCATTTAGATCTAGTCATGAAATATTGGTGCAAGGTATGCATTGAGAGTCGAGATATGTGTGCCAACTTTTAAGACTCACTCACTCAGGCTCTTATTTCATACTTTTGGAAAAATCATAATTTAATGTTCGTCTTATAAAGCATTTTTATAAAAGGAGATATTTTAACAAAAGTGTTGTAAAGTCACAAAGAGAAGTTATAAAGCCGAAGTCATAGAAGAGTTTCTTCGTTTAGGTTTACAATGGAAGAATGAAGAAAATTCTCATTTTATTTATTATTTAGTAGGAAATATATATAAAGAGATAGTGAACAATTACTACTTTGACTTAGTTGATAAACTTAAAAAATATCTAAAATTTCTACAAAAATAAAACTCATCCCCATTTTATATATACTCATTGGCCATCCAACAAATTCTCTGAAAATTGTAATTAATTTCAACATAACATGAAATAACAGTACACAAAATATTAAATCATCTAAAAAATCTTAATTTTAAATACTCTTTTTTAGGTTTCCTTACATTTTGATTTCAACAATTTAAACTTGTTCTTGAGAAGTACTTTCATCGTGGTGTCTCCAATTTAATTCTCTGAATTTATCCGAAGCATATATGTTTTTGTCACCATTTTTTCAAATAAATATTTGATGTAATAAAAATGCATGCGGTGATATTTTTTAAATTAAAACAAACTATTTTACGTCAAATTATATGAGTTTTGACATAAAAATTGAAATTTATGATGGATTGATGTGATGTAAAATTCATTTTATATCTCCTCAAAGACTTTTTTTTTCACAAACTTTCTCTACTCATTCTCATGTGTTTATATTCATATGAGAACTATTCTTTAATGTTATTATTATTTTTCATTTTGTTTGTGTTTTAGAAAAGAAACTAGAATTTAAGACAAAGGAGAAATAATTAGAAGAATCCAAAAAGACATAAAAGGATAAGAAGGAAGAAATACAGAAAAAAAAAAATCAACAGGAGAGAAAAAAAGCCAAAAAAGGAAAAGAAGGAAGAAATTACTCCTTCATTGTCACCATCACCACCACTAGAGGAGAAGAAAGTTCTTCAAGAAGAAAAACCTAGCCTAAGCCCAAAGAAATGGAAGAAGAGGTTTGCTAGCATTTGTCTTTTTCTTCTGCATAACTTTCGATTACGATAATTTTGAAAGTTTATTGCAAAGTTTGTTCACTGAAAATCAAGAGAGCAATGACTTTTATAGTATTTGATATAAATTTACATTGGTTGTTGCATTGTCTGAGTAAAATTTAAGTTTAGAATTTATTGTGACATAAATTTACATCTTTTGCATTGATGTCAAAACTTAGTGAGACTTAAAATCTCTTATATGTTGTGGTTATAATATTCTTGACTAATTTTATTTTATTTCACTACTTCTTTAATGATATAATATTTCACCTTGACATACTTAGGTCTATCATGTAGGGCATGATTATTTGCAATTGCAATAATTATTTTATAATCATGTAAGACATGATTATTTCACCTTGATGTACTTAAGTTTATCATGCAGTATATTCATCACGGATGTCCTGCATCATACAAAACTTTTCTAAATCAAATCACTTGATTTACATAAGTTATAACTAAAAATTTGGTTGTAGTAGCGAATTAAGCTACCACTTGATATTTCTTTGAATTCTGAGAGAAGACACCACTACCAAATGAGAAAAAAAAATTACTTGTTGAAGTACTCTTGAAATCATTTCAACTTTGTGCTTAGTCACTATCTGCATCTCTTTGAACATATGAACTTTCATCCTTTTGATTAGTTAACTTATCTACATGTTGTCATGTTTTGGGACAAGGTGAGAATTTGCCTTTCCAACCTCCTCTTTTGTTGTCAATTTCTCTTTTCTTCACTGTTTTCTTCCTACCATAAGATTTTTTCTTGTAGTTATGACTATCTTAAACTTTGTTTTTGTTGTTAACAACAAAAACACTTTCAACATTGTCTTTCATTATTAGAGATTTTCTCCATTTAATGGCTTGTAAAACATTAACAAACTCTAAAGTGAAATTTTAGAAAAAACTTTATTTTCTTTAAGAGAGAATATCCACTAAAAAAAATATAAAATTACTAATAGATATTAGTGGCTTGCAAAACATTAACAAACTCTAAAGTAAACTTTTAGAAAAAAATTTATTTTCTTTAAGAGAAAATATCCACTAAAAGAAAATATAAAATTACTAATAAATATTAAGCGATGAAATATAATCCATCGATAAATTTAAATTATTGACTGAGTATAAAAAATAAATATAAACTGTGGGTAAATTTAATAAAATGTTAAAAGACAACTTTGTCGATAATTCCCTTGATAAGATGAAAAATAAAAAAATTATTAATTATTTCATAAAAAATATTTTTATAATAATTATTCATTATATATATACAAAAATATAAATTATTTAATAAATAAATAGTAATCTATCATTTATTTAAATATAAAATATTATTCATTTATTTATTTAAATAATAAAATGTTAATAATTTATTTATTTATTTAATAAACATTAATCTAATGTTTATTTAATTAATAAGTATTATTGAATGAATTAATATTAATCTATGAACCATTTAATTAATAAATATTGCTATACTAATTATTTAATTAAATTAATATGAATAATATATTTATTGACTAATAAATATTTATTTAATTTTAATATAATATTTTGTTTAATTAATTAATATAATTTTTTACATATAATTATTTAATATCAAAATATTAAACATTTAATTAATAAATATTAAAATATTAATTATTAAATTAATAAGTTCTAGTTTTTGCTTTTTTAAGGAGAATTTTAAAAAAAATTTAGGAGAATTTAAAAATAAAATTTATTATTATTTACATATAAAAGTAGAAATTAATATTAATAAATTTATTTTAATATTAATTGATAATATTCTTATTACATTATTTTATTTTAGTTTTTAATTAAAATAAATGCTTAATAATAACAAAACACTAGGTTATCCCTACTCACTCACATGGAGTCACTTTACAACACGCTCTTCACCCATAGTCACATTGTTGCTCTTTTCATTGGTCGATTTGGTGTCGTTGTTACCTTTATGGGTCGATTTAGTGTTGTTGTTGCATTTGCGACTTGATTCAGTGTCATTGTTGCTTATATGGCTCGATTCTATATTGTTGTTGCCTCCGCGGTTCGATTTGGGGCCATTACTACCTCTGTAGTTCGTTTAGATGTCATTATTACTTTTATGACTCGATTTGGTGCAACTTTGCCTCCGTAAATTGAGTCGGTACCACTATTTCTCTATGGTTCAATTTGGGGTTATGGTTCAATGCCATTATCATCTTTATAGTTTGATTTGGTGTCATTGTTGACTCCACGATGTTTTGCCTCCACGACTTGATTTAATATTTTTCTACCTCCGTCGCTTAGTTTGGTATTCCTACTACCTCTTTATGGCTTGCTATTGTTACTTGATTTTATATTGTTTTTGTGGCTTGTTTGTGCTTGTTTTTATGGATTCGTTGTTGCTACCACTAAGGTGTAGTGTTTTTCACTTTTGTAGATTTATCATTACAAGAGAGGAGATTTGTGCATATACTTTCGGTTGGGATCAAAGGCTTCGCAATTGGACTGCATGTTACAAAAGAGACATGTATTGGATATCCTTTTCTTCCACTCAAGGTAATATATCTTATGCATTTTAATTTTAGAATTTGCCCTCTATTTATTGGGTAGAAAGCAACAATATTTTAATTGAAAAACATAGAATTCATTCCATAACTTTTATTCATATTATTTTTGTATACAGATACTATGATCTTATAGTATTTTACTCCAACAAATCAAGACTAAATATAGGAAGTTCTGATTATACAATATTTTGTACTGCTATATAAACCTATAATTTAGCTAATAAAATATATTTATCCCAACACTCCCCCTCAAGTTGGTAAATGGATGTCATACATTCCCAACTTGTCCAATAATCTCCTAAAAATCTGACTTGTCACAGCTTTGGTAAGAATGTCTACTAGCTGATCTTCAGATCAAATATTTGGTAATTCCAAAATATTTTTATCAAGTTTTTCCTTGATGAAAAATCTATCAACCTCCACATGCTTCATCCGATCATGTTGGACAGGGTTGTGAGAAATGTCGCGCACAACTTTATTATCACAATACAATTGAATGAGACGTGTATGTGCATACCCTAAATCCGGGAGAAGTAGTATGAACTACAAACCTTCACAAAGTCCAAGAACCATTCCTCTAAGTTCAGCTTCTGCACTGGATCTAGCTACAACTTTCTGCTTCTTGCTTTTCCATGTGACAAGATTACCTCCTACAAATGTAAAGTATCCAGAGGTTGATCTTCTACCATCAAGAGCACCTGCCTAATCTGCATCAGTATAAACCATCACATTCTTGTAGTTGAAGTTCTTCTTGAACATAAATCCTTTTCCAGGAGCAGCTTTTATGTACCTTAAAATCCTATAACATCATCCATGTGTTTTTCACCTGGATTATGCATGAACTGGCTAACCACACTAAGAGCATAAGCTAAATCTGGCCTAGTGTGTGAGAGATACATCAATCTCCCTACAAGTCTCTAATATTTTTCCTTGTTAGTTGGAGTTTGATCTTCTTCAATGCACAACTTTAATCCCTCTTCAATTGGAGAATTTGTTGGTTTGCATGTTGTCATTCCAGTTTCTTTCAGTAAATCCAATGCATACTTTCATTGTGAGAGAAAAATACATGACTTTGATCTTGAAATCTCAATTCCAAGAAAATATTTCAAAGGACCAAGATCCTTCATCTCGAATTCCTTTGTCAAGTACTTTTTCAATGCCTTGCGCTCCTCTAGATCGTTTCCCATAACTATCATGTCATCAACATAGACAATAAGAATTGTAATATTTCCTTCCTTTTTCTTTAGAAACAAGGTATGATCTTGGTTGCTCTGTTGATATCCAAAAGCAAGCATTGACTTGGTGAATCTACCAAACCATGCTCGTGATGATTGTTTTAGTCCATACAATGACTTCTTCAACTTGCATATTGTCGCCGTCGTCAAAAGAGGCAATTAGAGTGATGCGATGGTGCCGACTTTCCATTTTTCGCGTTTAATTATGGGTGAGGTTACAACGTCTTTAGGTTGTCCAATAACCGGGCTGAACCTAAGGGCGAGGTTTTTTAAAGGGCGTTCTTAGATCGTCCGATAACCGGGCTGACCTGAGAACAAATTTGAAAGGGTTCTTATAGAGTCGCCACCAATGTTTTTATCAGAAACATCGAAAAAGGGAAGAAAAAGGCGTTGGTTTCTTAGAAAAACCAACTTCGGTCGTTAAAACCAAAGTTGGGTAAGGGAGTTAGTTACGTATAAGGGAGGTATTAGCTCCCTTACGACGCCCCTTTCGGGTTCCTTATGACGGGCCAGTTATTTTATAAATAAACTTTCAGAATGACGCTTTTACCCTTTTATTTGCAGAATTAAAATGATGACTACATAGCCATAATAACTATTGCGCAATTTAATATAAGTAAAAAGAACAGTAAAAGAGAAGGAGAGAGTGAAGAAACCTCCGGAGCAAGCTTTTGATTAATTCTTCTAAAAAGTAGGGTGCGTTTTGGTAGCCTTTCGCTCTTACAACGTCAAATTCTCTCTCGAAAATGCTAAAAAAACTCTCTTAAACACTCAGAAACTCCGGAAATGCTTCGGAGGGGCTCTAGGAGAAGAATTTGAAGAAATCCTAGAAGGAAAGGTGGAAGAACTGTGTGAAATGAAGGGGAGAGCGCTCCCTATTTATAGGGATTCGTGCATGTCAGGTCGAGACGGCGGTCTCGACTGGCAAGGTCGAGACAACGGTCTTGCCATTCGGGACGGCGGTCTCGACTTCCATAAGTGGCAAGACGACGATCTCGTTTGGCAAGACGACGGTCTCGACTTGCCAAATGGCGAGAGGACCTTCTAGCCAAACGGGAGGGGGGTCTCGCAATGGTAAGTGGCAAGCAAGATGGTGGTCTCGACTTACCATTGGTCGAGACGGCGGTTCCGAAGGGCGAGACGACAGTCTCGACCCCTGAAGGCAGGAATCCTTATTTTCTGTACAGAAAAACATTCCTACTCTAATATGGGGCCTAATATTCTCTCTTAGTGGCTTTTTAGGCTTTGTCCATCTTTGAATAAGAGGTCTTCTGCTCTTATTTTGAGGCCGGGCAAGATTTGGGTTTACAGCTGCCCCCCCCTTCACCTGACTAGTTGACTGTTGGCTCAATATGTCAAAAGGATCGGCTAGAGGGTGAAGGAGTTAACCCTCTTTCCCGATTGTCCTTCGGATGCTCTATCTTGCGGTGACGATCCTCTGGGGAAAAATTTGTTGTGCGCCTTTAGGTTGATGAGTATGAACCCCCATCTGGTTTGACGAGTATGAACCCCCGTCTGGTAAGCCCCCTTTTGTAAGGCCTGATGAGTATACACCCCCATCTGGTGTTTGACGAGTATGAACCCTCGTCTGGTAAGCCCCCTTTTGTAAGGCCTGATGAGTACACACCCCCATCTGGTGTTGAGTTCTCTTTGCAGGATTGCTGGTGGTGGCGTCTTACTACTTTAGCTCATGCGCCAAGTGAGAAACCTTAGGATGCTCCTTCGATGCGGTAGCTGACCCCTTGGTTGATGGGTACGAACCCTCATCTAGTTAGGTGCCTTAGGATGCTCCTTCGATACGGTAGCTGACCCTTTGGCTATGGTGGCGGCTTACTGCTCTAGCTCATGCGTCGACTCCATAAGGAGTGATTTCTGTTTTGGTAAATGTTTTTAGACCTTTCTGGTAAAGTCTTCCGGTGTGCCGGGGATTCTTTGTTTTTTGGCTTTTCTTGATAGCCATCCATCTTGTTGTTTGTTGGAGATTCTTTGTCTTGCACTTTTGATAGTGGTCATCCGACTTTGCTGGTTGTCGGGGATTTTTTATGAGTGCCTCTTAGGTAGGCAGGAATCCTCTGGGGATTTGTTGATCTTGGTGATGCCTCTTGAGTAGGAGGATATCCATTGAAAATTTGCTGATTTTGATGGAGCCTCTGAGCTGGCAGATACTCACTTGAGTTTCTGGTAATGCCTCTGAGTAGGTAGATGCTTCATCGGAAGTGAAGACTTTTGGTTTCATTTGTTTTGCCTCTGACTAGGCTGATATGGGGATGCTGGCTCTTGTTTGCCAGGTCTTGCCTATGCGTAGGCACATGACATTCTGAGGATGCATCTAAAGTTTTGCCTTTGCAGTAGGCTCACTAGGGATGATCTTTTTCTTTTTGGTGATCCACTAGGGATTTTTATTCGGCCTTCCCAGGGATTAGATTTTGGTTTGCCTCCTGAAGTTTTGACTGGTGTGAGCTGGTTCTGCGATGCTCTTATTTCATTGGAGAATGAGTATTTTGTTAACCTAAATGTTAGGATTTTAATTTCGCCTTTTTTCGCGATTTATCTCTTTTTTATCGCAATTTTGAAATCTGGCTTTTTTATGGGGATAATGCGTGCGTCTTTTTACTTTTTAGTTTCTTTTATACACGCAGGATTTTTCTTCTTTTTGGGGATCCGCATGGGATAAAGTTTTCTTTGGTGATCCATCAAGGGATTGTCGACTTCTTGGGGATCTGATTTTTCTTTTCTGGAGATGGAGTCTTGGCTCCTTGATTAATGTTGATGCGTCCTTATTCTGCTGAGGGATGAGAATTTCTTATTCCTTCTTTTTATAGATTTTCCTGGGGAGATCCACTTGGGGATTTTTATTCGGCCTTCTCTGTTGCGGCCTTTTATTTTGGACATCCGCTGGGGATGCAAGAGTTTTCTTCTCTCTTTTTTCTTTTTGTTAAGCCCTTGATGGTTTGAACTCTTTTGACTGTTGATGATGATGGGCTTTTGAAGCCTTTATTCTTCATTGGGAAATGTGGCGGAGATTTGGTTGAGTGCGTTTGGTGACTCATGTGATGGTAATGCTGAGCCGTGAGGAGTATTTTTGTGTTTCCTCTAGAGTAGGCAAGGATCCGCTTAGGGATAACTAAGTCTTTCCGTTGACTTTTCTTTTATGATGTCTGATAATTGTGCCCTCTTTTATTGGGGTAGAAAAATGATGATTGGAGCTTTGACTTCTAGAAGTTTTTTATGACAACTCGCTCTTCTTTCTTGAGGGAGAGCAATGGAGACTTATTACTTTTTTTGTGCCTTCTTTTTCTGGGTAGAAGGATGGTAGCTGGAGCTCTTGATTTTTGGAAGCTCTTATTTTGCTGAGTCGCTTGATTGAAAACTTGCTCCGTTTTCTTGAGGGCATTATTTGGAGACTCGGTCTCGGTGATCCTCTTTTCAATCACAAACATGGAGCTAGTCTCTTTATATGCATGAATGCTTTTCGTTTTTTATTATTTATCTGAAGTCATTTTTATTTCTTTCATTTTTTACCTTGACAAAGTCGTTTTATGCGACTACTTGTGTGTGGATGTCCTAAATGCAATCTATCCTTTTATTTGATGCACCTAGAGAAGTAACTGGTATTCTCCTGCTGGAATTTCATGATTATGATGAAGGGCCCCTTTCTTTTATTCATTTTTTGGTTTAGCCCTATCTTTTGCCTAGACCACCATTTTGGGGTTTTCGGTCTAGCGAATTGCCTTAATTTTTGCCTAGGATATCTTAGCGGACTTTTTCCCTTTTTATGAATGCCCTAACTTTTGCCTAGACCGCCCTTTGCGGGTTTTTGATCTAGCAGACTACCCTAACTTTTGCCTAAGAATCTCCTAGCAGACATTATTCTTTTTATTTTCATTTTTTCTTTCTCTTCTTTTTTTGAGAGATAGGACCCTATCATATGCATGCAATGTTCACGATATGCATCCTACAATGCTATTTCAAATGGATTAATCAAATGTGCTTTTACTTCTTATGAGCTTTCGACGTTATGTGCTTTCGTCGACGTGATAGGTTGTACTGATTTTGCCATCTTGAATTTGCCATGACCAAAGAATGAATGTATTGATTGAAGAGCGACTTGCCATGTCAGTGCGCCCCTCCCTTTTCTTGGGGATGTCAATCCTCCTGTTGATTACTATCTCCACATTTTCCTACTAATTACTAGAATGTCGTAGTGGTAAGGGTCAAGAGAAAAGAAGGAAGAGGATATTTAATTCAAAGGCTTGTGTTTTAGAATTGTTTTATTTTGACAAAAAATGGTTTTTGTAAGCACGACTAGCCAAGGTCGGTTAGAGTGTTTAGGCTAGTTTAGACAAACGTTTTGTTTATGGAGTGACGTCTTATTCTATGACGCTTGCTATGACTGATTGACTTCCCTAGTCCGCCTTTTAGGTTTTCAGTCTAGGATGTTATGTTTTGTTTTGTCCTAACTTTTGTCTAGGTTTCTTTTTTCTTGTTTTGGGAAACCTAGCGGACTTTATTTTGTAACCCTAATTTTTTCCTAGGTTACCATTTATGGTTGTTCGGGTTTCCTAGCGGGTTTACCCTAACTTTTGTGTAGCCCCCTTTGGTGGGTTTCCTACCGGGTATCTTGCCCTTTTTTTTTTGCCTTTGGCTTCTATGGGCTTCTTTTGATTTTTTTTTCTCTTTACACAATATTGGTGAAACACGACTTTATTATGATGAGGCAGAACCTTATTTTGTGTTTCTAGTCAATCAGTAGTGATAGATTTGACTTTTACTTTGGTCGATGATGCAGTTTGATTACTTTGACGCACTTTTGAAAACGTTTGCTTAAACATGATTATTATGAGGTTTAGACATGAATAGCAAGAAGAGAAGCAGATAGTAAGAATGACATTCTTTATAATTAATAAAGAAATATGTGCCCTACAATGTTCGGGGGTCGGGCTAGCCCCGAGGAGTAATCTCTAATAGTCATTGGATTTACATCCCTTAAAATTGGAAGAAGAACACCTAATGACTAAAGTCGTTCTTGACACTTGAACCCCTCTATTTGGGAAAATCTGATTCAAGGTGTGGAGGGGAGACTTCCCTTTTCTCCGTGCAGCTTGATCCTTTGTAGGGTAATGCTTTAATGGATTGTCTTTAAAATCTGGTGGCTCCCTTATTCCTTGAGAGTTTCTAATGAGCCCTTGGTTTGGGCGGCATCTATATTTCCCCATCATGGGGGTCATCGTCATATTGTTGGGGAAGTCTTTTTATATTGGCAAAAGATATTTCAAAGGTCCTCTTCAGCCGCTTTCATTCAAGGTAGGGCAGACGATTTGCTGATCCGAATGTCGTCTTTAGCTCGAACCGTGACCAGCTTGTCGCCTACCGTGAGTTTGTCTCTTTGGCGGAGCGTTGAAAGAACTGCCTCAGCGTCGTGAATCCAAAGTCTCTTCAATTTCCTCTTTGGATTATGTTTTTCTTCGATCTTATTATTTTTCCTTTATTCTTGGGAGCATTGTCTTATAGCTCCCCGGGGGAGTAGATTCTTCTACCTCTGATCCTGCCCCTAATGTCGGCTATGCTGGAGATATCCTTGTTAATGGGCGATGCTTTTGCGTATCAGCCTTATTTGATGTATGAGGTGAACAAATGTAACGACATACATGCCCCCTCTTCCTTATTTACTCAGATGACCAACGGTTGAGACTTGTTATCCTCCTTAGGCGGATCAACCGTTGGAGAAAACTTTATGACGAAAGGCTTGTTCTTCATCTTATTCCGATTAATGGGAAGCACATCAATTAATCCTCTCTTTTTATTATCTTATTATTATTAAAGTGAGAATGAATGCAATTGATGGTTGAAGAGATGAAGAAAACAAACAATTTTATTTATTTCATCTAGACAACGTACATTCCTCAATGCAATGTTTTGAAGTACATTTTTTTTTAAAAAGCGGAGAAGCCTAAATGAACCCATAGGCGGGTTAGAATTTCTATTTAATTTCTTGTTGACTTCCCGTGCACGGCATGCAAATGTCCTAATCTTCTTTTCATGGTATTGAGGAATGTCCACTTCTTCGATTGTCTATTATTAGATGCATATTATGAGGATGAAGTTTGGTGGATGCATGTATGCAAGTGTTTGTTTCTTCCTAAACATTATAATGTTTTATTTTCTAACATGATGTATGATAGTGTTTGGGATTTTGTGTTTTTTTGTATGCGGATGAGGACATGAAGAATACCAGCCGCTTTTTAGAATGCAAAAAGATTTTTATTGTTTAAAATGAATGATTTATGAGATGGATATTCCTTAAGACAATGACTTAGGTATCCTCCTTAAAGCTTACGCTTTGTGGGGTATCATACCCACCTTGGTGTAATGGTTCCTTCCCCATCACAGACTTGACAAGTATAATGGGGGTCACCATCACACCTTAGTACACTTGTCCCTTCCTTGTCGCGAGGGTCACAAATGTGCTCGGGGCCTCTTTCGCCATTGTCTTATGCATGCACCAGTACAAAAGGGCAGTAGATGTTCGAAGTGACATAACTTTTGACTGAGATGTCCGATTTGGATGCACAGCATATCAAAACGAAGAGAAAAAGGTGAAGAATCAGTTTACAAATATCCAAAGGGGATTTGGCCCAGTAATTTTCCCAATAAACGCTTCTAAGACCCATTTTTTAGGGATTTATTAAAATGATACATATGCATACTTTCCTTATGCCTTTATTTTCTCTCTTGGTTTTACCACTTTATGAAATGATGTGGTATGAATGATACGATTTTTTCAAAAATTATTATCTCTTTTATTTGAGATGAATGTTTTGTGAAAATTGTTTCATCGTTTTATTTTGAATTTTTTTTAACCTTTTATCCCTTCTGTCGAACTGCGTGGCTACTTAACTTACAAAGAACCTGAAACCAGGCTAGCTAAAAGGCAGACTGTCCGAGATAAAAATAGTTTATTGCAAAAGAATGATTTTTAACGTCCCTTATCTCTTTTGTCGGACTGCGTGGCTACTTAGTTTACAAAGAACCTGAAACCAGACTAGCTAAAAGGTAGATTGTCCGAGATAAAGATGTTTATTGTGAAAAAAAAATTTCCAGACTCTTTTTTATTTTTTTGTTGTTGTATGATTATGCAGTGCAACAGACAAAATGCAACAAACAAATGCGCAAACAATTCACTCATCCGCGAACAGAGTGACGCTGTTTAATTACGAGGTAGGGTTTTCGTGCAAAAAAGTGCATTGACAAAGGTAGGTTCTAACTGTTCTCATCAAGGCTTAGGCCCCCAAGGTGCCCCCATTATAGGGTCTCCACTCTTCAGCCTTCCGACCATGCTTAGCACTAAGGCCATAGTCAGTCTTTGTGCCAAAAGAGGAAGGTTATCACCTTGAGTGGTGGTTTCCGATCATACTGGTGGGCACATGACCCTCACTATGACAAACCGTACCTACCACCCACTCCCTATGGATTTTTCACTTGCCCCCGGGTATAGAGGGAACTATTGTGTGCAAAGTTTTGTGTACAGTTTTTATTTCAAACAATTGCGTAAAATAAACAAACAACAGTTATTAAAGCTAAGCAATTAAAGCATGTTATAATACAAGGTAGGGTAAAAGTGAAATTTCTTAGTTCATTTATTAAACTGGTCCATCACTAAATGAGATCAACTCTCTAGGTTTTCCCAGTGGAGTTGCCATCTGTCATCGTTGTCGAAAGAGGCGGTCAGAGCGATGCGATGGTACCGACTTTCCGTTTTTCGCGTTTAATTATGGGTGAGGTTACAACGTCTTTAGGTTGTCCGATAACCGGGCTGAACCTAAGGGCGAGATTTTTGAAAGGGCGTTCTTAGATCGTCCGATGAACAGACTGACCTAAGAACAAATTTGAATGGGTTCTTATGGAGTCGTCACCGATGTTTTTACCAGAAACATCGAAAAAGGGAAGAAAAAGGCGTTGGTTTCTTAGAAAAACCAACTTCGGTCGTTAAAACTAGAGTTGAGTAAGGAAGTTAGTTACGTATAAGGGAGATATTAGTTCCCTTACGACGTCCCTTTCGGGTTCCCTATGACGGACCAGTTATTTTATAAATAAACTTTCGGAATGACGCTTTTACCCTTTTATTTGTGAAATTAAAATGATGACTACATGACCCTAATAACTATTGTGCAATTTAATATAAGTAAAAAGAACAATAAAAGAGAAGGAGATAGTGAAGAAACCTCTGGAGCAATCTTTTGATTAATTCTTCTAAAAAGTAGGGTGCGTTTTGGCAGCCCTTCGCTCTTACAACATCAAATTCTCTCTCGAAAATGCTATAAAAACTCTCTTAAACACTCAAAAACTCTGAAAATGCTTCGGAGGGGCTCTAGGAGAAGAATTTGAAGAAATCCTAGAAGGAAAGGTGGAAGAATTGTGTGAAATGAAGGGGAGAGTGCTCCCTATTTATAGGGATTCGCGCCTGTCTCGCCATTCAGAACGGCGGTCTCGATTTCCATAAGTGGCGAGATGGCGGTCTCGTTTGGCGAGACGACGGTCTCGACTTGCCAAATGGTGAGAGGGTCTTCTCGCTAAACGGGAGGGAGATCTCGCCAATGGTAAGTGGCGAGATGGCGGTCTCGCCAAGCGAGACGACGGTCTCGACTTACCATTGGTCGAGACGACAGTCTCGACCCTTGAAGCCAGGAATCCTTATTTTCTATACAAAAAAGTCTTCTTTCTCTAATATGGGGCCTAATAGTCTCTCCTAGTGGCTTTTTAGGCTTTGTCCATCTTTGAATAGGAGGTCTTCTGCTCTTATTTTGAGGTCGGGCAAGATTTGGGGTCTACACATACCTTCTTGCTATGTGTATTTGGGATCCTACATCCTTCTAGTAGCTCCATATAAACTTCTTTAGACAATTTCCCGTGTAAGAAGACATTTTTTACGTCAAATTGTTGTAAGGACCAATCAAGTTTTATAGCTAGAGATAATAATACTCGAACTATACTAATTTTGCCTACAGGAACAAACGTTTCAGTGTAATCTATTTCATATGCTTGTGTGTACCCCTTTGCCACTAATCTAGCTTTGAATCTCTCAATTGTGCCATCTGCATTAAATTTCACAGTATACACCCATCGACATCCTACTGGTTTCTTTCCAACTGGGCAATCTACTAATTCCCATGTTTTATTTCTTTGCAAGGATCTCATCTCCTCATTCATAGCATCCTTCCACCTGGAGTCAGCTAAAGCTTCCTGCACACTATTAGAAATAGATACAATAGATAATTGACTTATAAATGCGATATTTGAGTTAGACAAATTCTGGTTACAAACATAATTACTCATAGGGTATCTTGTCTTACTAGTGAGGTCAGGATCATAAGTAGGCTTAGGGATACCTCTAGTGACACGATCTAGTAAAATTCTTTTTTCTATATTAAGTTCTTGAGGGGACGATTGATGTGGTATATCATCAGCATCAACATGCAAATTTTCTATCTCGACATGCTCAAAATCTTCCTCATTATGTGGTTGTTGATCATAACATTATTGCATACTTTCATCATCTCCTGATACAAATTTGTAACTTTCTTTCTTCAATTTGACCTCAATATCAATTTCTTAAGAAACAAAAGTCTGAACTTCATCATAATTCTCTCCCTGAATTTCAGACTCGGGGGAAAAATATATCAAGGTCTTATGAAAAACTACATTTATATTAGTAAACATTTGCTTAGTTTGTGGATTGTAGCACCGATATCCTTTCCGTATAGCCAAGGAACACACACCTTTCAGCTCTAGGAGACAACTTACTTCTCTGATGCTTGTGTAAGTGAACATAAGCAACACAACCAAAAACTCTATGTGTTAGTTCAACAATTTTAGGACTTACTACTGCATCTATAAGTGATTGAAGAGGTGTTTTATACTCAAGAGACCTGGATGGTGTTCGGTTGATAGTGTATACTGCATATGTGAGAGCTTCTCCCCAATATATTGCTGGCATGTGAGTTCCAATCAGTGCAGCTCGGACCACCTCTAATAGATGATGGTTCTTTCATTCTACCACCCCATTCTGTTGTGGAGTATTTGGACAAGATCTCCAATGAACAATTCCTTTGGCTACTAAAAAATGTTGAAGTTCTAATTGCATATATTCTCCTCCGTTGTCACTGCGCAGTACCTGAACTTGTGCTTTGTACTAGGTCTCAATCATTTTGCAGAATTTCTGAAATAGTCCTCCAACTTCACTTTTAGACTTCATAAAACATAACCAAGTCATTCAAACAATCATCAATAAACGTTACAAACTACGTTGAGCAACCCAACTTTGTAACCTTAGATGGACCCCAATGATCATAAAAGGAAGATAACTTTTATTTGAAATTAAAGGAAAATATGTTCTCTGACTCTTTGCAAGCTCACAAACATCATAATAAAAAGTTGAAGTGTCTACTTGGTCAAATACATTTGGAAATAATTTATTTATGTAACCAAAAGATGCATGTTCTAGACGCTTATACCATAACTAAATATCCTCGCCTTTTCTTACTTCTTGACACCCTTTTGTTGCTAGCACTTGGCCAAGTCTCTTTGAATCTTTTTCTGTCAGGTCCAGGTAATACAACCTTCCTCGCCTAATACCACAACCAATCGTCTTCCTTGATTGAATGTCCTTAAAAACACAAGAGTCAGACCAAAAAATTACAACACATAAAAGAGCTTTGGTTATTTGCGAGACTGACAATAGGTTATATTTAAGAGAAGAAACAACAAGGGCAATATCAAGATTCAAATTGTTTGAAATATAGACAGTTCCTTCTCCAATAATAGTGTATTTACTACCATTGGCTGTGGATATAATTTTTTATGAGGAAGGTTTAAGATTTTTAATTTGTCTAACATCAAAAGTCACATGATCAGAACATGCAAAGTCAATTATCCATGCATTATTTAGAACGGTAAATGTGCTTATTAAAGCCTTACCATTGAAATCATCACTACCTGCGATTGTAGCAAACATCATGTCTTTGTCGTCCTCTTTGTCAATGGTAGTTACAACAACAATAGTTGGATTTCTTTTTGAATTCTTCTTCGATGCTCGACTGTGATCCCGCCACTCGGGGTATCTTATGATTTCATAGCATTGTTCATTGGTGTGTCCATCCTTTTTACACTGAGTACACTTGTAGTTACCTTTTTTAAAATCTTTTGATTGTTTCAATTTGCTATGATGATTTGTTGGCTGCTTCTTTGTCATCATAGCTGTGGAATCAAAAATCATATCTTCTGTTTTCAACATTGTTCACCGGATTGTCTCTCTCCGAATCAATGCATAGCATTCTTCTAAATCAGGTGTCACTTCCTTGCACAAGATTTCTCCACGAACTTGCTCAAAATCATCATCCAGTCCAACAAGGAATATATGCACCCTTAATATTTCAATGGACTTCTGATATGACTTCACATCACCAGGGTCCTTCATGACTACTTTGTCACGATAGTCCAATTCCCTAAAAATCTCAATCAACTCCCTATAATATTCAGTTAAGGTTCTATTATTTTGTTTTGCAGTGAATACCCTTTGATTCAAGGCAAACATCTGTAGCTCATCACTTCCATCATAAAATGTCTTTGACAAAGCATTCTAAATATCAAGAGCAGTGGGTAAGAGAAAATATATTTTCATGATTTCTGGCTTCATGGACATCAATAGCCATCTTTTCACTTTTTGGTTTTCAACATACCATTTTTCATATCCCTCATCGTTCTCTGTTGGAGGTTTCACCTTCCCACGGATGTAGGACAATTTTTTCCTTTCTTCAATGTGCATCTCCATTAGTTGTGATCATACGTCATAATTGGATTCATTTAGGATGATGCCTACGTTGAAGACATCTTCAGATTGAACAACCATTGGAATTAGATTTCTACCATCTCTCCAGTTAAGATCTCCAAGGATTTAGAAAGAAAAAGAAAATAATTATAAGCTCTGATACCAAATTGAAAAACATAGAATTAATTCTATCATTTTTATTCATATTATTTTTGTACACAGATACTATGATCTTATAGTATTTTACTCCAACAAATCAAAACTAAATATAGAAAGTTCTGATTATACAATATTTTGTACCACTATACAAACCTATAATTTAGCTAATCAAATATCTTTATCCCAACAATTTTACTGTCACATAACACATTTACCATAGAAACATTGGAAAATTAATACCCTTGTCTGGTATAAACAGTGAAAAATTAATACCCTTATCTAATTGTTGGATTGTTGGATGGATGAATAAGGCTATAATTTTTGTGCTGAAGGCAACTCTTGGTATGTTTTTCAAAACTTGTTACTATAAATACTATTATTGAATGAATGAATAAGGCTAATATTGTTAGAGGAAAGGGTAACTCTTCTTATTATTTGAAACATATATTCTATTAATTAGTCTTTAACAAAAATTGAAGTTGTTGTATGTTGTGTGTATGTGAGGAAAAGAAAAATTATTTTGTGGTTCTATTGTGATTTCAATTTGATGATTTGTGTTTTCTTCTTAACACATCCCATGTTTTTAGAATCATTTATGTAGAAACCTAGATTGGGTTCCTCACGAGGGACACTAATTGATAATCTCAATTTTTTCGAATATGATAGGTCTTCTGCAATTGTTTGCCCATACTAAACGATGTTGGAACTATTTTGTGTGGCTCAAATTCTTATGTTTCTTTTGGTGTAGGACTGTGCTTAAAAATTGGGTCGTGAGCAATTACTAGATTTCTTTGTAGGTTTGGTAACTATTGAAGTTATTAAGTATAGAAGGAAATGATGGCTGCCTTAGAAGAGGGTAAGAACATTTAATACTATGTGTTTTCATCCTTTGTGTATAATGCGTACGTGTATTCTTTCCAAAAACGATGAATTTTAATTTGAGTGAAACTTTTTCTATTTTCTACCTATGATAAATGTAGTTAAATATCTTATTACATTTGTGCTTGGGATCCTGGAAACTGGAAGCCTTGTTTGATTGACAAAATAGGCTATATATAAGTTTGACTTTAAAGTTTCTAAGTTTGGTTACTTGAGAACTATATTTGATAATATAAAGGTTTATGTTAATTTCTTTGTCAAATTTAATTTTAAGATTTCGTTATGTTTTTATTTTCTTTTCTACATGATGAGTTTATTTTTATTTATTCTAGATGATGAATGATTAAGATCCTAATGGAGGAAAATAAAAGGAGTGTACTTGAAATGATTGACAAAGCATAAGTGTTGTTGTACTCTACTAGTTGTTTAATAGGATTTGTTTTTGTTTTATAGCATAATTTTTTCCAATTGTATTCCTTGGGTAGAAATAGAATTTATAATTGCATTCCTTGTTTATTATTTTAGGTATTAGACAGTAAACTCAAGGTCTGACTCTTTGGATAAAGACTTTTAGTTTCAGAGTAGGCATCTTAAAGTTTCTCAAACTAACATTTTTAGAAAATTAATAGTTAAAATAAATATTTGTTTGTTAACTTTTTATTTCATCTATATATTTTTAAGTTGAACTTTGTGGTTTATTTCTAAACTTGTGTATTTTTGAGCAATTATTTTTTAAATTATCCAAATTAGTTTTAAGAACATTGTGAGATGATATATTATGTTGGATTCCTTCTTGTTTAAAATTACTAAATATATTTGTGATAGAATATGTTAAGAGACTTTAGGTTAATTAGATTTCTTTTCTAACATTAACGACGGGTAATTATGTTATAATAAAAAAAATATTATTAATGGATAATTATCGATGTAAAATTTTATATCTGTTAATAATTACTGACGAATATAATATATTTATCGGTAAAAATTACCAATAACACTATTATTGACGAAATTTTGGTTGTCAGTAATCAATATTTATCCATGGATTTTTTATGTTACCGGTGAATTTTGTCCATCGGTGATACCCATTTTTCTTGTAGTGATATTTTCTCAAATATCTTGATATTAAAATTTTATTCAGAACTCTTATTTGTAAGCTCTTCCGTAATAATCTAATATGTGTAACAACTGTAAAAATCCTATAAAAAACCTCCTTTATTGTTTTAGACTTTTTTTATTTTAATTGTTTCAAATTCTCTTAATTCTCCTTGAGATTGTCCTATGCCTATTTTATTGTCTCAAGATTCAGGATCTTTGATAAAAACATCATCATGTAAAACTGCATGTATGATGATAAAAACATCATCATGTAAAAACATCATCAACCGTCTATCGTACCATTGTGTTTGACGTTGCACCTAGCTTGTTTGTCATTTGTTCATCGCACCACCATGTTCGTTATGTTTGCCACGTTCGTTGTGTTTGTCATGCCACCAGGTTTCAGTTCCACATTTCAATTACCTCACAGTTTTTGACATGCTATTGCACCATAATGTTTCAATCGCGTCATCGCATTCATTGTACCGCTATATTCATTGCACCACTATTGGTGTCAATTGCACCATAACGTTTGTCGCATTTCAATTGTGTCACAGTGTTTGTCATATCATCGTGGCATTATGTTTAAGTCTCACGATTTAGTCATACTTATTAAAAAAAAGTGAAAAAAAAAATCATTTAGTAAACCAACCCATTAACTCGTAGTAGGTTAAGTCAAGTTGTAACATTTTTTGCTCTTTTTTAAAGTGAACTAAATTGAGCTCACTTATTTAACTTGTGGTGAATCAACCGTATAAACCGGATTTACTTATTTTGACATCTCTATCATTACTCACTTAAAGATCATCCAGTCAATTTCTACGTAAAGATTATCATTAATTTTAACTAAAGAAGATTGCACAATAAAATAAATATTAAATATAATATTAAAACATCTAAAAATATCAATTTCTACAAAAAGAATTACCAAAAAGAATAATATTTGTAATATTAAAAAATCAAATTAGTGTAATTATATTTATTTCTAACATCAAATTTATAGGAATTAGACCCGTCAATTGAAGCATAATATGGTATAATAGAAACCCTTTCATTCTGCTATCACCATTGATCATGCCATGATTCACAGAATTAGATCCTACGTGTCGGGTAAGCTTGAAAGTGGGACAGAGGCTATATCTGTGTGGTTACCGTCCAGATCGTGGTATTCTTTCTTGTCACCATTAGAACCAGCAGCTACAATATATATCTAGGGTGATTTTCACTTTTGTTCGTAAAATAAAATATTAGTAAAATAAAATATTCTAAATTTATTTTAAAATTTTTGTAATATAAAATATAAATTTAAGTCATTTTTATTATGAATATATTAAAATGTATTTAATTTTTAGTTCTCTTTTTATTAAGTTAAATTTATGAGTTTAAAAATGTAAAAAAAAAAAATTAAAAAATAAATGTAAATGAATCAATCAACTGTTTGAATTAAGAAGCAATCCTGTTTTCTAAATATTTCAATTCTCTTCTCGTAGGTTTTTTAACATTTCAATCTTGGATTCAACAATTAACTAATTTAATTAATTAATTATATAAATTAAATCTTAATATCATTTAATCTAATCCTATTTAATTATTAAATTAAGAATTAATTCCTAATTTAATTTTTAAAAATAAAATTATAAATTAATATTACAAAAGACAAAATCAACTTATTTCATCTTAGTTTTGTAAATTGATTGTGAAAATATAGTTCTCTACGGATGGAGATCTAAGATAAGAAAATGACAAAAATACAAAGAGTAAAAAAACTAATAAAATGATTTAGTACATTTAAGAGACTCTCAAATATTATGTAAATACCTTAAATGTGAATTTTAATTAAATTTATAAGTTCAATTATAAAAAATTAAGTTAATATATAAAAGAAAAAATGTGCATATTTTTTATAAAATTTTAGTAAATCTGCCTTAATTTATAAAAATAGTAGAAAATAATATTTAATTCTAAATCTAACAAAGTATATATCTGATAATCTTAAGAATTTATAATCCAATACACTTAAATCAGTTAAAAATAGTATCTACAGGAAAAAATTATGAACAAAATAATAAACAAGTATTATATTAACTAAAAATATAAATATGTACATTAAATTTAAATTTATTATTGAATAAAAATAGTTTAAAATTAAAAATAAAACTTATAAAAAATATTACATAATATATATATATATATTATAAAAATATAAAATATGTATTATCAGTGTAAGTGTCCTATGCAATATTTACGAAAGGGTAGACACAGCTCTCGGGCTCAAAGTCTTGCCTTCTATCTTGGCCTTGATCACACCAATATACTACTACAGAATTCACTTTCTACGACACCATCCAACGTCGGTTATCACGAAGACCGACGTTGTACAAGACGCGGTGGCAAACTTGTAATTATGAAACAAAATTTAACGTCGGTTATATCATAAACGACGTAGTAACTGGAATTCAACGTCGATTATATGACAGACGACGTTAAATGTTTAAATTTAACGTCGGTTATGTATAACCGACGTTGAATTCCCAAAATCAACGTCGATTACATGATTTACCCGACGTTGAAAGCGTTATCCACGTCGGGTTTTTTAATAACCGACGTTGAATGTCCTATCCAAGGCGCGCGGTTATTCAACTTCTTCTTCGTCCCACATATTCCCTCCTTCTGCTTCTTCTTCGCTGTGCCTCAGTCCTCACTGCTGCCCCCTCGCCGCCCTTCGCGCCCGGTTCACCGCCCCTCGCTCGCCCCTCGCCGTTGCTACCTCATTCGCTGTTGTCTGCTGCCCACTCACCGCCCACTCGCCGCGCTCGCCCCTCGCGCATGCTACCTCCTTCGCCGCCCACTCGCCGCGCTCTCATCGGGTTAGATTAAGTTGTATGGATGATTTACAACATGCATTTAACATAAATATGGATTATTTAGAGCATTTCCTGCGTATGAACATTAGAAAGATGATGGATGATTTTGTATATATGGTTTGATTTGATCTAGGTTCGTTTAGGTTTCGAAGTGGTATATGGAACATTAGGTTTCGTTTAGGTTTAGGTTTAGCTTTCGAAGTGGTATATGGAACATTAGAGCATGTATGGAACATTAGAGCATTGTTAGGCAATGTACACGTTTTTTTGTATTGTTTTGTTAAACCTTTTCTAATAAACCTTGAATATCTAGGCAAGCCTTCTTGTGTAGTTAGATGGATCGAACTTGGGTCAATGCAAGTCGTATGTCGGAAGAGTATGAGAATGGAGTTGACTCCTTTTTGAAATTTTCCGAACAAAATGCTCCCAAAATGAATGGAAAAATCTACGCCCATGCGTTAATTGTGTAAATGGCGAGTACAAGAGATGGACACAACGCGGGAGCATCTTATTTGCGATGGCATGATGAAGAATTACACCATATGGACATGGCATGGTGAAGTGGTTGATATTCCAACAGTATCACAAACTATTGAAGATGATGTAACCTGCGAAGATCGAATAGAGGACATGCTTTGTGATGTGGGTCAAGAGAGGTTTCTTGAAGCACATGCATCTATATATGATACATTGAGGACCGATTCAGAGACACCTTTGTATCTCGGATGTACAACTTTCACACGGTTGTCATCTGTGTTAAGATTGGTCAATCTAAAAGCAAAATTTGGTTGGAGTGATACAAGTTTTAATGAATTACTCCAACTTTTGAAGGAGATGCTCCTAGACAATAACACCTTGCCGGACCGTATGTATGAAGCGAAGAAGATACTATGTCCGATGGGTTTAGAATATAGGAAGATACATGCTTGCCCTAATGATTGTGTGTTATACAGGAAAGAATTCTCATCTTTAGACCAATGTCCAACATGTGGTGTATCACGTTACAAAGCGAAGGATGGTGATGATTGTAGTCAGGAGAGTGGTAAAAAACGTCCTCCTGCAAAAGTTTTATGGTATCTTCCAATTATTCCAAGATTTAGGCGGTTGTACGCTCACGAAGATGCTGAAAATTTAATTTGGCATTCAAAGAGAAAAACATGTGATGGGCAAATGCGACATCCATCTGACTCTCCCCAATGAAAGAATTTTGACCGTCTATTTCCAAGTTTTGGTAGTGATGCAAGAAACCTTAGACTTGGATTAGCAACAGATGGGATGAATCCTTTTGGAAATTTAAGTAGTAACCATAGTTCATGGCCCGTTTTATTGATGATTTACAATCTTCCACCATGGTTATGCATGAAGCGCAAATATGTCATGTTGTGTATGATGATTTTAGGTCCAAGACAGCCAGGAAATGACATAGATGTGTATTTGAGTCCTTTGATAGAAGACTTAACACTATTATGGGAGGAAGGAGTAGATGCATTTGATGGGTATCGGCAGCCAGAAGTTCAAGTTGCATGCAATGTTATTTTGCACCATTAATGACTTCCCTGCCTATGGAAACTTGAGTGGGTATAGTGTGAAGGGGCATTATGCTTGTCCTATTTGTGAAGAAGAGACCAGTTATATACAATTGAAACATGGAAAGAAGACAGCTTTATAACGAGCACGAGAAAATTTCTCCCGCATGATCATCCATACCGTAGATCGAAGAAAGCTTTTAATGGCATACGGGAGGATGAAATTGCCGAGAGAACCATTGATCGGTTTAGAAGTTTACGATCGAGTGAAGAACATAAGCATTACATTTGGAAAGACCCAAAAAAGGTCTTCTGACAAGAACATGTGGAAGAAGAGATCAATTTTCTTTGATCTTCCATATTGGAGCCATTTAGAAGTACGACATTGTATTGATGTTATGCATGTGGAGAAGAATGTATGTGATAGTCTCATTGGCACATTGTTAAACATTCAAGGAAAGTCAAAGGATGGGATCAAATCACGTCAAGACCTTTGTGAGATGGGAATACGTCCTGAATTACATCCAAGGCCTGAAGGCAATAGAACATATCTACCACCAGACATGTCACACCTTGTCAAAGAAGGAGAAACGTAGTTTATGTCATTGTCTTGCAAGTATTAAAGTGCCACAAGGATACTCTTCAAATATTAAGAGTCTTGTATCCATGAAAGATCTCGAAGTTAATTGGATTAAAGTCTCATGATTGTCACGTTTTGATGCAACAGTTGTTACCCGTGGCTATACGTAACATATTGCCTAAGAATGTTAGACATGCCATTATGCGACTATGTTTTTTCTTCAATTCTATTTGTGCCAAGGTTATCGATGAAAAATCACTAGATGAGTTGGAAAATGAGGCTACGGTTGTGCTATGTCAATTGGAGATGTATTTTCCTCCATCATTCTTTGATATAATGATTCACTTAATCGTTCATGTTGTGAGGGAGATACGAATTTGTGGGCCGGTTTATTTGAGGTGGATGTACCCAATTGAGCGATACATGAAGATCTTCAAAGGGTATTCTAAAAATCCATATAGACCTGAAGCTTCAATTGTTGAGCGGTATATTGCGGAAGAAGCCATAGAATTTTGTTCAGATTACTTGGCAAGAGTCGTACTCGTGGGTGTACCTAGAAATCGTCATGATGATAGGCTAAATGGTAAGGGAACTCGTGGTATTAGAATTCAAACAAAAGATCATGTTGAGTTGAGCACGACCCACTTGTATATTTTGAACAATACAGAAGAGGTTATTCCTTACATAGATGCGCATAAAGCAATTTTAAAGGACCTAAACCCCAAAATGGGTGAAAGGTGGTTGATGAAAGAGCATAACAACAACTTTATCAATTGGTTTCAAAGCAAAATATTTTCAAGTGACAATGCCTCTGATACACTGAAATGGCTAGCACATGGGCCTAGATATAATGTTATAACTTGGCAAGGGTATGACATTAACAAATACTCATTCTATACGAAGGCACAAGATGACAAAAGTACGGTCCAGAATAGTGGAGTATCTATTGAGGCAACATCTATGCACTTTTCTAGTGCAAAGGACAAAAACCCCATCATGGCATCAATTAGTTACTTTGGAGTGATTGAGGAGATTTGGGAGGTCGACTATACTAAATTCAAAGTGCCTTTATTTAAATGTAAATGGGTTGATAGCAATACTGGTGTCCAAAGAGACAAATGTGATTTACTTTGATTGATATAAACAAGATTGGTCATAAGGAAGAACCCTTCATAATGGCATACCAGGCAAAACAAGTGTTTTATGTCACTGATCCATCAAATGATAGGTGGTCAGTTGTCCTCAAAGGAAAAATGATTGATGTCACAAATGAGAATGGAGAAGAATTAGATGATTTTATTAACATTCAAAGTTCACCACGGTTGCCTATTGCTATATCCCAATTGGAAGATGACTTTGTTCATGCTACTCGCAATGACCATGATGAAGGCATATGGGAAAATATTAATACAATCTAAGTTATGTTTCTATTTATTTATTTTTTTAATATGTAATTGAGGAGACTTTGCATGTGTATTGATATAATTCTATGTTTTTTTCATTACGGGTAAATGGCATCTCCTCCACCATCTCCTCCACCATCTCCTCGAGCATCCGGAAAGACATTTTCCAAGTAAGAGGAGTCGACAATCTACACGGTTGAAAGGCTTGACCGTTAGACACATATCCGGCCGGAAGTTATCTCGTTTCGTTGATCCTAGGACCGGCAAGGTGTCGAGTCCCTTCAAGTACCCAATTTAGAAGCTACTTGGGTACACTAGCTAGAGAGAAGGTATTTATTCTATTTCAAAGTTAATTTCATTTCAAATATATTGTTGATATTTATGTTGTTTATGTTGTGTAGATATCTATTCTCCATCCTACTTGGGATCATGTGGAGGAAACTGTGAAGAACTTGTTATGGCAAGATCTTCTTGTAAGTATGTGTATTTAGTTGTTTATATTGTTTATACATTATTATCAATTGATTAACTAAAACTTGTTTGCTACTGTAGGAACACTTTGATTTAGTTAATTCGAGGATGTGAGGAGGAAGATAATGACGACCATAGCAAAAATGTGGAGACAGTTCAAGTCCACATTGACCACTAAATGGGTGTATGTTGAGGACAAAGTTAGCAAGGGATTAACCCCTTGCCAAAGATATGGCATAGATGAGGACACTTGGAAGAAGTTTGTACATAGTAGGACTGGTTCGAGTGGGAGGTAATAGCTTATGGCTTAATTGACTTGAATATTTCATAATGAGTTGTGTATCTAATATTGTGTTCAATTATGTTGCAGGAAAGAAGACAAAAAGCAAAAGACATTCGAGAGGAAGAATGTCGCCCCCACCTTCGTCTCGTGGGGGGTACGACTTATTGACTAAGAAGATGATGGAGGAGAAGAGTAGACTTCGACAGTCGGAGTTAGCCTCTTCTGGTTTAAGCGAAGAGCAGATTCCTCCACCATCTCCTCCAAAACGTCACCGAAGTGGAAGAGGGCGCGTACAAAGCCTTCCGGTGACATGACGTCGCTGGAAGCCCGACAAATTGCTGCTCGGATTGTAAGTAAAAGAAGTTAATTTACTTTGAATTAGTTATATGTAACATGTTCATTAATAAAATTAACTTTTATAATGTAGGATGCCTTGGAGGAGCAAGTGTACACGAGGAACTTTCATCCCTTCGGTCGTCGGGATATCTTGACCACTCGCTATTGGACGACCGTAACATTCGAGTCGTGTTCGAGCTGTTGGCCAAGGTGTGGGTGTCCGACAGTATTTTGGACCACCATCACAGGATATCCGCACCTCCACATCCCCGAGCCAAGAAGATATTGCTGCCCGGAGATGGCTCTCACGGAGAAATTGACACCAGCCATCGGGGAAAAATTGGAGGAAGAGTTGACTCCCGCCATCGCCGCACGACTTGAGGAGACCATCATCGCACGTGTGCGGGAGCAGCCTCGCGTATGACCTCCATGGGTACTTCATTTGCCGATGCTCATCCTCCATCGAGTGCATTTTCAACCACAAATTGGTACTTGACTTGTGTTTCTAAAATCTTAGTCCTTATTAGAATTTACTGTATTTGTAGGTCCAAGAGTTAGCACAAAGGGCAGTTGTGCCGAAGCCACTATCGAGGTCATACTCGAGGTGGCATCTATTCATCCCGAATCCACAAAGGATGATCGATATGGCTTGTGGGTTGAGGTAGATGAAGGTCTAAGACTAGTGGCCCATGGATCAGTTCATGAAGGGGCTTCAACCATCCACAATGTGCCTTTGGATCCTAACTTGGTCAAAGTAGTGGTTGAAAAGGTGGTTGACGCTGCGGCTAGTGTCCCTATCCCCACCGATGAGGTGCGGACAGTGGGCCAAGCCCTTCGGACCTTCATTACTTGGCCCCGACATTTAGTTAAGTCAATCATGGCAAAGGTATGTATATGTATGGTTATAATACATCTAACACATAAAAAAATTGATTTATTGTTTATGATTATATTTTATAAAATATGTAGGATGTTCGGCAGCCAAAAGACTTGGGTAAAGCTATTGCCACTCCTTACGCATCTAAGGAGAAGACACCAGTTGTGGAGACTTCTCCAAATCCAATTTTTGATCTCTTGTCTCTTTCCCCACAATTATATATGCAGTCATTCCAAGTTCCATGGGATTGTACATTATTTGGGATGGCTTCTAGCAATATCCCCCTATACATTTCCCACACCGATGCCCTGGAGATTGGGATGGGCAATCAATGTCTAAATATAGTCGTTTTACAATTTTGGACATTGTAAGTTCATATATTTCATGACTCTTTTCATTTTAGTAAATATATAAGCTATAAGTTCACTTAAATTGGCATATTTTAGGATGATGCACGAAATGATAGTGGAG
The DNA here is from genome assembly GCA_963425845.1 of Sphenostylis stenocarpa. Lineage (NCBI taxonomy): Eukaryota > Viridiplantae > Streptophyta > Magnoliopsida > Fabales > Fabaceae > Sphenostylis > Sphenostylis stenocarpa. The sequence continues at coordinate 15,821,410 of OY731405.1, read as the reverse complement.
CAGGGCATTGGTCATGTGTATGGATTCTTCGAGCCTCAATGCATACAAAAGTCCGGGAATAAGCGTGATCAAATTCTCGGTTACATCCGAATTGGATGACTCGTTTCTAAAAGAGATATTTACCTTGGAGCATACCATCATTCGTAAGTTATCCCAGCCTCTTCCGGTTTTACACAAGTTTTTTTAATAGATTCTAATCATGTGTATATACAGAAACCACTAGCAGCTATTAGTTATTTGTCCAAAGCAGAATCTTGTGTGTTGGTTTTGCTCATTGGGAAGAAAACCGGACATGAAGCTAAAAAATATTGTAAACGAGTAAGTATTTATTATATTATGTCTAAACATCTTGATTATTCTATTTCTAATCCCCTTATTTTCAATATATAGTCCTTTAAAGGTTTGTAGTACATTAGATGGAAAACACACAAGTAAAAGCACAGCTCCAAATTGGAATTTTATCAAAGTAAGTAGCCTTTATATATATATTATACTATCTATTAATTTATGTTCAAATTTAATAGTTATTTTTAACATATTTACTCATTTTTAGTGTAATAAACAAAATGGAGGCTACGAGTGCGGCTACTATGTAATGTATTGGATGTGGCTCATCATTTTTGGTTGCATTCAAGATAGTTGGGACGAGGTAAGTTGACATTTGCTATTATATTCAATTCCTTTATTTTTATTGCTTAGGGTTTACCATTCTATTATTGTGAACTTCTTACAGGCATTTAAAGATATAGAACCTTTGCCTATGGATACTATAGACATGGTTCGAAACAAATGGGCAGAAAAGTTTGTACAAGTAGTTAGGAATAATAGGATTGATTGATAATTTTTGTGTATTATGTACATAATGTGACTGGACTGAGATTTTTGTGTATTGTGTAAATATATAGTGATTATGTGAAAAGACCTGGCTGAGATTTTTGTACATTGTGTATATATTGTGTAAATCTGGCTGGATTGAGATTTATATAGCAGGTCGTGTATGGTAGCACAAAAACAGACCAAAATTAAAAAAAAAGGGATATTCTACGTCGGTTATTGCATTAACCGACGTTGTAACGTCAGTCGCTTGAGCGAAACGTTGGTCGCTTGAGCGAAACAGCACCCGAGAGAACACTTTGTTTGAAGGCTTCATCGCTCAAGCGAGTACACCGGTCGCTTGAGCGAGAAAGGACTTTCAACGTCGGTTAGTTCAATAACCAACGTAGAATTTACTCATTTCTACGTCGGATTTGTATTAACCGACGTTGTAATGTCGGTCGCTTGAGCGAAACGTGGGTCGCTTGAGCGAAGCAGCACCTGAGAGTCCCCTTTGTTTGAAGGCTTCGTCGCTCAAGCGAGTACACCGGTTGCTTGAGCGAGTTCAACGTCGGTTAGTTCAAGAACCGATGTAGAATTTAGTCACTTTCAACGTCGGGTATGATGAACCGACGTAGAAGCCTTTGACATTCAACGACGCCTGATTCAACGACGTCATTGGAACCGACGTTGAAAGCCTTCTACACCCGACGTTGAATGTTCATTCTGCAGTAGTGAATAAGAATGAATATTTAATTAAAATATCACTCTACTCTCCATCATTTTCATATCTTTGGAGAAGGGTTTTTTTTTTTAAAATAATCACAATTTAGACTTCAGATTTAATAATATTTGATAAGTTGTATAAATTTATGTTTTTTATTAACTTGTATACCTTTAAAACGTATATTTTGTTAGTGTAGTATATCAATTTATTTTAGTGTAATTTAAACTTATATATATAATAGACATTATGTACTAATAAATTCAATTAATTTAGTATTGTGGAAATTATTTATTATCTTATTCAATTATAATGCTTAAATTTTGAATTGTATCATCAAATGGAGTATTATGAGTTTATTTATCGAGCTTAAAGTTTTTACTAATCAATATAACTCTTGATAATCTTAATTTTTATTATTTTATAATTTTAAATTTTTATTTTAATATTATTCTTTATATGTTACAAACCTAACGTTGAAGTGTGAATCAGATTAAGGTTTCCAATTTTCAACGTATTCTATGCAAATTAATCTAAAGAAAAAAATTTATTTCAGCATACTTTCAAAAATCATACACAAATACGTTTATCTTTCTAGAATATTTACTAGAAGATATTTTAATAATTTTACTACTGAAAAAATTAAATTAATTTTAATTTTATAATATATGATCAATTTTTGTTTTAAAATAATAAAAATATTTGTTCGATTTTCACATTCAATAAATTATTTATTTTATTTAAGTTAATACATATATAATCACTAATATTAAATGTTTTTTATTCATATTATTTTGAGATTTTTTATGTTTAACTAAATTTCAACGTCAATTTAAGATAAATAAATTTAAGTAGAGTAACTTATCGACTTTACATCATATTATTATAGGATTAGATGGAAATTTAGATTGATTTCTTGAATGAAAAAAAACAATTCTATATTTTTTAGTTGTGTCAAACAAGTGTAAAATAAATATTAATTTTTGAACTTAGACAATACGAAAGCTAATATTAAGTAAAACAAATAAATCATAATAAAAATAATAATAATAATAATAATAATAATAGGAACAATGGTAATGATATATGATTTATTTGTAAGAATGCTTAAACAGATGAAGTTGAATCAACTTAAACATAATTGAGAAGGGAGATATTAGGACTTATAAACGCATTTTAAATATAGAAGAACCTTTATCGTAATAAATGCTTAAATACTCAAATCAAATTGAAAATAAACATTTAGAATATGATGGTGTCACTATTGCTCTGTGAGAAAAAAAAATGTTTAGAAAGTTTATAATGATGTCGCTAATGAAAAATCCTCGTATAAAGAAAACAAAACCCTAAAAAATATAAAACAAATTTTGTAATAAAACTGAAATGAAAATTACATTTTTGTACCAGCTAATATAATTTGAAATGTTAAAGATGATGTAGAGTACATCAGCGTATGGTTGGAAATATAGAAAGACCTCTTAATTGCTTATACAACATAATTTTAAAAATTTTCTCATTTAACATATATGTCAAAAATACTCAAAATGAGCATTTTCAAAACAATTAATACATAATCCAAAATAATATTATATAGTATTATTTTGATTAGATAATGATTTTTTTTTAAACCACATAGAAGAATTGTTTGAAAATGGAGGAGCTCATGCACCGACACTGGCTTTATTACCAACCTCTGAAGGAACAGGTTCATGTGTTACATTAAATTCTGGTCTTTGCAACTAAAATATAAAACGTGATGCGAGTTTGATACTTTGATTCCATGTTGTTAACTGCTGTAGACCCACATCTATGTACGACACCACCTGATCAGCTGCTGCTCCTCAGAATTATTCATAAATCCTCTCTTCCTCCAATTTAAATTACAATAACAATATAAACCATCACCCCAAAATTAATATAATTAAGTGTTTCAATAAATTAAAAAAATAGGTATATATAAATTATTTTTGGTATAGTAATATAAAACTCGTGAAGGTAAGATTTTAATCAAATATTAAAGAATATGTATAAATCAAATCAGATTCTATTTTCAGTCTTACTATAAACGTTAATATTCTAGGTTCTAGGTAAGAGTAAGTATGTTTCAGTTTTACGTTATAATATGTTAGGTCAATTTCTATTTTCGAATAATTATTAAATATTTTATGTTATTTTTTACAAAATATTCTTTAAATATATATAAAAGAAAATGTGTAAAAAAAGTAGTTACATAATTATATCTTATTATTATTCCATCATTTTCACTTATTTTCTTATATATTAGCATCTATATGTAATAAGCTATTTTATTTTATACATTGTAATAACTATTTTAAGTCAATGTGTTATTTGACGCTATTACTTGAAAACAAAAGTAATATCTTTTTTACACAATATTTTAACCTAATATTTTCAATGAATAAATTTATTTAACTTAAATTATTTTTATACGTTAAATTGTTTCAAGTGTTATTTATAAATTTTAAATATAATGAAAAAAAATTGTTTTAAGTTTCATTGTAAAGCAATTGAATATATTAGCATTCCATACTTAAAAATTACAATAAATTTAAATTTAAGTAGAATAATAAATATACCATTGTACGTTTAATTATTTCAGCATCTAATACTCATAAAAAAAGTAATTTAAAACTCTATATTATTATAACATTGAAATTTAAAATTTTGTTATGCTCGGTATTTAAATGATACGTAAAATTGATTTTCATGATTATTTTACGTAATATTTGTTTTTACATCTAATTTATTTATTTATATTAAAATTTATTCAAAATATTGTTTATAAATTTTAAACATTATAAAATGAATAAAGTTTAATTTTTTGGACAATATAAATATTAAATAATTAAAGTATTTTATTATTTCACATGACAAAATCACAAAAGCATTTAAATGTACTTAATTTGAATCTGGTTTTGAAATAACATAAATTTATCCTATATATACTATTTTATACATATAAAATAGAATAAAAAATATGTACAAGTATATGGTTAATTAAATGTGTGTCTCATTCATAAGATAGTACACGCGTCTCATAAAATACTCTAGGAACACTTTAAAAGCAAGAACCTTTTGGACCCAAAAAACCCCATCAGTGGATGGAGACAAAAATGAGAGGAATCTAAAACACATGAAAGAATCTTTATCCCCTCTCTTCTGTTCTCTCAATCATGCATGGCACAGTCTGATATCTTTCTTTTTCCAGTTTTCACACACTAATTCACACAAACATTTGGTGGCAAGAACAGTGAAACACTACTCTTTCCAGCTGGGAACATATCTAACTGAAAACCCACTTTCCCAAAATTGAATCTTTACTCCAAAACTTGGTATCAACCAGTGAAACACTACTCTTTCCAGCTGGGAACATATGTAATTGAAAACCCACTTTCCCAAACTTGGATCTTTACTATTCCAAAACTTGCTATCAACGTGTTCCGACTAAGAATCCAGGTTTTGGAATTCTCGTCCTTCGAGATTTTGTCTTTAATGAGTATATTTAAATTATTTTTAACTTTGATAATTATGTGAGACTTATAAATATATAAAAGTAATTATAATGTATTATTATAAATTATATTATAAATAACACTTATGATGGTTATTATAAGTAAATTAATTAGTGTTTAAGAACATTTAACAATTTTTTACTGAAATAATGTAAATTATTTAACAGGTTTGTATCAATTTGATAAAAGATTTTTTTCCTGAATACTAGAGTAATATTTTTTTATTAAAAAATATTTTAGTTCAAAATAGTCACTCTCCCTTATAAGAGGAACACTAAGTTCTAGGTTTTCAACCTCCACATAAATTAACTCAACTTGAAATTAATTAATTCTGATTTTAACGTGTTTGTCTTGAAACTTGAACACATGATTTTATTATTCTCGTATTCAATGGAGTTGAAGAGAGGCGACAAAAAATAATCAGCTTCACAGAATGAAATACGATCTTTGCTTCTTGGATATAAATTATTTCTAACATAAACATCACATTAATAAGAATAATTAATTCAATTAATTTTAAAGTAATACATAAAATTTATTTTTATAATTAATCATTTAAAAAAGTTATTATTTATTAATGAAAACACACATTTTCATAATATTTAATAGAAGTAAAGATATTGCATGCTTTATTTTTAAAAAAATTATATCAGAAGAATTAATCATATAAATAATATTTTGAAAACAAAATTACTCAAATATAGTTCTTATCAATTAGATAAATACAAATATATTTTATATAATACATACAATAATTAGAAAAAAAATTATTTACTATAACAATAATAATAATAATAATAATTTGATTAATTTAAAATTATTTTATCATAATAAATAAATTACTTATTTAAATAAAAAATATTATATTACTTATTATAATTGAAATCTACTTATTTATTAGTATTTGTTAATTATACTATCACATAAATAATAAATCATATGCATAATATTATAAACATATAAAATATTATCAAAATAAATTAAATAGACTGATTTAAAAATATTAAAGATTAACTAATTATATAATTAAATTTAAATAATTTTATTTGTTTCGGTATAAATTTTTTTTCATAAAATTATAGATAAATGATAAAAATATATGTGCTGGATTTAAAAATATTAAATATATAAACGTTGAACGAAATATACATTAATTTTGTTATCATATAATTTACATAAAAATAATTACTTCTTTATATATTATTCTATTTTAACCAATAAATGTAACTCTCCACTAACATATTATAATTGTTAAAATCTGTACATATTTAAATAATAGTTTGAGTAATTTGTGCTCTTAATCATATTAATTATTTTTTTATTTTATTATCTTATTTATTCAATTTTTTCTTATAATTATTATTATTTTATTAAAGATGTCTAAAAAATTTATTAATAATTATTTAGGAAGAAAAATATAATGAATATTCAAAAATAAAATCAAGAGAATTTAAACAATACAATAAAAAAAGAAGTAAACCATATATCATAAAAAAAAATAGAAAACTTTATTCACTTGGATGGTTATTACAAAAATATAATAGGAGTGTGTTGTTACTTCTCTCATTCTAAATTTGTTTACTTGTCAACAATGGTAGTTTTCAATCAATTCCCCCACTCTCTTTCTTTGTTTGGTTTGCCATAAAATAAAATCCATTGCACTGAGTAGACCCTACAGGAAGGTGCCTGTAAATTGATATTTTGATTTCCTTGGTCAAGATGTTTGATGTATTTGCCAATACCCAACAACGGTGGGGTTGGATTTTCTCTTCTTTCTGCTCCTTCCACCATCATTTCACTTTACACCTTCATTCAACCATCTTTACAAACTCTTTCAATGCTTGCAAGGGTCAGAGTCAAACTTCACAAGTCCTATTGTTTTCTCATTTTCCCACCAATTTCTCACATGTTTCTTCTTATTTATCTTTTACTAAAGCGTGTATTTAGTTTAACCAAAGCTGGAATAAATTTGGGGAAATTTTTGCATTACACTAACGGAAATTTTTTATCAATTTCATCCACTTTCTATTCTCACACAATTCTTGTTTCTCTACCATGGAACCAAAACACAATTGTATGAATTTCACTGGTAAAGTTATAATCTTTATTAAATTTTAACTAATAAAGAATAATGTAAGAAGTTTATATTAAATAGTGTTATTTCTGTATAAATACATAATTTTTTTAATTATCCCCAGATTATTTTAAATTTTGTTATTTCTAACTTTGTTTAAATCAATTGATGTTTTAGAAATTAAAAATGTAAATATAATAATATTTTACATTGATTGATTATTATTTAACTTTAAATAGGCATTTAAAATCTATTAATATGAGAAGAAAACAATATGGATTTATAATATTTAATTGTCACTGTCAATTAAAATTTCAAAATATTTTGTTATTCGAAAACCAATGTAGAGAATTTTGAAAAAAAAAAAAAAAAAAGGCAAACATGTGAAACAAAAAAGTTTTATATAAGCTGACATATTATTGTTAAGATTCTTCTTCCCCAAACAGCCCCAACCTCCTCTTACAAAAGCAACCCCCAACCCTGGTTAACTTCAATTCATACTACAACCTCACTTCAAATCTCAAAAATTCACACCAAACAAATAAACAAACCTTAAAACAAAACACAAACACAGACCCAAACCAAATCTCACCTTCTCATCAAATGCTTTTCTTCTCTTCCTTCTGTTCCTGCTTCCGCGTTTCCCAACCCACCATCGTCCATGACGCCACGCCCTCCACCAACCTCACCACGTTCATCTACCACACGGAAAACGGCACCGTTTCGCTGACATGGTCACGCTCCATGCTGGGTCGCTCCCTCCACGTTCACCTCCACCACCACTCCTCCTTCCACCTCCACCTCAAGCCCTGGAACAAAACCGGTTCCAAGAAACTCTCCCACAACACCCTCTTCCTCTGGAACCTAACCAAAGCTAGGTTCGGCTCCGGACCCGAACCTCGCTCCCGATTCTACCTCGCCCTCATCGTCGACCAAACCAACCTCAGCCTCCTCGTCGGAGACCTCACCCCAAAAAACAAACCCCACACACCTAACACCGAAACGCAACAGGTTCTCCTTCTCAAACGGGACCATGTCCACGTAGCGCCACACCTTAGCAGGGTATACCAAACCAAGACCATACTCGGAGGTAAGGTTAGGGAAATCCAAATAGACTGCGACGGTTACAGTAATGGTAACGGTTACGAGGACGACAGTTTGAGGTTGTTGTTTGGTGTGGATGGGGAGAAGGTTCTGGAAGTGACCCGGTTGAAGTGGAAGTTCAGAGGGAGCGAGCGTGTGGAGGTGGATGGCGCGCACGTGCAGATCTCGTGGGACGTGCATGATTGGCTTTTCGAGAAGGATAAGGATCATGGTAATAGTAGTAATAATAATGATGGGAATGGTAATGATGGTGGTAAGAACGAGGGGCACGCGGTTTTCATGTTTAAGTTCGAGGAAGAAGAGGTAGGAGGTGGGAGTGGGAAGGAGGTGGATGTTGTGTGGTCGAGTGGGGAGTGGAAGAATGGGAAGAGTTGGTCGTCTTCTTCGTTGTCGATTTCTTCTTCTGCTGGATCCTTTGGAGGGAGTTCCTCTGTCATGGAATGGTCCAGTGTGGAGGAGAATGAGTTGGTGGTACCTCATGGCTTTTCTTTGGTGGTTTATGCTTGGAGAAAGTGAACACTCATTTGGGTGGGTGTGGTTTTTTTCTTCCCCTTGGTTGAAAAAAGTTGAGAAAGAAAAAAAAGAATGAAATTGGATATTATGAGAGTGTATAGAAGAATATATATATGTTGTGTAAATTCTAGCTTCTGAGTTTTTTGGAAAACTAAATATGATTATTTGAACTCGAGTATATGGACTACATGAGTCTCTCTGCATCAATAGGAAGTCTTCAACGAGCACATATTAGTCTTTGATTCTCAGGTTTCATCCGGGTATAAAGATTAATCTATGATATACTTTGAGATACTATGTGAAGCATATACATGACAAAATGTATCTATGCATGGAAGAACATCTGCTCAGAGAGATCACAGATAAGCTCTTGATTCTAGAGTTCGATCCTCAAGTTTGGAAAGATATATCTGTTGGAAGAGATAAACTCTTTATTTGAAAGTTTGATCCTCAGGTTTGAAGAATTCAGTGTTTTTACCAAATAAATTTCAGTATCGGATGAAGATTAGTGTCTGATTTTCCGTCCAAAGATGGAAGAAACTCCGAATATCCCAAGAAGTTCTTGACAAGCTAGAATGGAAAAAAAAAAAAAAAAAAAGATGTTCTGGTAACTCAAAAAAGTTTTTGACATGCTAAAATGGATCGTTGACAAGGGGAAGTGTTCTTGATTGCAATTGATTGCGGCTACTATATTTTCACACATTCAGTGAGTATAACTTGGCATCTTTAAGCAAAGATTAGAGTTGTTGGATGAAGGTTTGACAGTTTCAAATTTTGAATGTGTTTGAAGTTTGAGTACTAATGACTGACTAGTTAGAAGTTAGAAGTTGGAATTTAGGATATGGGTGTCTCTTTGAACAGTAAGACATTTGTTTGGTGGCTATATACATAAACGGAACGGGAATCTATCGGTGGATTTGTGTACTTGATGTAGATCTAACATATTTATTTAGACGAATTGCGTTTGCAATTATTTTTTTTTTTTAATAATTTTCTGTTCAGTTTGCTGTTGATGGAATTGCTGAAGGGAAATTATCGTAAATAATATTGTTATTATGAGGGTGTGTGATTGAACTTTATACTCGTGATGTGCACGCCAAACGTTCGACCAAATGACGGCATGTGAATCAGGACATTTTCTTTTCTATGGTGCTTTTGCATTTGGCAGCTCAGCAGCTTGTTGCCTAAAGCGACTGGTACTAACGGCCAATTTGGTTGACCCATTCCAACCAAGGATCAATAATATATTCAATCTAATGGTTAGTATTTGATTGACGGCACAGAAAAAAAAAATGGTGTACTTTTCCTAAAGGGTTAATATTTAGGTCTCTAAAGACTAACTAAATGTGAGAATTTTTTTCATAAATAATACTGTTTTTAAAAATATTTTCTACAATAATATCTCTGTAACTTTATTTACACAACTAGCACTGTTTACTGTTCACGTAATAAAATAATATTATTTCGCGCAACTGTTTACTGTTTACGTATTAAAATAATATTATTTCGCGTAATGAACTCTCGCTCAAGCGAAGAAATCCCTCGCTTGACCGAGGAAATCTGTAACAAAGGGGTAATCTCGGGTCAATTATCGCTCAAGCGAAGAAACCCTTCGCTTGAGCGAGGAAATCCGTAAGAACGCAATTATCTCCGGTCAACTCTCGCTCAAGCGACAGATATTTCGCTTGAGCGAGAAGTGATTAAAATATGTAGTGACCCAAGTTGTGTTATGTGGCTAACTGAGTTGGACGTTTAGCGAAATAATGCAACTTTGGTTTAGATAGCGGTTCTAGAACTAACCGCTATTAAAAATATATTTTAGATAGCGGTTAACGTGGAACCGCTATTATATGTTACTTCTAAGAGCGGTTAAAATATTAACCGCTCTTAAAAGTGAGACATATAGTTGGACCGTAGGCAACTATCGCTCAAGCGAGACACTCTTCGCTTGAGCGAATATATTTTTAATCGATTATAACGTGAAATAATCGATCATAATTTTAAAATAATCGACATATAATAGCGGTTCCATGTTAACCGCTATATAAAATATACTTTTAATAGCGGTCAATTCTACAACCGCTATCTAAAATCTCGGGTAAATTCTAGCTCAAGCGACTGTAATTTCGCTTGAGCGAGAAGTGATTGAAATATGTGGTGACCCAGGTTGCATTATGTGGCTAACTGCATTAGACGTTTAGCTATGGTCAATTCTTGCTCGAGCGAGAAGTTCATCGCTTGAGCGAGAAAACCTGCAGGTGACCCAGGTTGCATTATATGATGTTGCTGAAAGGGGAGTTTGTTCTGTTTATGAAATTATCTTGTTTCTGTATTGTTTTACCTGGAGCTGACTGTAATTGATTCATTGAAGGTGAATATGGGGATGATAGCATGTAAAGAGAATTTAAAATTTCTTGACTGATGGTTGGTTGGTTACTCAGGGTTAAAGTGCTTGAGGTTGTGGGGCTGTCAAACATCAATTCTGTGGAGTGGCTTAGAATGATCAAAGAAGTGTTTTTACAGTATTTTAATCGATACAAATTACTTTTAATCGAGTAAAACCCTTTAGAACCCATTATGACCGATCAGATTTGAAATATGAGCGATCAGAACTTATTTCAATCGATTAAAACACGTTTCAATCGATTAAAATCACTTAAAGAGTCAGAATGATCTATCAGAATGCAGTTATGACCGATCAGAGTTGGTTATGATCGATCAGAATTGAATTATGACCGATCAGATCTGTTTCAATCGATTAAAACGCATTACAATCGATTAAAATAACTTGGAAAAATTTTGTACAGAGTTTCAATCGATTAAAACGCGTTTCAACCGATTAAAACAACTTGGAAAAATTTTGTACAAAGTTTTAATCGATTAAAACTTCTATTTATCAGCTAAAATAACTTGGAAAGTTTTATAAGAAAGTTTTGCAGTATATCAATCGATTAAAACACGAAACAATCGATTGAATCAAACTTAGAAAAGTTTTGTAAAGTGTTTTAATTGATATAACCGTTGTAGTATCAGCTAAAACAAATCTGTTAAAGAATCAAGAACGTATTAATGGATTGAAAGTACTTTTAACAGATTGAAACGACTATTTCAACAGATTAAAACAAACTTTCAACAGATTAATTAATGCAGCAGTTTTGAAAATACTCTTTAAAATCAGTTTGCTTGAACTTTTTAAACATACATTGAATATCAGTTTTTACACATCCTTAAGCAATCATTCAAGCAAACCTTAACACTTTTTCAAGAAGGATTCACAACAATTTTTTGAAGTTCTTTTGAAATATATTTTTAATAGCGGTTAGTTCTATAACCGCTATCCTAAGTTTCGGGTCAACTCTCGCTCAAACGACGGGTATTTTCGCTTGAGCGAAAAGTGATTGAAATATGTGGTGACCCAAGTTGCATTATTTGGCTAAACGTCCAACGCAGTTAGTCACATAACGCAACTTGGGTCACCACATATTTTAATCACTTCTCGCTCAAGCGAAATAGTCGTCGCTTGAGCGAGAGTTGACCGGAGATAACCCTTTCTTACGGATTTCCTCGCTCAAGCGAAGGGTTTCTTCGCTTGAGCGATAATTGACCCGAGATTACCCCTTTGTTACAGATTTTCTCGCTCAAGCGAGGGGTGTCTTCGCTTAAGCGAGAGTTCATTGCGCGAAATAATATTATTTTAATACGTGAACAGTAAACAGTTGCGCGAAATAATATTATTTTATTACGTGAACAGTAAACAGTGCTAGTTGTGTAAATAAAGTTGCAAAGGAGTTATTTTGGAAAATATTTTTAAAAACAGTATTATTTATGAAAAAAAGTCCTAAAGGTGATGCTTTTACGGTTATTAACATTTATAAGACGGATTCATGCACTCCTACAATAAAAATTATAGATTCATTTTTATAATTTTTTTAAGTAATTTAATAATCTAAAATATTAATTCATTTAATCTTTAAATCGAAAAAAAAATATAGCGGGAGGAGAAGGAACTATAAAACTTTTATTATTTAAATAAGTCAGTCTCTTTTATATTTTTATAAGTGTTCATAGTTAAGTTGAATAAATTCGTGTGAAATTTAGTTGTTTCATCTTCTAATTTTGTTTTAATTTTTTTTTCTAAAATATTTTGGTTATAGATTGAAATTAAGAAAAAAAGGATAATAAATCAAAATAAGAACGTAGAAAGAAGGAAAAAAATTATTGGATCACATTTGCCTAAAATATTAGTAAGTTATCTTTTGAAGACCAATTTGTATGCATGCTAACATTGTAGGATGATTTATTTAGTACAAAATCTCTCATTTGATTTTGCCATATACGAAAAATATTTTAACTAATAGAAAAAATTAATACTGCGATCACAATAGTTAGCAAAAATAAATAATATAAATTGACCATTTGAAGTTGGTGTGAGTGGTTATTAGTTAGCCAAAAAAAAAAAGAGTAACACAAGTTGATAATTTAAAGTTGGTGAGTGATTAGTTAGGGTTCTTGGTCCTTAAGCAGTAAGTTGGGGTTGGATCTCTATTTTTGTGAATAGAATAAATTTATCATTCACCTTCTTCAAAAGATATTAGGTCTACCTTTTTGTGAGAAACATCTTACAGATTATAAAAAATGGTAATTTAAGATGTCTCTGTTGTGATACATGTTTGGTTTCATATGTTTGATGTAAGTTTAAGAAGCTAAACATTACAATTTAAAGGGAAGTGACCCAAGAGACAAGGTCAATGCAATTTGTACCATATATACTTGCCCTAATAAGGACCACATCATTTTGCTTCTAATCAATCATTCAATTCCCACTTTTCTTGTGAACATAAAAATAAAAAATGAAAAATAGATAGTATAAAAATTAAGAAAAAAGAAAAGTAAAGAAATGGCTACTTTTGTTCACCCTTATTTTATTTTTTTTATTAACTCAATGAAATGAGAAATTTATATTAAATATAGTTTTTTTTTATACCTAGCATATATAAGAGTAATATATTTTGTAAAATTGTCTATTGTTTTATTTGTGGTTTTAAATTTTAATTGCTTATAGTTATTTTTTTAATTAAATACTATATATATATATATATATATATATATATATAACAAAATTAAAATTACAATTTAATATGTATACAATTAAAATATAATTTTTATTATGTCATTCCGAACAAAAAAAGGGGTGAAAGTTGTTTTTACGAAATCACTATAGAGTTATATTATATGATGTAATTTCTTAGATGCTTCGTAACACTTGAGCAATATGAAATATTATTATAGAAGAAAAAATTTGAATGAAAGGAGACATGTTACATCTATGTTATCTCTTCATTGGAAGTAAAGTGATTAATTTAAAATACTGTGTTCAAATAATTGTCTTCACGGAACGCCATTAAATAAGAAATATAGGTTGATTATTCAATTAATGTGTTATTTGGATGAGTTATGAGTTAGTGAGAAAACAAATTTGTCAATTTAAATATTTTTATTTCTTGTGGAATGCTTTATATTCAAATTATTCTATGAAAATGTTAACATTATATATGTTAAGAATACTTTATTCGATATAAATTACTATAAATTCTTGTATTTTATGAAAATAATTTTAAATAAATTTTTATAAAATATTGTAGAAAATAACTAATATTTTTATTAGTGTTTCAACTTTTGTTTGAAAAAAAAATAACAATGGAACCTTTATATTTATTTTCGTTTTCATATTATTGAAAGTCTTACCTGCATATGACTCGTATATGTGCGGGTAACGTTTAACTATATGTTAATATATTATTATTTTTTATTTGGAACCTTAACATTGTTTAAGAGTTAAAGTATTAATGATTTGTAAAATTTTATTAAAACTAATATTAGATATTAATTATTGTATATATTTATAAAATTTGTATTATATTGTACTTGATTATTTTGAATATGAAGATAACCAGATAGAGCCTAAAACAAATTGCTTATTAAAAATAAACTAAGATATAATGACGGTTAGTATCATAATCGTCGTTACATCATTTTTAGTATAAATGATTTGTTGTTTAATTAAATAACTTATATCTAAATATGCGATAAATCATTTAACACCATAGATTCTTTTAATCTTAACTAATAAATATACAAAACACTTTTTACTTATAAAGGATTTATATGAAATTAACATTAATCATTCAATAATTAAAATAAAATGTATTTTAATTAACAATCGCTCACATATAAATTGAATTTTCAATATAATTTATAACATTTAAAGTAACTTGTGAGAATAATAAAAGTATAATGAAAGTAAATTGCATAAAAATGCATGTACAACAAAAGATAAATGGGTAAAGAAAGTAAATTGCATAAAAGTAAATATAACTCATTATCAAGGATAAAACATGAATTGAAAAAAGAAATAAATAAAGATGATGATCTAAATTACAAATAACTCCATTAAAAATGTTGCCCCTTGTTTGTAGCGTTTCTTCCGAATACAAGTTTTTTCGTGAAATTTGACAATCATCATTTTTACATTTATTTTTTCCTATTTATATTTTCTTTGTGTAACCGCTAAAACACTTTTAAACATAAAAGTATAAAAATAACAATAAAAGTAAAATTAAAGTGAAGTCAAATAAAAAATAATAAAAGAAAAATAAAATTCACAAATGATTACTTTCCTATAACATTTCTCCTATTTTCTCGAGTCATTACCATGTAATATTCATAAGCACACATGTCATGTAACGAGACCATAACCGCTTTCACATATCTTTTGATTACATAACTTCTTCTTGATGTCTTATTTTTCTCGATTTGTAGTCCTGAAGTTGATATTCCCAATTCTTTGATTCTTCAACATTCGATTGACCACATCATACTTTCGATTGACTTCTTGTTCGTTTAATTCAATCTCTCTTCTTAATAATGTACACTTTTAAATATTTCCTAATTATAAGCATTTGAATTTTACTTATACCTTTGAGTCCCACATTCCTTAAATAAACTTTTTTACTCTAGCTTTTTTTTCAGTCTCAATATTTAACTCTTAATAACTTCAATTTTTTTCATTCGTTACCATTTTTTCCTTTTAAACCTCCCATATTTCTCAATTTTTTTTATATATTTGTAAATTTGTCACTAATACATATGCATGTTTGATACAAAGATTCAACTATGGATATGCCTATAACCGTCATTGTATATCGGTAAAACGATAATTATTTATTAATATTTATTATTGTACGTGATATACAACAACATATATGATCATAATCATCGTAAAATGTCATTATTATAGGAGTACATATTATTTGATATAGTTTAAATATATGTTGAATTATTTCACATATTCTCAATTACATTGAAATCTTAACACATAAATAAATATTATTTTATTAAATACTAATCTAAGCATTCAAAAATTATCTGTAAAAAGTATATAAGAAAACAATATTTAAGGTAATATTTGTAAAAATTTGTACGAAAAAAAGTAAAATTGGAATCACTTATTAAAGTTTATTTGTATTGTTACAATTTTTTTTCCCATCTAGCAGTGTTGCCAGGCAGAATTGCCCAGCTAGCATATTGTTCTCAAATATTATACAGATAGCACACTTTTCGTTCAAGGTCAGAATTTGGTCCAAGAGCCGAATTTTAACATGTGATTTAGGGGAAATCGGCTAGAATACCAGTCGGAATTCGGTTCCCTGTAACCAAATACCGAACTGGTTTTTTGTATTTTTTTTTAAACAGAAATATATAAAAATATATTTATTAAGTATAAATAAAATTTTTAAATATATATATATATATTAAATAAAAATATAATATATATATATATATATTTATATTTTTATATCTAATAAATATAAATATAATTTTTTATATATGATACAAAATTATTTATGTAATTAATTTTTAATATATTTTTATAAATATAGTAAACACATACTTATTTATATATTTAATATATATATAATATATATATAATTATAATATATATATATATATATTTAAGTATTTATTTAATAAAAATAATTGTAGTATATATAAATAATATTTTTCTTTTCCATTTATATAGAGATATATAATTATTTTTATTATATCTTTAATATATTTATATATATATATATATATTTATAATATTATATTTATGTATTTAATAAATACATATTTATATACATAATAACTTTATTAAATTATATATATAATATTGAAGTATTAATTTCATATAAAATATTTTTACTAAATACAAGTTATAATTTTCTATTTTTTTTCATACAAATATATAAATGTTTGTATTAAATATAAATATAGTTATCAAATATATATGTATATTAAATAAATATATAAATATACATATTTATATATTCAAAACATTTGTTTATATTTTAATATGTAATAAATATAAGTATATATTTTTTATATAATAAAAATATATTTATATAATTATATGTTTAATAAATACATATATTTATATATTTAATATATATATATATATATATTTATACATTTAATAAATACATATTTATATTATATATATATATATATGTGTATATATATCACGATAACTTTATTAAATATATTTTTATATAATATTTAAATATTTATAAAATATTTTTAGTAAATAAATATAATATTTGTATTAAAAATTATTTTATTTTATTTTGATATAATATAAAATAGATTTGGTAGAAGTAATTTGTTAAAATTTTGTATAAATAAAAATTTAAATTAGATAATTTGAGTAAGATTTACGATTTGAATGAAGGTGAATATATATTTTAGATATTAAATAATGAGACATGCATAAAAAAATTAGAAAACTACAAATGAGTAGAATAATTATTTATTTATTTATTGTAATGACATACTACAAACCTACAATATAAGTATCTATGAGAAGATGATTCCCCAAGGTCAGGGTTATGCGGACAATGGTTTATTGTGTACCCTACAATGTGACAATAGGAGTAGTTCCTTGATTGGTGAATATCTATTTCAGTCCTAATTCGTGATTATTTTAACGACCCTTGGAACTTCTTCTTATTGTTGGATTGGGGACAAAGTTGTGGGTCTTGATGGGATGACCAATAATCTTCGTATCTAAGCTCTCAAACAAATTGTTGTACACTTTGTTGACTACATCCAACTCATAGACAAGATTAATGTAAATGTCAGAATCATGATAAGCATGTTTGCACATTGCAACCGCATGAGAACATGGTAGATGAAATTTTTGGAACTTTCCACAATCACATCAATCTTCATATAGTCTAATAACAAAATTACAAACGGGTCTAATGATACACTCTGCTGCAGAATGCTCAAAGATTTTAACACTCTTCGAGTGAGTGTCCACTCCTCAGAAAATTAAGGGAAAGAGAATAATAAAATTTGGGGGAAAAAGGATATTGAAAACTTTTATTCTGTTCTATTTTGATTACATCATAACTATTAAAAGGAATTGGGTGCTAACAATCAAACAAAAATTAGGGAAATAAAACAGGAATTAAACTAATAATTTGCAGCAGAAATTTCAGGAATTAATTTGAGCATATCAGGATCTTCTAATTTTGTCCGCAGACATAATTTGAGCATATCAGGATCTTCTAATTTTGTCCGCAGATATAATCAGTCATCCACGCTGGCTTCTTTCTTGCTCGTTTCCTTACTATTGGGTCATCCTTCCTTATTGGGTCTGGGTCCACTGGTTGGTTTGTATCATTTTCCCCTTCTACAGAACTCACCTTGTCCTCAAGGTGAAAATCAGGATAACAAGTGCGGAAATTTTCCAAGTCTTCCCAGGAAGCTTCATCAACTGGACAGTCCTCCCAATGCACCAAGAGTTGTTCCTGTGGTTGCCCGTGAACTAACTGAGTTCGCCAATCTAAAATTGCCCTTGGTTGATCAATAGGTTGATTATGAAAGCTTTCCAAGGGTAAGTCACATGCAGACATCTTATCAGTACCACGAAAAGGTTTAAGAGCCGACACATGAAAAATCGGGTGAATGCGACTACCAGGAGGAAGTTGGAGTTTGTATGCCACTGTCCCAATGCGCTCGATGATGCTATAAGGACCATAGAACCTCTTCGAGAGCTTGTGGTGTTTCAATTGACGGACTGATGTTTGGCGATACGGTCTGAGGCGTACAAGAACCAAATCATCAACAACGAGAGTAATGTCTCGACGATGTGCATTGGCCTTCTGACGCATTCTATTTTGAGCAACAGTTAAATTTGTCTTCAAAGTGCGGAGTAATTCATCACGAGAAGTTAGGGCCTCATCCAATACTTGTATAGAAGTGGATCCCCTAGTATATGCCGGAATGGTGGGTGGTCTTCGACCATAAAGAGCCTTGAAAGGGGACATTTGCAAGGCACTATGGTAGCTGGTGTTATAATGAAATTCAGCCTACGGGAGGAATGCAACCCATGAAGACGGTTTATGTTGAGTGAAGGCACGAAGATATTGTTCCAACCCACGGTTAACTACCTCGGTTTGACCGTCAGTTTGAGGGTGATAGGCACTGCTCATAGCAAGCTTGGTGCCACTAAGTTCAAACAGCTTGCGCCAAAAAGCGCTAATGAAGACCGGATCATGATCAGACACAATGGAACGAGAGTACCCATGGTGACGCACAACCAAAGACACAAACAACTATGCTACTTTGGAAGCGGTAAATGACGTGGGAAGAGCACCAAAGTGAGCTGTTTTCGATAATCGATCCACAACAACAAGGATAACCGTGGATCCTTGAGAGGGAGGGAGACCCATAATAAAACTCTTCCACTGCTTTATGCATACCGGACCAATAAAAATTGGCAGTAACACGAACTAGGGTACGTTTCACACCAGCATGGCCACCACTTGGTGTATCGTGAAATTTGCTAATGATTGTATGACATAGAGGAGATGTTGGGTTGATCACATAACGACCGGTATGGAAGAGGACCCCATTCACGATAGTATAAGGGTACCGGAGCAATCCCTGCATGTGTTGTTCACGAAAAGTCTGATAGAAAAAATCTGAAGCATTATCTTTTTGGAGCTGAGTAATAATACCATATGTAGGTGATGACACTAATGCTTTGAGTGCGGGTGTGTGGTCACTGTCTGGCCAGTCAGCCGGCACACGTGAAAGTGCGTCAACCACTTTATTGGAAGCCCCAGGTTTGTACTCGATGCGAAATTGGAACCCTAAGAGTTTGCGCACATACGACTAGTGTTCTGGAGTTTGTATTACTTACTGAAGTAATTCCTTGATGCTCTTATGATCAGTTCGGATGACAAAAAAATGACCTAACAAGTATTGTCTCCATTTAAGAACAGATTCTGTAATGACATGTAGTTCCTTGATGTATATAGATGTAACCAAGGATTGTAACCAAGGAAAGCCCAACACAACATCGGGACCTTCAATGTTCAGGATAAACAAATCCACCTCAAATTTAATGTCCTGTAAGATAAGAGGGACATTATGGCAGTATAATTGACAAACCAAGAAGGTTCCACAACCAGTGACCTTGAAACGAGGACATGGTTTGATAGGTAACCCCAATCGTTCCACTAACGCAAGCTTGATAAAGTTGTGAGTGCTCTCGTTGTCAATGAGGATGGTGAATTTTGTTTGGTTATAAAGGTCGGAAACACGCAAGGATCGACTTTGGAGCTGGCTGGACAAGGAGTGAAGGTTGGATATGTCACCCGAGACATCATCTATTGAGTTATCCTCGGATTCCGGTGGGGGTTCCTCTTCATCTGCTCCCATGAGGATAAGCACACGGTTTTGGCATCGGTGAAATGAGTTCCATTTCTCATCACATTTAAAACAGAGACCTTTTGAACGGCGGTCTCGGAGTTCGGCAGAGGGCATGTTCCGCACGGCAGGGTTTGAGTGTGGTGTGGGTAAGAGTGGTGGTAACGATGTTGCAGTATTGTTTGATGGGTTATTTGGATTTGAATTGGATCGGTTTGTTTGATTGTGGTTAGGTTGGGTATATGAGCCTGTGGAGTGTTGTGGGCCGCGAGACCACAATTTGCCTATGGTTGGTGTGTCATCAAAACGGGCCTCATATGCTCTGGCCATGGCGAAGGTTTCCATTAACATAGCAGGTCGGTGAAATTGCAATTACCGTCTCAAATGTTTTTTCAGTCCCGTAATAAAAAAACTGATCAGTAGTGATTCGGAGATACCGTTGACCTTGTTCATCAATTCTTCAAACTGGGCTTGAAAATCAGCTACAGAGCCGGTTTGAGTTAATTTGGAGAGTTCACATTTAATGTCTTCGTACTGAGTTGGACCGAAGCGGTGGCGAACAGCGGTGAGAAAAATTGGCCACGATGGTAACAAATTGTTACGTGTTGCCCATTGGAACCAGCCAGCAGCACGTCCGTCAAGATGAAAGGCTACGATCTGAAGTCGGGACTCTTCCGGAGTTTCGTGGAAGTTGAAGAAAGTTTCAATCTGGAAAATCCAATCCAAGAGATTGGAACCATCAAAACGTGGTATGTTTAATTTCAACGCACGTGACGTCTGCCCGGAAATTGCATTCTGTGGTTGTTTTTTGCCTTCGACGTGTAAGTTTGCGACCTTCGAATCAACTTCTACCAGGTGTTGGTGGAGTGTGGAATGAACTGACTCGGTATGGAACTCAAGTAATTCGCGAAACTTTACCATCTGTGCATCGATATTGGATTGAAGGGCGCTCATAAGCTCAGTTGTGTCCATGATGAAAGCACCAATGATACACTCTACTGCAGAATGCTCAAAGGTTTTAACACTCTTCGAGTGAGTGTCCACTCCTCAGAAAATTAAGGGAAAGAGAATAATAGAATTTGGGGGAAAAAGGATATTGAAAACTTTTATTCTGTTATGTTTTGATTACATCATAGCTATTAAAAGGAATTGGGTGCTAACAATCAAACAAAAATTAGGGAAATAAAACATGAATTAAACTAATAATTTGCAGCATAAATTTTAGGAATTAATTTGAGCATATCAGAATCTTCTAATTTTGTCCGCAGACATAATTTGAGCATATCAGGATCTTCTAATTTTGTCCGCAGATATAATCAGTCATCCACGCTGACTTCTTTCTTGCTCGTTTCCTTACTATTGGGTCATCCTTCCTTATTAGGTCTGGGTCCACTGGTTGGTTTGTATCATCTAACTTCTGTTAGATTGATGATCCTCTTCACCAAGAATCTTGTGCTGCTCCTATCGAATTTAAGCATCCTATGAGAATTTGATTTTGTATAAACATCTTGCAAGACCTTTGATGTAACTTCTATATGGACATGACCAACATTAATCGTTGTAGTGATTTGTCTCCCACTTTCAATGAAAATTTTGTTGCATCTTGTGTATATGAGCATGACCATGGAGGAGATTGACAAATTCTTTGTGTTCTTAAGGACTAGATTAATGGATTTAGCTAAGTTGGTTGTAAAGTGACCACCATCTTCTACCTTCATCATATGCAAGTGCCCATTTGTTCCTAGGAATTTCATCAATTCACATTGTTACTTCTGGATTGACTTTCCTTATGATGTAGTAGTTTGCTCGTGGCTTAGTCATTGTGTATACTGTATATTGAAGTAAAAAAATTTAATATAGAATAAACAACATGGCATAGTAAAAAAGTTAAGATAGAATAGAAGTTGTTACCCATATTGACAAGGTCTTTTTTTAGAGTTACATTCTTGAATCTTCTCATAAAATTTTGTTCAATGTATTGAATGCAATACACATGCTTACAGTTACCCTCCTCAGTCCATCCACTTTTAGGTATTTCATGTGTGTAGACCCCAAATCTTGCCCGGCCTCACAATAAAGATCAGAAGACCTCCTTTTCGAAGATGGATGAAGCCTAAGAAGCCACTAGGAGAGACTATTAGGCCCCATACTAGGATATGAGGGATTTTTGGCACAAAAATAAGGATTTTTGCCTTTTAGGGTCGAGACCGCCGTCTCGGATTCTAGACGGTCGTCTCGCCTTGCACAAGTGGCGAGACCGCCGTCTCGACCTTGTCAGACGAGACGGCTCGTCTGGACCTGACAGGCGTGAATTCCTATAAATAGGGCCTCTATTCCCCTCATTTCACACAGCTATCTCATTCTCTCTCTAGTCACATCACTAGATTCTCTCTCTAGAACCTCTCCGAAGCATTTTCGGAGTTTCTGAGCATTTCTAAGAGTGTTTTTTTAGCGTTTCGAGAGGTTTCCGACGCTGTGTAGAGTGAAGGGCTGCTGCAAAGCACCCTAATTTGCAAAAGATTAATAGAAAGCTTGCTCCGGAGGTTTCTACTTTCTCCCTCTATCTTTTACTACTTCATTTAAATTATGCAATATATACTAGGGTCATGTAGTCGTAATTTTAAATTCCGCAAATAAAAGAGTAAAAGCGTATTTTTCCGGTTTAATCATTTAAATAGTTGGCCTATCATAGGGAACCCGAAAGGGGTGTCGTAAAGGAACTAACACTTCCTTTACACGTAACTAACTCTCTTACCCAACTCTGGTTCTAACGACCAAAGTTGGTTTTTCGAAAAACCAACGCCTTTTAACTCCTTTTCCGATGTTTTCGGTAAAAACATCAGTGGCGACTCCAGAGAACCCTTCAAAACTAGCTCTTGGGTTAGCCCGGTTATCGGACAATCCAAGAGCACCCTTTCGAAAACCTCGCCCCTAGGTTCAGCTTGGTTATCGGACAACCTAAAGGCGTTGTAACCACCAATAAAAACGCGAAAAATGGAAAGTTGGAAACCATCGCGTCGCTCCGACCGCCTCGTTTTGACGGCGGCGACAATGTGTTGCATAAATGAAGTATTGTGATATGAAATTAAGCACAAGTTGTCCTGATGTGTGACATACCTCACTAATTTTTTTTTTAAGAAATTAAGCATATGCATTTTCACCTTCAACAATCACATATGTAATGGGGTGTATATTATTCCTCCAATCTTGTGCAATAGTTAGTAGGGTGTCGCTATATTTCTCAAATAGAAATGTCTCATCCACTTGAACTAGTGGCTTACAATGTTGAAAGTCATTAATGTAATACATTATTCATACTAGAAGATAGTTATTATGTGGTCAATCGGTAGTACAAATTAGGAAGAAATTGTAACATACTTGTAATAGGCTGAGCAATCTTTCGAATGATTTTTCCCAATTGTTGTAGATATTTTCAGTTGTTTGTTGTTTTGCCAACCAAGCCTTTATGTATGTCATAGTGTATCCAACTGAGGACAATATGAATAATAACAATGGCACACTAAGGATAGAATGATCTGCATCCACAATTTTACGAATATGTTGTGAAATTATGTAAGATCCTAACCTATTGTGATCATGTGAATTTAAAGGCGCAACACATGTGTGAGCTCCTTCTATCTTTTGAATATCCCAAAATTGTTCTTTTCTGTACAAGATGACTTGACACTTCCAATTGCAATGACTCTTAACACATTGTATTCTTAATCTAGTGTTATTGCGCGGTGTGACTCTATAGGTACAATGATTCATTATGTGAAACCTGTTAACCGCGTCTACCACTTCTTTCTTGTTTTGAAATCGTATTCCCTTGAATAATTATTCAGGTGGATGTGTTCACTAATTCATGGTCAAATACATGACCAAACTCACTATTTTATTGATAAGGAAGTGTGGTATATGTTTCAAATTGGTGGGGAGGGATGTATGGATGGGATAATTGATGTTGGGATTGTTGTTGATTGGAGAACTTCTAAGTTGTCATCATCCTCATTTGTATGTGTGTGTGAGGATGATATTCTCATAATCACTAAATGGTTCTAAATATGCTGAAGAAATTCCTAAAATTTCATTTTCGTGTAAAGAAGAAGGTAATGGTGTTGTTTGTGGTTACATGGGTGAGAAAGGGAAAAACATTTGATGTACATGGACCAATTAGAAGTAGGTGTATGATTGCACATCAACTTCTCATTTCCCTAAATAGGTATTATTTAAATCAAATGTTTGTGTTTTGAGTTGTGATTGTGAGTGATGGTCAATGGCAGAGCTTCTTAGGAAGTGATGGGGTCATGACCCCCTAAAGTTTTATAAGTTACATTAATATTTATGATTTTGCCCCTAAACTTAATTATTATTAAATGTTTGTTTGTATATTTACAAATTTGACTTCTCACCCTTTGATGTTCTTTTATTTTTTATATTTATTTTTTATTTATTCATAATATATTATTTATGCTCTTCAAGATCAACAGTCAAGATTTGTCATTGGTGATGGTTTTGGTGTTGGTTAAGAACAAAAAGATTACCTATATGATAGGTTATGCATATCTAAATTTCAATCAATATTTTACATTTTTATGTCGATTAACTCTTCTAAATCTTCGTCGTCTAGAAGCGCAGTTGCACTATAATACATATCTGAACCACAAACTTAGATGGAATATCTGTACGTGATAGTTAAAACTTGTTTATGGGGAGATTAACCTTGTAGAACTATTTATTTGAAATGTTCAAACGTCATTTCTCTATAAATACCTATCATGATGACATTGCCAATGCGTAAAAAAACATGTATGAAAGCATGTAACAATCTCATCATAATGCTCAAATGGAAGAACCATAAGAAAGGAAAAAGTAATAAAATTCATATTAAAGATACAATTATATATATATATATATATATATATATATATATATATATATATATATATATATGTATATTAGATATAAAAAATGATTTAATATAATTAAAATTTTAAAAATTGATAAATTGTTTAATAATAACAATTTAAGGAGTCTGTTAAAAAAATAAATTAGTTATTATATTAAAATATGATTTAATAAAACATTATTATAAGTTAAAGTTTGAAATTAATATTGATATATATTCTCAGTTATTGTTGTTAAATATAAAAATAATTTCTTTAATATATTCAAATATTCAATTGAAAAGTCAAAATTATTATTAGTTAAAAATACTTAAACGTTATTAACATAAAACTTTAAAGTATTTCTTTAAATTTATGTCAACATAAAATTATTCAAAATTAATATTAATTTTAATTACTAACTTGATAATTTAAGTTATTTATAACCATTTTAATGTTTTGTCTCAATTATTGAATTAGTAATCTTTTCATTAATGTAAAAAAAAGTGTTTATTTATTTGTTATTATTATTATTATTATTGATCAAAATTATTAGAAAAATGGATAAACATTATAAATATATTGTAAACGTTCAACTTTATATAATTACTTTTCTTAATATTAAAATTATTATTATTAAATTCGTAACTTATTAACAATAGTTAAAATATTAATAATAAATTTATAATAGTCAAATAGTATTTATTTTAAATAATAATAATAGTAGTAAAATATTTACAAATTATTACTTAGAATTTTATGGTCAAAATTGATACTAATATTATATAATATTTTATATTCTTATTTCCATAAATAATATCTGTTGAATTATAATAAAATGTTTTTGTTTTAATTAATGATGATCATTTTATAAAATCATAGTTTAATTCAATATAATTTAACTAAATAATTAATTAGTTATTTCTATCAAATAATTTTTTTAAATTTTCATTTTAATTTTAGTTTTATTAAATCAACAATAATACTTATTAATGATAATCAATTTTAAGTTTAATATAAACTAATAATAAAAATTCAATTAATTAATTAATATCACAAAAAAAATTAATATAATATACATATATTTAATACTTATGATATATATATTTTCTTTTTATTTTAGAAAATATCTTTAAGTATCTTTTTAAAACCTTTTAAAAATATAAAAATATAAGTCAAAATTTAGATATCAAATAACCAAATTTTATACTCTATTTTTACATTCAACCATTTACATTGACCTAAAACTAAAAATGTAATTAATATATATATATATATATATATATATATATATATATATATTTAATCATATTGTTGAAATATAAAACATTATTTTTTATCTTAAAGAATTTACATATATTCTCAAAATATAAATAAAAGTTATATTTCATCATCTTAACCTTGTTAGAATTTTTCTTTAAAAACATAAGTTACCACGTAAAAGGAATGATTATCGTAGTCATTATACACTATTAAATACTAAGACAAACTAATTTATAAAAGAAGTTCATTTTTGTAAATACAAAATAGTTCAATACTTATATTATATCTAACATATAACTTACCACAAATACATTTCAATAATCTATTACCACCTCAAATATTTATAAAATGTCAAAATTCATGTTTATATAAGCTCATTAAACTAGACATTTGTTACCTTTTAGAGACACATTTTGAATTATGATATTATTATTTCAAATATCTGCATTATCATACTACCATCCTCCTCAACACATAAAAGAATCTCATCCAACTTATGTGACAATTTTGAAGTATGTAATGAACAATAATATTGAGCAAAACCTTGAAACAAGGAACCATCTTTGGTCTCCCAAAACTATGGGTTTTCAGTTGCTTTACAGTGACATGTGCAACAGGGGTTTTACACATGCAATAATTTCAGAAAAAGTACTGCAACACTTTTTTCTTGAGATCATAATCCGACAATTTAAACTAGAAAAAAAGAGAAAATTTCATATATCTGTTCTTTGATTTGATTGTCGGCAAATAGGATGAGTAACACATGCGTGGTCGACAAGTACCTCTCAGCATCAACCTGAACATTCAAAATAAAACACTCTTTTGTTTTACCAAAAATTGTACACTCTGGAACATTGGACCCTTTTCTTTGTGCAATATTTGGGACACAGCATTTCACTCAACCTCGTCTTTGTTGAGTGATAACAAGTATATATCAGTACACATAGAGTTTATCTTTCAATGGAGATTGCAAACTGTTTGGAGATACCAAACTATTCAGCTATTTGACTAAAACAGTGTAAAATCATACCGAATAAATTAGAGTATACAGTAAAAAAATAACCTTTTTCTTTATAATATGTTTAGATAAGTTAAACAACAACCAAACCAATCATGATTAGATTGTCTAGATCATAAGTGAACATTTTCATTTTTGTTATAATTAAAACGTTGAAAAATGAAACGAAGCACGCATATAACAGTTGGATTCTTACTCGAGAAGAGTAAGAAAAGAAAGAATAAAGAAGAGGGTGAGACATGTGAGGACATGATTTGGAAATGAAAAAGTAAGAAAAAGGGGTTGTTGGTGGTTATGCTTTCACGCGACGTTTAATATATCATGTCATGCATGTCAAAGAAAGCATGGGAAAAGCGAATAACACGCTGCTTATCCTTTACACTACTGCCACAGACCAAAATACAACACCGGAGCAAACAAAGAGAGAGTCTAGGGCAAGCACAACATGCCAATAAATAATGTATCTTATCCTCTTCAATAGCGATACCTACCTTTGGATTTTCTAAATTTCTTATCGGAAAGTCAAGATTATTTCTTGCAATCTCAATGTCAAAGTTGTTTTTTTCAGGATAATAAAAACTTTAATTTTTCATTTACTACCTTCTTCAATTAATATATCAGACGATTTGGAAGAGAATATAGCATTGCCTTATGCAATCATAAAGAAGATCCAAACCCATAAAATATATAATGGGGTAGGCATAGAGTGCCCAACTCATTTATTGGTGAGCCATTTATGTCATGCCAACTCACCTGTGATTATTCCCAACTACTGAACATCATCAAAAAGCTAATAAAGCACAGAAACCAACCTCGGGATATCTTACAAATCCTCCATTTCTCCTCAGATGCCTAGACAAATCCAGCTTTCATATTTGTGCGTGGAAGCTAACTTCTAGCTGCATCTATCTCTGCCCACAATATTTTTAAGGAAAAAATATGTGCTTTTCATCTGTGTACTCTTGGTTGATAATGATCAAATTTCTTGTACTTTTACACTTATGAATTTGATCCTCAAGTGTTACAAAACATGTGACTTAAGTTTCTGCTAACTTTAAAAAACATGATAATTCATAGAAGACAAGAACCTAAATCTACATGTTTTTCACGAATATAGAAGAACTAAAAACACTTTCTTTTTCATTTTTTCACTGCAATGTTGCTTTGTATTTAGTAATCAGCAATCACAAAGCTACAAATCCCGGCCAATTTTCTCACAATAATCGTACAAAGTAGATAGTACAAGGCCTAATTTGGATTTGAGTGTTACCAGAAAGCAAAGTTATAATATTTCAAGCTAATTTGGTCTCTTTAACACAGTATCCTGAAATTTTCTGTTTCTTGTTAACACTGCATATCACTGTTGAAAATTATGCTGCTGGATCAGATTGAGAACCCTGATTAGATTCAGCATCTAAAAAGCACAAGGTTGAGAAATCAATGTTAAGTAGTAAATACTCTTTATTGCCCTCAAACACAACATGTCCCTCTCATTTCCTGTATTTTACACATTGAACATTTCTATTTTCTACTTCTACATCAGCAGTTAACATAGATAAATTTCAATAAAGCGAAGCTCAAAAATCTAGAAATGAAGACCCTCTCTGTTCACTGAAGAAAGCAACCACTATAGAATAAAAGAATAAACAACGCAACCATTTCATTTTTTTTCCATTGCCACACAATTGAAGATATTCAACAGAACAGAACGATGGAGCAGAAGAGAAAATTGCTTCTCTGCCCATCTTTGGTTGGTTACACAACTCTAACAGCCTATATGTCCAACTTTGACCGACTCATGTCGAAGCTTTACTGAACTGTTATGGTGGAGGAGGGAGAAGCATTAATTACAGAAGATGGAGGAAGGCAATGTCTTTGGCTACTAGACAATGGAGAATTGGGTGAAGCCTCGTACCTGCTGGACTGGTTTCTCATTTTCTTCTTCTCTCCATCTCGAACCCTCTCCAACGTAACTTGGCGAACCTTTGTTTCGTTTAGGCTGGGCGGAAGAACACAGTTGCAAAGAAAACCTTCATATTCAGAAGCAAAACTTACCATTAGAATAAAGAAAAATGTTTCTTCCTTTTCACAAGATGCAGTATTGGAACTTAAGAAACTTGCATGGCTACTTTTGACAAAACAAATATATATTAAATGAAAAAAACTGCACTGAAATAAATTTATCAAAAGCCTGAGCTTATACATATTTGCAAAACATCTCACATGTCACCCTGATGCAAGGAGCTAACGATTCTCAATTAAATGCATGATATTTGATATTTCAAGTTATTGATCATCGACCCAGTAAGGAATTCAGACCTCTTATTCATATGAAACAATAAGTCAAGAAAGTAATTAGAACCTAAAAACATAAATTAAAAAAAAAAAAACATTAATCTGAAATATAACACTCAAATTTTAACAGTCATAGCTATATAACTACATACTGGTCGGTGATGGTCGTTATGTGAAAAGCAAAAGCAAATCCTCTTGTCAAGAGCTTATATCACTTCAAGGTTTTGAAAAAAGGTGAAGAGGGTTTGTGTCATTCTAGACTCTGGAGGGGAGGTAACATACTGATCCCTCAAAACAAAATCTTTATCTGTTATCAGAGGATTCAAGACCAAATTTCCTTTGGTCCCTATTGTTATAACTTATTGGAAACCTAATAAACACCTGACTAACTCATACAAACATGATCAAGAAAGCAACTAGCCACAACAAACTTTCCTTTACCCCTTACCAATTCTTGCAAGTCGATTCACCCAACGAGGGATAGACTTCCCCGTTAGTTTGACACAAACATCATTGCAGAAGTGGTTGCAGTTTTTCTGGATAAGGTGGTAGGTGTTCCCAGAATAATCTTCAGCCATCCTCTCCATTAACGCTCGAACATCCTTCGCCCCCATGTCCGTCGATCCAATTAAAATCGATTTCCTGAAGGTAAATCCAGGACAGAATCTAGGCTCCACTTCAAAAATCCCTGTCGTGTCACGGTCATGAGCTCCAAATCCATATTCAACCCCATGAACTACAACAACAACAAAAATACACCACACCACGGTATTGGTACATTAGAATAATCACACACAAATCATAGCAAACCCAACGAAAAAAATCAACATCAACATCAGTGTAGTTTCAGTATTTTCCCCAACTCAAAATCCAGCTCTAACAAAATAAAAAATTGCATTAAAATTGCATTGAAACCAAAATTCAAGCGACCCAATATGCTATATCACTCAATTAATTTCTCGAAAAGATAGATATTTTCATATTATTCAAGATCCTTAATGGCGCCGTTAACAATTTTAAATTAACATTCGCAGCACATTTAAAATTCCATTGAAAAAATTTAACTTTTATAATCACTGACAAATTCCACGGATCTGAAATTAAAATTGGTAATACCCAACACCCAATTGTGGTTCAATTCCTTTGATGGCAAAGGAAATTGAATTAAAAAAAAAAAACACGGTAACAGGGTCGGTTACCTTGAACACCAGAATGGTAAACTCCGAGGCCAAGCCAATAAGCATAGCCGTTAATTGGGGTTAGGTCGTAGACGTTAAGGTAAACCGGGTTCGAACCGGGCTTTTTCTTGCGCGGCATAGGAACGAGTTTACACAACATTACGAATACGATGTTGTTGTTGTTGTGGTTTTTTTTTTTTGTTTTGGTTATGGGATGGGGTAGGGTGTGATGGGGGAATGGAAAATTTTTGAGAAAAATCAAGGGCAAACTGGTAATAGGGAAAACAAGTGGCCCTTGAAATTTTCTCTGGTTCTGGTAATCCTAAATGGTGCTGGTGGTTCTCATATTATGGGTAATGTATTTTCCTTCGCTTTCTTTTTCCGTTCGCTTTCAGAACACGAGAAACGGAGAAGAAGAAGAAGAGGAAGACGAAGAGAATCTTGAAGTGTGTGATTTGGTTCTCTCTCTTAGCTTTTATTCATTTTCTCGTTGCATTATTTACTGTTTCAGGAAAAGCTAATCATCACGAGTGAACCTTCTTTTATTTGTCTTTTAGGATTTTATTACAATATTTGTTTTCTTACTAAAATGTAATGGAATTTTATTAGTAAAGTTTTTGTTTATTCTATAATAAATTTATAAATATATATTAATTAAAAACAGATAAAAAAAAACATCTCTAATATTTTCTTAGTTTTAAAAGGGACAGACCGGTAAATTTAAAAAATTGATATAATAATTGAAGATTTCTCATCAGATTTTTTTCTAGTAAAATATATTATTTTAAGATTTAAAATAAGTAATATTATTTTAAGATTTAAAATAAGTAATATTATTTTAAGATTTAAAATAAGTAATATTATTTTAAAATATTAATTAGTTTCTAAAAGAAAGTTTAATTTTTTTTATAAAACTATAAATTAGTTATGCGTTTCATAAAAAAACTATTTCTTTATATTTGAGATTTTGTTTTTTCTTTTTCTAAAACAGAAAAAACACAGATAATATGATAAAGATATCAGTTAAAGATCCAATATTAAATATTCTAATAATAAGTAAAATGAATCAGCAAAAGTAATTTCTGTTATTCAATATATTGTTTTTAAATTTATTAAGAGGTTGTTTTGTTTTTTCACATGATTCATGAATCTTTCACGTGATTTATGTAATTATGTTGCAGTTAAGTAACCCAATCATTTTGAGTATTTAATATTCAAGAACTGCGTTTATAGATTTTCAAAAATCTAGCAATTAATTTTTTCCAAAAAAAAGAAGAAGTTTTATATTGAGGATTTTTTTATTTTATATATATGGATGCATCAATCTTTCACATGACTTTATCTATAGTGTTTGAGTGAGGAAGTATTAAAATTTATAAGAATTTGTTTCGCTTTTACAAATGCATGAATCTTTCACTTTATTTGATGTAATTGTTAGAGTTTAGTAATACAACTATGTAAAAGGTTTAAAATAAAATATTTGTCCCAACACGAAAAATTATATTTTTACCACTTTTATAAAAATAAATTTATGAAAAAACAATATTTTTAATAATATATCAACATAAAAAGTGAAAAAAAAATCCGAATGACACTTATATTAAGAAGATGAATATGACTTACAAAATTAATAAAAAGATTATTTCGTGAATGAAATAAAATATTAGGTCATATCCAGTCCCAGAAACTCACTTCGATTTTTTTTTGTTGAAAAATGTAAAATAGAAATTTATAATATCACGTCATTTTTAAGTAATTTTTTATTAATTTTACTTTATTAGAAATTTTCTTAATAAATTTTAAATAATTTATTCTCTTTTTTATTTTTTTTCATTTACTTTAATTTTTTATTTTTTAAATTGTATAATGAAGCAACTACTAAAAAATAATTAAGTACTTTGTTACATAAAATTTAAATATTTTTCAAGCATCTCATACTTTATTTAGCATCTCAATAAGTAAATTACATTAAAAATGTCCTAAATCACTTAAAGATAAAATTAAAACTCTCTAATTTTAGAATGATTATATAACATATTTAAGCCTTATAACTTTAATGAATATCTTTTAATTTTTATATTATATATTATTTTTAAGGAAGAGTTTGGTATAGGATTTTATTAAAAAGTGGTGAATATATTTTTGGACATTTTATATTTTATGAAATTTAGTTTAAGTTCTAAGTATGAAAAAAATATATCTAAACACATATTTTTAAAAGTTGAAATGTTGAATTTATCATTTAAAAATATAAAGACTAAAAACAAGTTAAAATAAAAAAAGTTAGATAAAAATAGAGTTATCCCTTTTTGAAATAATTCTTAGAAAAATAATATTCATAACCATGTTTTCTAAAAATAATTAAAAAATAGTTAATTATGAAAATTTATACATTTTTTAAACTTAAATAGTAATTTAGTATTATAAATTTTATTATATATCATTAATTTAACAAAATGGATGTGATACGTTAATTTTTTAATTAAAAATTATATTTTCAATAACATTTACATATATTAATAAAACATTTATTTTGATGTCACTTTTACGAAGTTTTTATATAAGTAACTCATAATATATTTTATTTTTTATCTTTCTTTTAACCATTTTTTTAGTGATAGTATGAATTATATACAAAAGACGAGTACAAGAACATTTACAACATGATAACCATACACCATCGGAATCAAGTCCCATTTTATTAAATTCTACTTTTTCTCTTTCAAGAAATATCTTTAAAACCATTTCATCGAAGATAGAAAATTTATTCTATGTTTCTAAAGAAGCTCAAACCTCTGAAACATATAGTCTTCTTTTAAGTCCTTATAATATTTTTAAAAGACAAAAATTCACCCTTAGATCTATCTCTAGGCTCATCTTCACTAAAAAACCTTATGTTAAATAATACATCCAATCTTCTATAATGGACTAGTGTTTTCTGGCCTCCACCATAGAAGAACAATACGTCAATGTTGAAATTCTCAAAGATCTCATCAGATATTGGCAAAATGAAGGATACACTCACATTCATTATGAAGCTTAAATCTATTCTATGTTTCTAAAGAAGCTCAAATCTCTGAAACATATAGTCTGCATTTAAGTCCCTATAATATTTTTAAAAGACAAAAATTCACCCTTAAATCTATCTCTAGGCTCATCTTCACTAAAAAACCTTATGTTAAAGAATACATCCAATCTTCTATAATGGATCGGTGTTCTCTGGCCTCCACCATAGAAGAACAATACGTCAATGTTGAGATTCTCAAATATCTCATCAAATATTGGCAAAATGAAAGATACACTCACCTTCATTATGAAGTTATCAGATTAGTCCTCTCTTTTCATGGGAGACGTGGACTACCTGTCTCAGCCAGAGTCTCTCTTATAGATTTTAACTATTTTCACTATGAACATAATTAGTACTGTATTAACCACTCTTCATGTCAAAAGTGTAGTACTAACCATTTTTTCAAACTTCAATATTAATTTGAAGGACCTTATCATATCTTAAAAATTGAAGGTTCATATTCAGATTAAAGAGTTGAACAAGTAGCTGATGCATTATCTGCAACCCTTCACCATCAGGTAATTTATAAACTGCAAGATCATGCCATAAATCTTATTTTACCTTCATGCAAAGATGGAGCACTATTCATTTTGGCCAATAATCAAGATGAAACACCTTCCATAGTTCAGATCCCTAAAAATATCTCTCAACAGGAACTACAAAAGCTTATCCTGATGTAATGGGTCCACCAACTATGAAAAGTTTCACACTAATCAAAAACTAATCCAGTTTACTAAAGGCATTTTCAGAAGATCTGTAGATGATACTTTTAAAACCATCTTCAAAAAACCATATTTCAATCAATGAT
Organism: Sphenostylis stenocarpa; assembly: GCA_963425845.1. NCBI lineage: Eukaryota > Viridiplantae > Streptophyta > Magnoliopsida > Fabales > Fabaceae > Sphenostylis > Sphenostylis stenocarpa. The sequence goes on along the minus strand of OY731405.1, from coordinate 15,786,374 downwards.
GAGGGTGATGACTATGGAGGAGGATCATGTAAACCTCCTTTCTCTTCTGATGGAAGGATGACTAGACTTCATTGCTAAGAGAAACCAGATCCTCTGTAGAAATCTAAACGATATGTCAAGATCTTTCGAAGAAGAAGGTCTCCTTCTTCCAAGACAAGACAAGTGTAGAACCTTTGTCATGCCTCCTCCTATCCCATACATGATGATTAACCCTACATTATATAAAGAGGATTTTCCTCCTTTTAAAAGGAATATTGATCCAGTATCCAAAACGACAACCAAACCACATGTTTCTGTCAAGAAATTAGACCAGATGGGAAGACAAAACCATTGAGTCAAGATGAGGAAGTATTGAATTAGCAAATTGAAAATGTTAGAGCCCAAAACTTTATCTTACAAAGAATTGACCAGAAGATTGACAAACACTCTACACACCTTAAGGAAACTGATGAGAAACTCCAATATCTCAACTCAAACTTATGAAAGTATTACAAACAACTTTCATCAGAACTTTCCCAGTTAGAAGAAGACTGGAAAAACACCATTTTTAGAGAATTATCTCACGCCAAAGAAAAGGAGATTAGAATACTCAAGACTCATATCCAAGAGATGGATAATTAAATCGAGGCAAAGGTCACACAACAGAAGATTGAGAAGGATGTTTATCCTTCCCTGTTTACTTCAACTCCAATGTACTCCTCTTTCCATAACCCATCTCAATTTTTCCGACAACCTACACAGTTTTCTTGGTCTTTACCTATAGCCACTACCTATAGGCCATGGCCCAAACTAGAAGCACCAAATCCCGACAAGGGCAAAGCAAATAAAACCAACACATCTTCCCAATAATCTGCTCATGAAGTTTTACCTTCATAAAAAGGCAAACTCATCAAGACCCATTTAATCCTTCCTTCCAAGATTCTCAATGTCCATATTCATAAATGACCATAAAACCTCATCCTAATCCAACTCCTAAGAATACTCGTACAATTGTTGAATAATATTTCTCTGAAGATTTAGAAATAGAAGATCCTAGTTATGCAGACTTAACCCAAATTCTAATGACCAACACCTGCAAATCGGATGTCAGACATGAACCTATTTATGATTCTCCTGAAAAAGAAGTCAAGTTTGTTCCAGCTAGAACAAATACCTTTTCAAAACCTAATAGAGGTAATGGAGGATCTTTGTTTACTATTGATGATATTCCTCTAAGTCAGTGGAAAACCCAAACTAATTGAATTTGGAGCTTGGTTAGTTACTAAGATGGTTAAAGATTCTGATTCTTACAAGGTCATTGAAGAATTTTGTTGCAGGATGACTAGAACCTTAAAGGAATGGTACCATAACCTAGGAGTTGTTAGACAAAATTAGTTCCATGAACAGGGACAAACTTCAGTAGTACTAGGATCATTACAAGAATTCATAGATGGCTCAATTATTGACAAGATACTCGGGCAATAATTCTTTGAAATGAGATGTTGTTCAGTAAAGATCAAGGATTTGAAAAAGCACCACCAAAGAATGATCAAAAGATTTTATCATCGTAACGGAATTAATGATCCTAGCCTAAAAAATACCTTTGTAGCATCTCTTCTTGTTGAAATCCAGCCAGAGCTAAATAGAATAACAATGGCTATTCAAAAATATTTCACCACCTTGACTACGGGTCAAATCCATCAAATGACTCTAGAGGTTGTTGATAAACTCTACAGACAATATGAATTCTTTTGTTGACATCATGAACCATGACAAAGATTTTTGAGCTCATATTAGATAGAGCTATCATTTATATGGATGATATTCTACTGTTCTCTAAGACATGGACTCTCACAATAAGTTACTGGGTCAGTTCTTTGAAATATCTTATTAGCACGGGATAATACTCTTTGAAAAAGAAATCCACTTGGCCTAAAGTGAAATTGTTTTTCTAAGAATGCATTTTTTTTCCAAGGTACATGTCAAACTCAACCTCACATTGCTGAAGAGCTCCTTAACTTTCCTAATGAGAACTTAACCATCAAGCATGTTCAACAATTTCTTGGAAACCTAAACTACATAATAGACTTCATTCCTAATATTGTCAAGCATACAAGTCTCTTGTATAAACTATTAAAGAATAATCTTCCTCCTTAGGGACCAAAATAGACTCAAGTAGTTCAAGAACTCAAAAAGATAGTCCAATCTCCTCCAACATTAAAAATATTGGGAAATAGGAAGAGAATACTTCAAAATGATGCAAGTGATTGGGGAGTGGTTCTTATTGAAGAAGAAAATGACAAAAAATACTATTGTGGTCATGCTAGTGGACAATTGAAAGATGTTGAGAAACACTACCACACAACCTTTAAGGAATCCCTAAAAATGGCATAAAAAAATTTGACTTCCACCTCTGAGAGCATCATTTTGAAGTATAGATGGACAATTCATCTTTTCCAAGGATCCTAGAGTTCAAGAACAAAATGCCTCCAGACCCACAAATCCTTAAACTAAATGACTGGTTTTCTCGGTATGATTTCTCAGTTAAGGGAACCTTAAACACAGTCCCTAATTTTCTATCAAGACCAAAGAAAATTGTCCAAATAATTTCTGATACTCACAATTTTCTCCTCATCTTCATGGTCAAACCTTTGTCCAACAGAGCTAAGACCATAAAAGTTTATCCTCCTGAATTGAACTTAACTTCTCAAACTAAAATCCTCTAGTATGTAAAATCTCGTTATTTCTATTTTTTTCATGAAACCATGAAGTTCAAGACCTCTCCAACAACCATTTTTTTTCTTGATATCCTTTTCGGAGGAATTTTTGAATTATTTTATGAACCTGGATGGGATATTTCTGAACCAACATTTTGGGCAATATGATGTAACATTGTCCAATATTTCATTCCCATTGCATTAAAAACTCATATGACTTTCACTATCCTAATAGATCCCTACAAAAAAAGTTCCAATCTTATATTTTTAATGACAAAGAGGAATGACTGAGAATTCTCTTAAATTTCTCACTTCAATCTTCATCATTCATATTTTCAGAATCCTACAAGACAACTATGGTCAAAGAACAAAGTCTATATCTAAGGATGCTTTGAAACATATCCTTTATATGATAACTACGAAACCCAGCTAGTTAGACATCTCTGTGAAGTTAACAATTATCAATGCTGGACCTATCTTTACTAGGACCCACTACATGGAAGTATGTCATGAAGTGAAGCTCAACAGATAAATTGTTCCAATTCTACAAGATCAGATTCAAAGTATAAACTTTAGTTAACGGTTGTCATCATGACAAGTTACTAAAGCAAGATTCTTTTATCTTTACATGTATCCATTGCATATACTACAAACATGTCAAAAAAGACAAGAACGAATTCACTCTACTTTATTTGGAAAGATATGTTATATTATTTATAAGATATTAAGTCATGATAGGTATGGGTTACAACCTTATCTTCGGAATCTAATTTGTATGGTATTTTTAGGTTTGAAATTCAATTTAGTTTAACGAAATTTTCAAATCCATTTATATGGTATGTCTATAAATAGAAAGACTTATAATGAATAAGGCATAATCAATCGAATACAATGTTCTTTTTCTTAAAAATGCCTTCTATCTAAGTTTTTTCTTCTCTGAAAGTCAGAAGTATATAATTCTTATTAGTTTTCCCCTATTTAGATGCAAGTATGTTCTACACTTCTTATAAGGATCTGTATATTAGAAAATTTTCAATTCCTTATCCATTTCATCTCTTCTCTCTTTTTGAAGAGAAACATAAATTTGAGTAAACTTTTAAGTCATAATAACGTCTGCATGTTCTAAGAAATTCATGTTGCTTAGATAAGAAGGATATTTTGTTTGAAATAATATCAATCATTTTGAGTGAGATATTCTTAATTTATCTATTTATTTTCTTTCTTTCATTATTTATTATTTTATTAATCTCCTCGTATTTTAACATAAATTTTTAATTATACTTATATTTAAAAATTAAAAATTAAGAGAATTTAAACAACATAATATAACACTGGTCATCTAAAAATATTAGATTTTAACTGTCACAATTTTTCTGTTATCTTTAATTTTTACAATATCTTGGGAAGCATTATTTATATATATTTTTATTTGGACACGTTTTGTAGTATTATTATAGCTTTTTTTCTTGTAAAAGTTGTAAGTTTGAACTTGTTTGACAATCAATATATCTTCAAAATCTCAATAGAAAGTATTTTATTCAAATCAACAAAACTGACTAGAAAATATCATATTAACAAAAAATATATATATAATTTTTTTTATTAACTAACGTCTTGGTAACAAAAGCAAAACAAGAAGAAATATTAGCGCATCCTAATGCGTAAAAAACAGGGAAAAAATATAGTAATAATAAATACTAACGTGTAGCTTTGAGAGCACACATTATATAAACCTTAAAAGAAATGCTACTTTTTGAAAATGGCATTTAAAAAAAAAAAAATCAGCCATGAAAACAAATCTTCTTAACTTTACATCTCCAACAAAAGAAAATATTCTACCAAATACAGTAACTTATGAATAAAGCTCGTATCCCTCACTTTTTTTTTTTTTTTTTTACTTTATTCATCCTTTCGTACCAAAAGAATATATGCTCGCTCTTTTTCCATTCCCGAAGAGAAGCAATCGTATACTTTAGAAGGTTGGTTGAAAAATATTATTATGGGTTTATGTTTTTACATTTATCTTATTTTGTTCTAGATAAATAATATATTATTTATATATAATTATTATTTCATAATAAATAATTATAGCACATTATTTTATAAAGATTTTGGTTAAATAATTTATTATCAATTAGATTATTTACATGAATGATAAATTTAATTTGAACGGTGAAGGGTGATGGTCTTTCTAAACTTTTATAATTCATATATATATATATATATATATATATATATATATATATATATATAATAGTTATTAAATATACTTATTTATATAATTATAAATTAATTTTTTAATATTTATTTATAATATATTATTTGATAGCAAAATTATTGATTAAGATTACTAGAGGTCACAAAACAAATTAAAGGAAAAGTGGTAGAAATTAAACTTAATTGAAATTTAAATAAAAAATACTAATAAATAATTAAAATGCTTAAAGAATCACGTTGGGAGATTTTTGTTATTATCTTGTATTTTGATAAATATCAACACATCTTTCAAATGCTAATAAAAACACAAACAAAAATTGATTCCTAAGGTGTGTATAATTACTTGTTCTTATGGACTTATCTATGGTGTATTATGCAGGTTCCCCAGGAAATAACAGGAACTTCCCAAATTTTTCAAAGAACTCAAAATCTAACAAGTAACTCTTAAAAGAGTATATAAACCCAAGATAAAAAAAATAAAAAAAGGAGAGAAGAGAAGATGAGTGAAGTGTGTTTTTTGGAGGAGTGTGGAGTAGTTTATTTATAGTTGTAGTATGGATAATATACCCATCTCCACATAACAATCCATGCGGAAGAACACACACAACTTTTAGAATGTTTTGTGCAACCCTTGCGCCTGAAATCCAACAACTGCGACATGTCATATGTTTGGTGGGTGAGTGGTGCCTGGAAACGTGGAGGAGACATGTTATTGCAATGGAACCAAGTTTTGCAGAAGGTGAATCATGGGTGCAGTTCATGGGTCATGGGTCTTCCTTTTAGGTTTTGTAATACCCTTCTTCTTTTACAACAATCCCCCACATATTGCAAAGTAAAAAGGAGATAAAAGAAGAAAATGTTGGGTCTTATATAGGATGTAATGCATTAGAGCTAGTATAGTAAGCTATATGAACCAGTCTTAGACTGAAAACTTAACACATAATGTAGTTGGTATAACAAGCTATATGAACAAAAACATTTAATGTGCGTTAGCGATTTACCAGTCACAATGCACCCCCACAATTCTTGCTATTATTATTGAGTTGCACTTACTAGGTCTTGCGCATGCCCGATATTCATAAGTGCTCTAGAAATCTTGCAAGGATCTCATACAAGTGGCCCCACTCAACACTCATACAAGCGTATGATGTAAATCATACAACACCTATAAGGGATATGAAATCATTAAAAACTTTGTTTAAACTAAAATTCGTACACCACATAGAATTTTAATTACAAAGTTTAACCTTTCAATGATGCAGTATCTAACACTCTCACACACCATAAGAATGGATATATTGATTTTAATCAATTTTAGTGCTAGCAGAACTAACAAGTGACTTGTTTTTACTCATATTAACCTTATTCATGAGATCTCCAATCACAAAGGTTGAGTTACCATCACTTGTTTGTTTGAAAGTGGCTTGAGTCTCATTCCCATTTATGTTTCTAAAACCATGTTTCTCTCTAGGGGTTTCGTCAAAGGATACTCTAGATTCCATTCTAATTTCACATAGTCAATGAAAATTGTTCTACTATTTAACAATTGCTTCATCAAATTGTGTCTCAAGTGTATATGTGTATTCTTTTCATTATAATTCTTATTGTTGGCTATAGCTATTGTCGATTGCCAATCGCAATGTATTGACATAGACAGGGTTGGTTTCATTCCTAACAAAATATTTGCTAAGAAGTTTTTCAACCACTCAACTTCAGAACCAGTCATTTCAAGAACAACAAACTTTGATTCAATTGTTGATCTTGCAATAATTGTTTGCATGGTTGATCTCCATATTATTGCACCAACCCCCAAGTGTAAATACATATTCATTAGTGAATTTTGTCTCATCTGAATCAGAGATCTAGTTAGCATCATTGTACTCTTCTAGTACAACTGGAAATATAATATATTCAATGGTATAATCCATTTACCCTCTTAAGTATCTCATAATTCTTGCAAGTGCATCCCAATATTTTCGATTAGGACATTGAGCGTACTTACTCAGTCTACCTACTGCATAAGTAATGTCAGGTCTAGAAAAATTCATTAAATGCACTAAGCTCTCAACTAGCTGAGCATACTGAGGTTGAGAAATAGAATATCCTCTATTTTTCTTTAATTTAGAGTTAGCATTATAAAGGGTACTCACTACTTTGAAATTATAACACTCAAACTTCCTAAGAAGTTTCTCAATGTATTATTCTTGGAATAGTAAAATACTATCTCCATTCTAACTCCCAAAATCACATTGGTTTCACCATGTCTTTCATTTCAAATTTAGATCTCATAAAAAATTTAGTTCTAGAGACTATGTCAATGCATGTACCAAATATTAGCATGTCATCTACATATAAACATATAATAACACATTCACCACTTTCAAATTTATAGTACACACATTTATCAACATCATTAGCTAAATAGTCATCACAAAGTAAAAATTTATCAAGTTTTTCATGTCACTATTTTGGTGTATGTTTTAATCCATACAAAGATTTTAAACGTTTACACACTTTGTTCTCTTGCCCAAGAATAACACACTCTTCAGATTGAGACTTATAAATTTCCTCCTCTAATTCACCATTCAAAAAGGTTGTGTTAACATCCATTTGGTGTATAACTAGCTTATGGATAGCTGTTAGAGCTAACAAAACTCGAATAAAGAAGATCTTAGTCACAGGTGCAAGGTATCAAAATAATCAATGTTAGGTTTTTTAGTAAAACCTTTTCCTACTAATTTTGCCTTATATTTATCTATGGATCCATTATGATTATACTTTTTCTTAAATGCCCACTTACACCTAATGTGGTTTACTCTTTTAGGCAACTCTGCTAACGTCAAAGTATTATTTTTTTAATTGAGTCAATTTTGGTCCTAATGGCCATATCCCAATATGTTGCATTAGGAGCACTAGTAGCCTCTAAAAAACTTGTTGGATCATTTTTAACTAGATAACTACAAAATCATCTCCAAAAGATGTTTCCTTTCTTTATCTTTTACTTCTCCTCAAATCCTCATACATGTCATCACTATTAATATTTATAGGTTGTTTAGGTGTCTCACTAACCTTTAAAAGGAAAAATATGTTCAAAGAACTCAACATTTTTTGTCTCCATTATAATATTATGTTCAATTACATCACTTTTAAGGACAAGAAACCTATAGACAATATTATCTTCTGCATAGCCTAAGAACAGACAATAAAAAGTTTTAGAGTCTATTTTTTCTCTTCTTAGGATCAGGTAGCATTACCTTAGCTAGGATCCCCACACTCTTAGGTATTTAATATTAGGTTGATAACCTCTCCATAACTCATAGGGAGTTATACCAATTTTCTTATGTGGTATCTTATTTTGTAAAAAGTGAAAGTGATGAAGATCTTATTGAATCATTTGATAAAGCGAAGATCTTGTTGATTTGATGAAGTCAAAGGCTAATATGATGAAGTCAAAGGTTACTTGGGTTAAAAGGGTAGAGTGATTAGTGAGTCTGCATCTATACATAGGTATAATCATTCATATATCTCTACTGCATGAGGTTTCATCATTTGAAAGAATTTGAAAATGCCTCTAAAGATGTTTTTAATCCATTAAAAACCAAAGTAATCGGTTAAATTATTTTTAGCAAATTGTTTTAACTGATATTATATGAGTTTTATCAATTAAAATGTCCTTAAAACTTACATAACAGATCTTTAACTGATAGGTTTTCAAAATAATCGATTAAAACTTTTTAAAACATTCACTGGAACTGTTTTAATTGATACACTTTTGAATTAATCAATTATTTTTATTAAAGGAGTTTTTGAAAACCTTCGCCAGTGTTTTAACCGATATAGTTTCGAAATAATCGATTAAAATCACTTAAAATATTTTGGAAAGTGTTCGACAAGTATTTTAATCGATACAAACTCGAAACAATCGATTAAAATAACTTGAAGTGTTTTGAAAGATGTTCTATCAGTATTTTAAACGATGTAAATTCAAAATAATCGATTAAAACAACTTGAAATATTTTGAAAGGTGTTCATCGTAATTTTAATCGATGTAAAATCGAATTAATCGATTAAAACAATTTAAGGAAATTTCTGCTAACTATTTTAATCGATTAAAACCGGCTGTTATCAGTTAAAATCACTTAGAAAGTTTTATGAAAATATTTGGCAGAATTTTAATCGAATAAATTTCGAATTAATCGATTAAAACAACTTAAGAGATTTTTTACAAAGTGTTTTAATCGATTGAAACATTGTCGTATCAGTTAAAACAAATCTGGAAAATAATCAAGAACATTTTAACAGATTAAAAGAAGTTTTAACAGATTAATTCAAGATTTTTAACAGATTAAAAGATTGTTTTAACAGATTAATTAAACCATCAGTTAGAACAAATCTCTATATAAACAGGATTACTTCAGTATTTTAAAATATACCTTTGAGTAATCAATCAAGCAATCATAAGTGAAGTTTTTCAAGAAAGAATCGCGCAAGTTTTGTGGTGTTTTTGAAAGTTCTTTCTTGAGGCATTTTTGCATTTTTTTTGTGTGAAGAAACTCATACTGCAGGGACTGCATAATCCGGGTTCGATTGTTCTGGTTTCTTCTTTTTCTTTTTCTATCATTCTTTGTTGTACTATGAGTGTCTGGAATTTTTAGGCACGGTTTCTGTGGCTGTAATTTGGCTACAGGTTGGTTCAAGAACTGGAAGTTGGTTCTTGGTGAAGGTTTAGGTGTAAGAACTGGAATTTTGGTTCTTGTGGTAGATTGGGTGTGTGATTGGACTCTGTAATCTGTAAAATATTCAATCTAGTGGAACTCAATTGGAATTTGGCTGAGAACTGGAAGTAGCCCTGGGATTGGGTGAACCAGTATAAATCTTGGTTATATTTCTCTAAACCTTACTCTCTTTAATTTTGCTGTTGCCTTTATTTTAATTGCTTATTTTTCTTGATTCAAGAATTGGTCAGAACTCTTAATCTTTGAAATAGATAATCTGTAAATTGCAAAAATCTTTCAAAGATCAATTTACCCTCCCTCTTGATCTCAGCCTTCTTTTTTAACAAAAAGCATGTTAGGGCTTTTTCCTAAAGGTTATCAGGTGCACTACAACTAATATTAATAAGCATGACATTCATGATTTCTTTAAGAGTTCTATTTTTTCTCTCAGCTACTTCATTAGACTCAGGTAAATATGATGGTGTCACTTCATAAACAATACCTTTTTTAACACAATAATCATTAAATAATATATATTCACCACCTCTATTTGATCTAATCCTTTTAATTTTTTAATTTTCCTATTTAATTGATTTTCTACTTCCTCTTCATAGGTTAAGAACATGTGAAACTTTTCATCTTTATGTTTGATTAAGTATAATTTGGTGTATCTAAAGTATTTTGGGTTAGACATGAACCCAACCCACATAAGGAATTGACACCACTCTCAACCTAAAACCTTAAGACATTAAATTATGGGTCATACTTCCTTATATGTTGCTCAGTTTTCTCTGACCCACTCTGTCAGTAATACCACTTGTTGGGTCTTTCGAGGGGGATTCACAGGGGAGAAACACACCAATGAGACATAAACCCAACCCACATAAGGGATTGACACCAATCTCAACCCAAAACCTTAAGGCATTAGGTTATGGGTCATACTTCCTTATATGTTGCTTAGTTTTCTTATTCTTACACAATGTGGGACTTAGAATCACACTTGAATTACCTAACAAAGTAGTCACATATAAATGTTACAAAATAATTTTTACTACCTCTCGATATGGTTTGTTTTAGATAAACTATATCAGTATGAATTAATCTTAAAATTTTAATTTGACGTTCTACTGAGTGACACATCATTTTTATTATTTTAGATTCTACACATATATCACATGTTCTACTTTGTTTATCATGCATATTAATTAATCCTAGTTGTTACAATTTATTAACATACAAGGAATTTATGTGTCCTAATCTAGCATGTCACACATCATATGAATTAAAATATAAGCAGAAGATCCAGATTCATTAACAACTTCAGAGATGTTAAGTACAAAAAGATCTTGAACATAATACCACTTCACCACAAACACATTATTTTTTGTCATAATAATATTATCATATTCGAATGACACTTTAACCCCAACTTTTCCCAATAGTGCTACAAAGATTAGACTAACTCTAGCTGATGGTACATGTAGCACATCACTTAAGCCTAGAGTCTTCCTAGATGTAAGCTTTAGAATAACTTTTCCTTTTTCTATGACAAGAGTTGTCCTAGAATCACCGAGGTAAACATGTTCTTCTTCATCCCCACACTAGTGTAGGAGGTAAAAGCACTTCTTTTTGCACCATGGTTATCAAAATCAGACCGAACTAGCCAGTTCAACCGGTTGGACCGGGAACCAGAGCAATAACTAGTATGGAACTCCCTAAAAATCGGACAAATAATGAACTGGACAAAAACCGAAAAAATCGATGAAACCAGACAAGTTAACGGGCCATCTCGGTTTTTTCCTTTTTTAAGAAAAATATATAGCTAAATGACATCGTTTTGTTCTATATTTTTTTCTCTTTATTTTGACATAGAAACACACAAACGTGAAGAGAGAAAGGTTGTTTTTTGTACTACAATCTTCGTTCTTACAATTGTCATTGTCACCGCCATCCACTACCTTTAATTTTCTCCTTCCTGCGTCATCCTTGCTATCATCGTTGTTTACTATTATCATCACTACAATTGTTCATGAAAATATAATAACATGTAAGAATTACAATCTCTTAATTTCGAAAATTAATTTGATGAGTGGGAGTTATCATTGGGTTCCATAATCATGTCTTGAAATAAAATAAAATATATGGAATTTGAAGTTAGATGTTATGGAAGATATGGTGCAATTTTCTCCCTTAATTTTTATCAAGTTAGATATAGTTGTTGTAAAAGCTGACAGAGACACGAGCAAACTTTATTCCTGAGGCGTGTATAATCACTGCCCTTAAGGACTTATCCGCGGTGTATTGCGCAAGTCCCCCAGGATACAACAGGAACTTCTCGGGATATCTGAGGATCTCAGAAACTAGCAAGAAACTCTCAAAAGAGTAAATTAACCCAGGAAGACAGAAAAAGATCAGAGAAGAGAAGATGAGAGAGGTGTGTTCTGAAGAGTGTGAAGTGGTCTCTATTTATAAGAGAAAGTCTGTAACAGTTATGGAAGACTTGGTAGTAGGTCTGTAACGTTTCCTGTAACGTTCTCTAAAGCGTTCTCTGAAACGGTCTTCTGCAACGTGTGCTCTGAAACAGTCTTCTGTAACGTGTGCTCTGTTTTGCAATACCCCTTAATTTACAACAATCCCCCACATATTGCAAAACAAAAGGGGAAAAAAGAAATAAAAGAAGAAAATCCTGGGTCTCATATAAGATGTAATGCATCAGAGCTGGTATAGCAAGCTATATGAACCAGTCTTAGACTAAAAAACTTAACACACAGTGTAGTTGGTGTAGCAAGCTATATGAACCAAAACACTTAATGTGTGTTAGCGGTTTTAATAATCACAATACACCCCCACAATTCTTGCTGTTATCACTGTGTTGCGCTTACTAGGCCATGCGCGTGCCCGGTATTCATGAGTGCTCTAGAAATCTTGCAAAGATCTCATACAAGCGGCCCCACTCGACACTCATATAGGTGACTTCATCAAGCGTATGCTGCAAATCATACACCACCCTTAAGGGATATGAAATCGTTTAAAAACTTTGTTTAGACTAAAATTCGTACTCCACATAGAATTTTAATTACAAAGTTTAACCTCTCAATAATGCAGTATCTAGCACTTTCACATATACACCATAGGAATGGACATAATTTATTTTAATCAATTTTAGTGCTAGCAGAACTAACAAGTGACTTGTTTTTACCCATATGAACCTTATTCATGGGATCTCCAATCACAAAGGTTGGGTTACCATCACCTGTTTGTTTGCAAGTTGCTTAAGGCCCATTCCCCTCGATGTTTCTAAAATCATATTTCTCGCTAAGGGTTTTGTCAGAGGATCTGCTAGATTCCATTCTGACTTCACATAGTCAATGGAGATTATTCCATTCTTTAGCAGTTGCTTCACTAAATTATGTCTCAACTGTATATGTCTGTTTTTTCCATTGTAGTTCTCATTTTTTGCTATAGCTATTGTCGATTGACAATCACAGTGTATTGATACAGACAGTATTGGTTTTATTCCTAATGGAATGTTTACTAAGAAGTTTTTCAACCACTCAGCTTCACTACCAGCCATTTCGAGAGCAACAAATTCAGATTCCATTGTTGATCTTGCAATAATTGTTTGTCTGGCTGATTTCCATGTAATCGCACCACCCCCGAGTGTGAATACATAGCCACTAGTGGATTTTGTCTCATCTGAATTAGAAATCCAGTTAGCATCACTGTATCCTTCTAGTACAGCGGGAAATCCACTATATTCAATGGCATAATCCATTGAACCTCTTAAGTATCTCATAATTCTTGTAAGTGCATTCCAATGTTCTTGATTAGGACATTGAGTGTACCTACTCAGTCTACCTACTGCATAAGCAATGTCAGGTCTAGAAAAGCTCATTAAATGCAGTAAGCTCCCAATTACCTGGGCATACTGAGGTTGAGAGATTGAGTCTCCTCTATTTTTCTTTAATTTAGAGTTAGCATCATAAGGGGTATTCACTGGTTTGGCGTTATAACACCCAAACTTCCTAAGAAGTTTCTCAATATATTGTTCTTGTGATAGAAAAATACTATCGCCCTTCCTTATGATTTTAACACCCAAAATCACATTGGTTTCACCCATATCCTTCATTTCAAATTTAGATCCCAAAAACAACTTAGTTCTGGTGACAATGTCAATGCATGTACAAAATATTAGCATATCATCTACATATAAACATATAATGACACATTCACCACTCTCAAATTTAGAGTACACACATTTATCAGCATCATTAGTTGAAAAACCATTACAAAGTAGAACACTATCAAGTTTTTCATGCCATTGTTTTGGTGCTTGTTTTAATCCATATAAAGATTTTAAAAGTCTGCACACTTTGTTCTCTTGACCTGGAACAAAACACCCTTCAGGTTGAGTCATATAAATTTCCTCCTCTAATTCACCATTCAAAAAGGCTGTCTTAACATCCATTTGGTGTATAACTAGTTTATGGATAGCTGCTAGAGCTAACAAAACTCGAATAGAGGAAATCCTAGTCACAGGGGCAAAGGTGTCAAAATAATCAATGTTGGATTTTTGAGTAAAACCCTTTGCTACTAATCTTGTCTTATATTTATCTATGGATCCATCAGAATGATACTTTTTCTTAAAGATCCACTTACAACCAATAGGTTTTGTTCCTTTAGGCAAATCTACCAAAGTCCAAGTATTATTTTTCTTAATTGAATCAATTTCAGTCTTAATGGCCTTATCCCAATGTATTGCATCAGGAGCCCTAGTAGCCTCTAAAAAACTCATTGGATCATTTTCAACTAGATAAGTGTAAAAATCATCTCCAAAGGAGGTTTCCTTCCTCTGTCTTTTACTTCTCCTCAAATCCTCATATATTTTGTCACTATTAATCTCTAAAGATTGTTTAGGTGTTCCACTAACCTTTAGAGGAAAAATATGTTAAAAAAACTCAACATTTTTTGTCTCTACTATAGTATTATGCTCAATTACATCACTTTTGAGGACAAGAAACCTATAGGCAGCACTATGTTCTGCATAGCCTAAGAACATGCAATCAGAAGTTTTAGAACCTATTTTCCTTTTCTTATGATTGGGTAACATTACCTTAGCTAGGCACCCCCACACTCTTAAATATTTAAGATTAGGTTTATAACCTCTCCATAACTCATAGGGAGTATTACCTATTTTCTTATGTGGTTTCCTATTTTGTAAAAAACATGTTGTAAGTAGAGCTTCTCCCCAAAGGTTATTAGGTGCACTAGAGCTAATAAGCATGACATTCATCATTTCTTTTAGAGTTCTGTTTTTTCTCTCAGCTACTCCATTAGACTCGGGTGAATAAGGTGGGGTTAATTCGTGAACAATTCCTTCTTTAAGACAATAATCTTTAAATGTTGTATATTCACCACCTCTATCTGACCTAATCCTTTTAATTTTCCTATTTAGTTGATTTTCTACTTCCGCTTTGTAAGTTAAGAACATGTCAAATGCTTCATCTTTATGTTTGATTAAATATACTTTGGTGTATCTGAAAGTGATCCTAGCAAAGATCTCATACAATTGGCATCAGAGCGAGGTGCTTGAAAGTTAATCAAGTTACTTCGATCCATGGCATTTTCTGAGGGAGCGTGCATTGATAGACCTCCACTGTTGAGTGGAACAGATTACCTATATTGGAAAATAAGGATGAAAATCTTCATTGAATCTGTTAGTATAAATGCTTGGAATGTTATTGAACAGGAAACTGATATTGCTAACAGAATCCAAGATGATTGTATTGCCAAGAATATCATCTTATCCGCCCTTAACAGAGATGATCTTTTCAGGATTGCACATCGCCAAACTCGCTGCACAAATGTGGAAGATCCTTGAAAAGACCTATGAAGAAGCACCGTAAATATGCTTGATGGTCAACTCGAATCATCAAAAACCAAGTGTAAGTTCTGAATCTATAAACTATAGCTCATTACAAGATGCTTTCTTTGAAATACATGAAGTAGCAAAGAAATTAGAAACTGAAAACGTAAAATTGAAAAGCATGAATAGGTTACTAGAAAACAAGATCATTATTCTTGAAAAGAAAATAATTGATGAAGAAAAGTTAGAATTAGAAAATAATACTCGATTGCATGTGTAATGTTGAAGATTGCAAAACTCGTCCCGAGTTACGTAAACAAGTATCATACCTAGTAAAAACTTCATCTAAATTAGCACAAGGAAAGAATAATCTTGATAAGATACTTGATTCCCAAAAGTTAGTTATTGAACGTGGTGGTATAGGTTATACACCAGCCATTGGAAAGAAAACCAGAGCTTTCAAAAATTATTTTGCATATAGTAAAACTGTTTCATCTCCGTTTATCAAATGCTTTTACTCGTATGAAAAAAGGGCACTCGTTAAATATTGCGGAATTAAGAAATATGCCGTACCTAAAGGTAGAATGAAATGGGTTCCAAAAATTAATTCATTTCAAATAACCTAATTGGACCCAAGAATTATAAAGGGTACCGTAACAATTCTTAATTTGTTTTGCAGGAACAAGTCTGGGAATCCCTTGAAAATCGGAGCTCATAAATCGGGTTCGAGTATTTAAACTAATTGTTTTAATTGATATATAACAATATTAATCGATTAAAATAACTTACGTAAGATCTGTCCGTACCATTTTAATCGATTAAAATGTCGAAATAATCGATTGAACTGATCTCAGGATTTTGGTATAAATGTTTTAATCGATTATAATAACTGTATATCAACTAAAAACACTTAGGTATCAAAATTAATCGATTCATTTACGTTTTAATCGATTTAAATTCCGGTGTCATGTTATTGATTTCATTCTCGTATTAAACTAATCGATCCTTTTATAAAACAAATCGATTAATTCACTGTAGATGTTTTCAACTCTAATGACAAGAATCAAATTAATAGATAATGAGTTGATTAATCAATTGATTAGGATCTGTAAACAAGACTTATAACATCTAATTGAAGTTTGACAGGGAAATTCAAAACAAAAACTCGATTGTCTATTATCTCGCAATAAATCTTTAAAGATTTCTTTGACCAAATCAACATTATTCCCAAGAACAAATTAACTGATTCACCCACTGTCCCGTAAATTGTGTCGCACATGCCGAACAGTATCTTTAATTAGAAACTAAGACTAGTGGAATAAATGTGCGAAAGTTATTGCCGATTGAAATACTGCAAACTTTACATGTAGGAAAGTTATCCATAGATGAAAATGTTATTTTAACAATCGATTAATTCTCTGTAGATGTTTACATTTCTCTTAATACTTTACATGGAATGCTCGCGTAGTAATACATTGAAAATCAAAGGAATTATCAAAGAATGGACTCGTAACTTTTCTTATAGACACTAGTTACAAACAGTGTCAAACTGTTAGGATCGAAAACATAGTTTATCAAAATTTTTTTTGTGATAATTGTTTCGGTAATAAGTTATTCATTACTAGGAAATCCAATAAATACATGTTTTCATTAAATTTCTTGATATTACATTGCAATATATTTGAAATAATTTTGAGCATGCATTGGTTCAAAACTCTTGGTGAAATTCATTGGAACTGTGCAACTTTGAATATTTGCTTTAATCATCAATGTCACGAGGTGACACTGTAAGGAAACCAATCGGGACAGACAATTCAAGAATTGAATAACGTGGTACAGGGAATGTATGTTTTATGGTCAAGTACAGGGATAAATTTTATATTGTTTTAGAATTCCGGATTGATTGTCATCACCTGTCCTCATTACTAATCATTGCCCACTCTACCGAATAACATTCCTCAAAAGATAATGATGACTCGGTTCACTATAAGTGAGAATAACACCCATCATACTACATTAATAAGAATGCGCTTATTTGCTTGGATAATGACAACTGCAGTGGTTCAAAAGAAAATTCCTATCTCAAGTACATCATTAACCCGTGATTCATGCAATTTATGGTATCATGCATTCTCGTGTGGGATTTGGTCGAGACATGATTATGCCTCCGATGTGTAGTAGAAATTCCAAAGGTGGTGTCAACCATGGACTGTAATGCAGCCAATAATAACAAGAACTCGCTAAAAGATTTCTTTTCAGGAAAAGTTTCGTTGCCGATACAGGAGTGACAGCAGCTTGTTGACTCAAATAGTTGATAGAGCAAAATTAGTTCCAAAGAAAAGGAAAGCCTATTATCTTTTGATATTGGTGGGGATCAAATGAATGATCACCAAGCCGGTGGATAAGCAGCTCAATCAGTGGAAATTGGGATGACTAGTTCCCCTCATCATCTTTATCTTCTCGCTTATTTCTATCTTTATATTGTTTGCATGGATCGTGATATTAACTCGGTGTTATACCAGGAACATTTGCCTTAACCTTTGGTTAAATATGGTTTAGGATCTAATCTAGATCAGATCGGCGTAAATAGAATTTAAATAGATCCCCGAGAGCTTTAGCTAAATAAGACTTTATTCCGATAGATCTATTAGCTAAGATAGTCGTTAGTATTGTTAAAACATCCTTCTAAATGATCAGCTTTACAAAATATGCATTAAACATTACTTCATTTTCAAAACTGATTGTTTTAATCAATACAACATCTTGTTAATCGATTAAATGAACTTATACAACATGTTTTAATCGATTCAAAATAGAAATAATCGATTATTTTTACTAAAGTTTCATGTTTTCAAAATCTTAAATGTTTTAATCGATTAAACTTTTCTTTCAATCGATTAAAATAATTTACCAAGAACATTTTAACCGATTATACTCGCTTTTAATCGATTTTTATTCGGGAAGAAAGATTAAAGGCTTTAGTTAATGGTCAGTTCTCGTAACATGCTACTAAAGCGTGATTCCCTTATCTTTACACGTGTTAATTGTATTCATTACAAACGTGTTAATGGAGATAAGTTTGAATCAACTTTAATTGATTCTTTTCATGAGTGAAATATTGATTCACTTTGTATTTTCAAAAATTTGAGCATATTTTTTCGAAACCTTACATTTTATTCTTTTCTCTTCTATTCCCTATTTTTGATGAAGTCAAAAGGGGGAGAAATAGTTGCATCACTTTAAGATAAATTTAAGTGCAACATTTTAGGGGGAGAAATAGTTGCATCACTTTAAGATAAATTTAAGTGCAACATTTTAGGGGGAGAAATAAGTTTTAGGGGGAGAAACAAAACTTTATTACATTCTTATATTTCTCACCTAACTGCATTATCAAGTGACTTATTTTGCAGAGATTGTTTTTTCAAAATGGTGTTTGTCTTCATCAAATAGGGGGAGACTGAAAGTGATCCTAGCAAAGATCTCATTGATTTGATGAAGTCAAAGATAAAGTCAAGGGTCAACTCTGCAGCAGATCAAACAAGTCACTCGAAGAATGGAGCTGAAGACTTAGTGTGTCTTAACGAAAGCTTAGGTAAAACCACTTTACCTTTTCCATCGCATGAAGCTCCTTCATTCATTTTGCAAAATGCCTCAAAAATAGTTTTAAACAAATCAAAAACAAAAGCATTTTGGCAAAGAATTTTCTTAAACAAGTTATTAACTGATAAAGGTTTGAAAGAATCAATTTAAAACACTTAGAATGTTTTAAAAAGTGTTTTTACAATATTTTAATCGATACAAACTTCTTTTAATCGATTAAAACTCTTTATGACCGATTAGAATTCGAATATAATAGGTCAGAATGCAATATAATCGATCAGATCTTAAATATGAGCGATTAGAATTATTTTAATCGATTAAAACACGTTTCAATCGATTAAAATCACTTTGGATGTCAGTATGATCGATCGAATGAGATTATGACCGATCGAAGTTGGTTATGATCGATCAGAATTGAATTATGACCGATCGGACTTATTTCAATCGATTAAAACGCATTTCAATCGATTAGAATAACTTAGAAAATCTTTTCAATCGATTAAAACGAACTTTCAATCGATTAAAATGACTTGAAAATATATGTGCAGATTTTCAATCGATTGAAATGACTTTATATCAGCTTAAAATAACTTGGAAAGTTTTATAAGAAGGTTTTTAAACAAATCAATCGATTAATACGCGATTCAATCGATTGTTTTATACTTTGAAAATGTTTGTAAAACGCTTTAACCGATAAAAACGTGGTCGTATCAACTAAAACATTTTCTCGTTAAAGATCAAGAACGCATTAATGGGTTGAAAGGACTTTTAACAGATTGTAACGGCTATTTCAACAGATTAAAACAAACTTTCAACAGATTAATTAATGCAACAGATTTGAAAATACTCTTTTATAAACAGATTTGCTTGAAACTTTGAGAAATATATCACATATCAGCTTTTACACAATTCAAGCAATCAATACAAACAACTATTAGCATTTTTCAAGAAAGATACACAACTGTTTTTGTGAACTTCTTTTGAAATCTTTCTTGAGGCACTTTGCATTTCTTTGAAGAAGAAACTGACCGTGGATTGGTGTAATCCGGTTTGAGCTTTCTTTGTTTCTTCTTTTAAATTTCTATTCATTCATTTGTACTGTTTTGTACCTGGAATTTGGGTACAAGTTTTCTGCAATTGTTGTAGAAAGTTGCCAAGAACTGGAATTTGGTTCTTGGTGGAAAGGTTAAAGCAAGAGCTGGAATTTGGTTCTTGTGTGTGGTGCCTGGAATTTGGGCACTCGGTTTCTCTCGCTGGCTGGAATTTGGTTGCAGAGGTTTCCAAGAGCTGGAATTTGGTTCTTGGTGGAGAGTTAGAATAGGTGTAAGAGGGTGAGTCTCGTAAAACATCTATTCTAGTGGAACCCAACTGGAATTTGGCTGAGTCCGGACGTAGCCCTGGTATTGGGTGAACCAAGTATAAAATTACCGGTGAAATCTTTCCTAACCTTTCTCTCTTTAATTTCGAGTTGCTGCGCTTATATTGTTTGATTGCTTGGTAATTCAAAAAGATTTTTAGAAACTTAATTTTCGAATTAGATAATCTGTGTATTGCGAAAAACTTTCAAAAATCAATTCACCCCCCCTCTTGATTTAAAACTACTTTTCTAACAGTATCTAGAGTAATCATCTATAAATGTCACAAAATAATTTTTACCACCTCTTGACGTGGTTTGTTTTAAATCAGCTAGATCAGTATGAATTAATCCTAAAAGTTCAGTTTGACGTTCTACAGACTGACAACTTTTCTTAGTTATTTTGGATTCTACACATATATCACATTTCTTATTTTGTTTATCATGAATATTGACTAATCCCAATCGTTGCAATTTCATAACATACGAAGAATTCACGTGTCCTAGTCTAGCATGCCACAGATCATATGAATCAATAATATAAGCAGAAGAACATGATTCATTAACAACCTCGGAGATGTTAAGTACAAAAAGACCTTGATCACAATATCCCTTCCCTACAAACACATTATTTTTTGTCATAACAATCTTATCAGATTCGAATGACACTTTAACCCCAACTTTTCCCAATAGTGCTACAGAGATTAGATTAGCTCTGATTAATGGCACATGTAGCACATCATTCAAGGCCGAGTCTTTCCGGATGTGAGCTTTAGAAGAACTTTTCCTTTTCCTAAGACAGGAGTTGTCCTGGAATCACCGAGATAAACATGTTCTTCTCCATCCCCCACGCTAGTGTAGGAGGTAAAAGCACTTCTGTTTGCACAGATGTGTCTGGTAGCACCAGAGTCTACCACCCATTTGCTCATATTTGTCACAAGGTTTATTTGAGAAACAACCGCAATAATTATATCTTCTCCCTTGGCTAAATTTGCCTTAGGAGGATTGTCGTTTCTCATTCTACGTCTGCACTAAGGTGCATGATGACCCGACTTTCCACAGACAAAGCAATTTCCCTTCTTCTTGAAGGTGGGGTTAGATCTATTGGGACGAGAGTTTTTAAAATTAATTTTCTTCTTATAATCAGGTGTTTTCTCGTACCTTTTTGAAGTTGGTTTGTCTTCTATCATATTTGCCTTAACTGATAATGCTTTAGCCCTTGCAGCAACACACTCCTTCCGGTTGGTATCTTCGATGATGATGTGCGTGATCAGATCTGCTAGCGACATCTGTTTATGTCTATGCTTTAGTTGTTGTTTGTAGTCTGTCCAAGATTCTGGAAGCTTTTCGATTAGAAGTTCCGAAACGAACTCATCAGGTAGGACTATATTTTCGGCTTTAATATCTTCAAGTAGTTTGTGGTACTCGTTGATCTGGATCTTGATATCCTTATCTTCTAGCATCTCCCAGCGGTAGTAGTTTCCAATAACAAACCTTTGTCTCACGACATCTTCGGCAGTGTATTTGAGAATCAATGAATCCCAAATATCTTTGGCTTCCTTATAGGAACAATACACATCGAACAAATCATTAGACAATGCACTAAGCAAGGTGTGTCGACATACCTTGTTGGAATGAACCCAATCTTCAGTTTGTTTAGCAGGAGCACTGGAGTCAGGTTTGGTAGTTGTAAGAGCATAAGCCACTCCATACATGTCTAAGAGAGTAGAAATACGTTCTTGCCAGCGCCGAAAGTTTTGCCCAGTGAAAACTTCAATTTTCGTAACGTCCGGGAACGGTTTCGCAAAGACAGTTTGAGTTCCGGAAATGTTGTTTATCTTTTCCAGTGTGGAGTTGTTGTTGGTATCCATACTGTCAACCATAAGTCCTTAAGATTGTTGTAAAAGCTGACAGAGACACGAGCAAACTTTATTCCTGAGGCGTGTATAATCACTGCCCTTAAGGACTTATACGCGGTGTATTGCGCAAGTCCCCCAGGATACAACAGGAACTTCTCGGGATATCCGAGGATCTCAGAAACTAGCAAGAACACAGAAAAAGATTAGAGAAGAGAAGATGAGAGAGGTGTGTTCTGAAGAGTGTGAAGTGGTCTCTATTTATAAGAGAAAGTTTGTAACAGTTATGGAAGACTTGGTAGTGGGTCTGTAACATTTCCTGTAACGTTCTCTAAAGCGTTCTCTGAAACGGTCTTCTGCAACGTGTGCTCTGAAACAGTTTTCTGTAACGTGTGCTCTGTTTTGCAATACCCCTTAATTTACAACAATAGTTTTTTCCCTAATTATTTTTCAGTTAATTGTAGTTGTTTTCTCCTAATTATTTTCAAGTTAGGTGCAGTGACAATTTTTTTCTCAATTACTTTATATTCCAAGTGTTTGATGATATATTTATTCATGTTATTTTTCTTTATGTATTTTACAAATCATTCTTATTATTATATAATACTTTTCAAATAGAATTTAAATTGAATTAAAATTATTATTATGTTATTATAAATTTATTTTAAGTTCAATATATTATTATATTATTAAAATATATTATTTGATTAAACCCGATTCAACTCTGGTTTAATTTTCAATTAAACCCCAATTGAACTTTTGAACCCTAAACCAATACGTTCACTGGTTTGATGAACGATATGGTTTTAAGAACCTTGGTTTGTATAGATGTGTCTGGTAGCACCAGAGTTTACCACTCATTTGCTCACATTTGTCACAAGATTTCTTATTCTACGTCTGCATTGAGGTGCATGATGACCTGCCTTTCCACAGACAAAGCAATTTTCGTACTTCTTGAAGGTCGGGTTAAATCCATTAGGACGAGAAATTTAAAATTATTTTTCTTCTTATAATTAAGTTTTTTCTCATACCTTTTTGAAGTTGGTTTGTCTTCTATCATATTTGGCTTAGCCCTTGCAACAACACACTCCTTCTAGTTGGTATCTTTGATAATGATGTCGTTATAAGATCTAGCAGTGGCATCTATTTATGTCTATGCTTTAGCTATTGTTTGTAGTATTTCCAAGATTCTATAAGTTTTTTTATTAAAAGTTCTGAAATAAACTCATTAGGTAAGACTATATTTTCGACTTTAATATCTTCAAGCAGCTTATGGCACTCATTGATCTAGATCTTGATGTCTTTGTCTTCTAGCATCTCCCAACGGTAGTAGTTTTCGATAACGAACCTTTCTTTTACGACATTTTCGACAACGTATTTGAGAATCAATGAATCTCAAATATCTTTTGCTTCCTTATAGGAATAGTACACATCAATCAAATCATTAGACAATGCACTAAGCAAAGTGTGTCCACGTATCTTATTCGAATGAATCCAATCTTCAATCTATTTAGTAGGAGTACTGGAGTTAGGTTTGATAGTTGTAAGAGTGAAAGCTACTCCATACATGTCTAACAGAGTAGAAATGTGTTCCTTCCAGCATCGAAAGTTTTGCCTAGAGAAAACTCTAATTTTTGAAACATTCAAGAAAGGTTTTGTAAAGACAGTTTGAGTTTTGGAAACATCGTTTATCTTTTCCGGTATAGAGTTGTTGTTGGTATCCATACTGTCAAACATAAGATTGTTGCAAATGCTAACAAAAAACACGAATAAAACTTGCACTACAAGAAAATCACATATTTTCGACAGATTTTTATCGACAGATTTGTAGCCGTCAGAAAATGAGTTATTACCGACGGATATAAAATTTGATCTTACCGACGGATATATCCGTCGGTAAAATAATAATTAGTTACCGACCGATATATCTGTCAGTAAATTAACAATTAATTACCAATGAATATATCCGATTGGTCAATTAATAATTATTTACCGAATCGAATATTTCTGCAGTAAATTCGTTGGTAAATTAACAATTAATTACCGACGGATATATCCGTGAGTAAAATTATATAATAATTACTTAATATATTCTAATAAATTAATTATTCACCTAATTAAAAAATTAAATATTTTTTTATTTAATAATTTAATTTAATCATAATTAGATTAATTTATAATAATTTATTAAATTAAATAATTTTAAAAAATAAATATTTAATTATATATAAATATATAAATATATCAAAAAATATAAATATATAAATATAATTTATTTGTAAATTATTATCAAAAAATTCAAGTAGTTTAGTGATTGGAGTATCAGCCTCTAACTTTAAGGTAATAGGTTTGAATCTTGCCAATGACAATTATCTTAATCTGATAATAATTCAAAGCTATAAAAATATAATGGGAGGAATAAGTAATAAAAATATAAAGTTCCTGAAACGTGTATAACCCTTAAGGACTCAGTTGCGGTGTATTTCACAAGTCCCTCAGGATACGTTGGTTTCCGTGGGTGAGTGGCGTCTGAAAACTTGGAGGAGACATGTTGTTGCAATGGAACCAAGTTTTGTCGGAGGGTAAATTAAAATGTATATAGAAAGAGATGACATCATGTATAGATAGAATGAATGGAGCATGAAAGTTCTACTCACACATCTTTTAGAAATTTTCAAACTAAAGTGTTCGCTAATTTTCCAGGGTTTATAACTTCCAATTTTTCCTCTATTTTATATCCTTACACTTACCAAGGGTTCTAAAATCCTCACTTTCGCCATTTATATATTTTTAAAAACAAATTTTTAAAACTATTATTACACACCTTTTATAATAATATTTATAATACAAAAAGAGAGAACTTTCTCTTGATTTTGTAACATTCAATATAACACCTTCACTTAAAAAAAAACAACAATGCATGCATTTACATAAAGGGAGATTTATGCAAAATGCTTGTCATTTATTAAAACCCTTAAATATCATTTCACAATCAATTTTATAATCCCCATTGAAGATATGAAGCATATAATTATCAAAAATTTAATTACTTTTTTATAAAATAAGTGAATGGGATTTTTATTATTTAAAAAAAATTATTTAAATTATCTAAAAATATTATAATTCAATGCATGAGTATTTTTAAAAAAATTATATAATAAATTTTGAGATGTTACAATACAATAATAACATCTCATTGCAACAGAATCTACAATAATCACAATAGTCATGATTGACTCATATGAGTTCAAAATATATATGTACCAACACCACAATTTAAAACTTTAAGATTTTGTAATTAGCCAACACCTTATACCAAATCAATAGGCAAGTTCAAGAAAGAATACATTGAGGAAAACCTTATTTTAATATATAGAAGAAAAGTAAAAGATAAAACCACCATAAAATAGGAAAATATTGTAAATGTTAAGAAACCTTTGTTACCATCTTTGTTTTCCTTTAGTTTAGTATATTATAATGCAAGAAAGAATCAACGAGTCTATTTGTTCCTTGAAGAAAAACTTTTGTATTTATCAAAAGGATTAAATTGGAAGAAGACAAAATTGACAAGACAATAAAAAATGAACATGATTTTTAACCTCATCTAAAATCTTAAAGAGGATGTCACAAACGACTTCTGTTTTTGTCAAAAGTGCGTACAAGCTATTTTTAATGACCATATAGATCTTATCCCCTTTTTCATCCTCTTTCTTTACATGCTCCTCACTTCTCTCCAAATCTTCAATCTTCCTACAAATACCCAAAATTAATTTAGTGCTTATAACATTAAAATATGTAATGTAACTTATGTGAATTTTATGTAATGAGACACTTATATCATGTCAAAGTCTCTCAACAATCGATCTCATAACCGTCAAGTTACACGATCTTCATACATTGTTAGCAAGTAGGTGTAATCAATAATGTTACATGTTGGTAAAGATTAAGTTATGCTAGATAGAAGTTGATGATATAGATTAATGGTGTCATTAGGGTGTGATGAATACATTTTATCAATATTTTTACTAAAATAACTAATATATAAGTATCTTATTTAGTTACTTAACTTTAACATAGTTTTGATAAGATATAATTAAATAGTTATGCATTAATTAAATTATATATATTTTAATTATTTATTTATATATTGATGCATGAATGATAAATTAAATAAGGAATGAAGTTTGATCATTGAAAATTTGCTTAGTTCGACATATTTTCCGTCAACGAATTATTTGTAGAAATTTCATTTTTGAATACCAATTTGCTTAATGAGAAACCAATTCGTTAAAGGAAAGTGCCTAATTTTAAGTAATTAACTTAACAAATATTTTGCTAAGCGAAACTCAAAACTGTTGAGCACAATAGTTGCATAACCACTTTTGCATAATTGATTATTCAAGCTTTAAGTTATCTAATTGAATTATTTTGGACATTGTATGAGCCTTCAACAACTCAATGGCATTTGTTGTTGTATATAAAGACTTGTAAAAGCTAAAAAGCATAAGTTATTTTCAATTTTTCATTCATTTTTACATTTTCTATATATCAATTTGAGATTTCTCTCTAGTTTTCCTCATGTTCATAAAGTAATTTTTACATTTTCATCTTCTAGTTCTCTTATACAATTTCTACCTTGAAAATCATCAATTCAATATGTTTTAGATTAAATTTGTTTTCTTTTATCTATCGTTTTCATTTACTTTTTGCAATTTATATTTTCTTTACTTTTTTTACACTTTAATTGTTTTCTTCTACTATTTATGCACTTTTACATTGCTATCATGTGTTTATAAGTTCTTTAAAGTTGATTTTTTAACAAAAAACATGTTTTGTATGATTTAAATTTGATTCTTTATGATTCTAATCATTTATAATCTATTACAATCAATGAAATTAAGATTGTTGGCTGAATTTCTCAATTTGCATGACAAATAAATTTTTAAGTTTATGCATTTGCTTTTTAAAGAAATTGAAGTGTTCTTTTAGGTTAAATGAATGTGATTGGGGATGTCAAAATATATTTAGTCCGATAGGCTTGTCTGAAAGCTAAAAAATGTTTGTCCTAAATTGAATTAGGTAATAGTGAATCTTCTTGGGAATAAAGGGGGAATATGAGGATAGGAACAAATAATGTTTACGATGAGAATGAACAAGGAAACAAGGAGAAGATGAAGAACAACGAAGAGAGGAGAGATATGAGCTTATGCTTGAGGCTTTTAATTTTCCTTTCACAAATTTTTACCTTATATGTTGTCTTTGTGATTGATTATATTACAATAATTTTTTTATCAATTAAGCAGGTTGTTGGCTGTTCCGTCCCATCTTATGGATTGGCCCGAGCTAAAGCAAATTGATGGACTGAAAATATCAATCCACCTCATGATATTTATAGCATGCTAACATGAAAGTGATGAAGATCTTATTGGATCATTTAAAATGAAGATCTTGTGGATTTGATGAAGTAAAAGGCTGCTTGGGTTTAAGGGTAGAGTGATTAATGAGTCATCATCAATATCAATAGGTATTCATTCATATCTCTCTGCTGCATGAGATTTCATCATTTGAAAGAATTCAAAAATGTCTCTCAAGATGTTCTTAATCTGTTAAAACCTAAAGTAATTGGTTAAATTGTTCTTAAGAAATAGTTTTAACTGATATGCTTCCGAAATAATTGATTAAAACCATTTAAAACATTTGTTGAAGCTATTTTAATCGATACATCTTCAAAATAATCAATTTTTTTTATTATAGGAGTATTTGGAAAACTTCTGCTAGTATTTTAACTGATATAGATTCGAAATAATCAATTAAAATCACTTAAGATGTTTTGAAAATTGTTCTAGCAATATTTTAATCAATATAACTTCGAAATAATAGATTAAAATCACTGAAGTGTTTTTTAATCGATGTAATATCGAAATAATCGATCAAAATAACTTGAGATGTTTTGAAAGATGTTCTGTCAGTATTTTAATCGATGTAAAATTGAATTAATCGATTAAAACTGTTGAACATTCAAGGACTTGATGTTAGACTTGATGGACATGAAGCTTGTTGATTTTGATGATGATTCAAGAACACAAGAACGTAGAGAGTTGAAGACTTGTTTTATAATGTAATAACTCTGTTTTGATTAGGTTGAGTCTGTAATATTAGAGTTTGAGATAGCCGGTACATAGTCTGCACCTTAGAAGCTTCAAAAAGCTCAATGTTATCAAAGTGTCTCGGCTTTAATAGATTAAATCGTGAAATAATCGATTAAAACAGTGAGAAAAACTATTTTCTGTATCTGCTCACTGGTTTAATCGACTAACAGGCCTGTTAATCGATTAACAGGCCTGTTAATCGATTAACATGCCTGTTAATCGATTAACAGGTCTTTTAATCGATTAAAACAGTGAGTTTTTGGGTTCTGTTGATTTTGGCTCTGTAATAATCGATTAACACTTCATTTAATCGATTATTTCAGTCAGATTTTGATTTTTAACTTCAAATCAACCCTATTTTCGAAAACCCTAATTCCAAGACTCCTAGTTTCGAAAATCCCAATTCCCAAACCCTAATTTCTCTACTTAAGCTTCTCTATGGCACTCAGAAAATAAGAACAACTTTTTTCATACAAAAGTTAAGTGTTGTGAGTGCCAGAGAACTGTTTGTTGCAAGAAAAAGGGGCTTTTGGAACCTGGTGTGGGCTAGAAGCGATAAGAATCACTAAGTGGAGTTCTTAGTGGATTGTGTGTTGTGCCGTCTCTAGGGAAAGTTGTTCTTCATCTCTTGTGGATTTCAAGAGAGGTGTTTTCTTTACTTTATCTTTTCCATTGTAATCTGTTTGTAACAACTCGTGATTATAGTGACAACGTTAATCCTCTCGTTTGAGTGATTAACAACTGGACGTAGGGTCTTTTGATCCGAACCAAGTATAAATCTCCTGTGTAAGATTCTATCTCTACTCTATTTACATTTACACAGTTTTTAATCGGTAAAATTTGGGGAAAATTTTGAAAACCTAATTTTTGTTAAGAAACCAATTCACCCCCCTCTTGGTTTTTGTCCGACCACGCAAACATTCCGCTGCGCGATTCTAACAAGTGGTATCAGAGCTTGCTTTGATAGTCATTCAAACTTTTCGAAAATGGCCGGACAAAATCAAACTTTTGCCGAAGGTGCGTCTATCAACAGACCCCCACTTTTTGCGGGTCAAAATTATCCTTTCTGGAAGGTAAGAATGCAAATCTTTTTAGAGTCTGTTGATAGAGGCGTTTGGGACGCTATTTTAAACGGTCCATATATTCCTAAAGTTACTGAGAATGGTGTTGACGTTCCCAAACCTTTTTCTAGATGGACAACAGAGGAAAACAGAAAAGCACAATTTGACGTTAGGGCTAGAAATATTATTTCTTCTGCTTTAACCCTTGACGAGTTTTACAGGATCTCTTTTTGTAAAAGTGCTCAAGAGATGTGGGAAATACTAAGAGTAACATATGAAGGAACCGATGATAGTGACTCAATTTCGGAGTCAAGTGATTCGTTAATAGAAGCTAACATTTGCTTGTTGGCAAAAGACAATATATCTTCCGACTTTGAGGTTAGTGATTCCGACTTATCCTCAAGTGATGATGAAAATGATTTTGATGAACTGTAAAATGCATATAATGAATTGTTTAGTGCCTTTAAGGACTTGAAAAATGAATACAAAGCTGTGAAAAAGAGTTTAAGTAGTTCCGAAAAGGAGGTGGAGTCGTTAAAAACGAAAATTGCATGTTTAGAGGAAAAGGAATCCTTAGAAACGAAAATTGTATGTTTAGATGAGAATGATGATAAGAACTTAGTATGTGCAACTTGTTGTAGACCCCTAATTTTGCCCGGCCTCTCAAAATAAAAGCTAGAGGAACTTCATCCGAAGATGGAGTTCATCCGGTTTCCCAAAACGAGAAGGACCTCCCACAACAAAAGACGGAGTTCACTCATTCACACAATAAAAGCCAAAAGAGACTTCCTACACAAAGACAGAGCTCGCCCGACATCTTAATGAAGGCCAAGAAGACTTCCTATATGAAGATAAAGCTTCAACAGACACATATCGGCATCCACTGACGTCCAAAACAGGCAAGGAAAGCTTCTCGGAGTCCCGAAACGCGCGAAACTGGCCAGAACAAGTCGAGACGGCCGTCCCAGTTGGGACGGCCGTCCCAACCTGCTCCAACCAGTTGGGACGCGCGTCCCGAAGTTGGGACGGCCGTCCCAAGCCCCAGTTCAAGTGGGACGGCCGTCCCGGGTTCCCAGGGGGTCCCAGCCTGTGTAATTTTGCCATTTGGGACGGCAGTCCAGACGGCCGTCCCATCCAGACGGCCGTCCCAAAGTGCGCCAGCTGCGAAAAACTATAAATATGAGGCTCATTTGCCACTTTTAGAGGGCACAGACACTCCAGAGAGCTCTGAAACACTTTCTAAAACTCAGAGCACTTGTCTATTTCTTTCTTTCTCTTGAATGATCTTTCCGATTGCCTTAAATAGGTAACAATCGGTTAAGGAATTATATTCCGGCATTCGATTCTTCTTTAAATTTTTAGTGGGGTCGATCTTGTATTGGTGAGGAGAGTCTGTGTAGAGAGAGGGGTTGCCAAAACCCATCCTCACAGTTCGAGACTCTCAATATCAAGCTTGCTACGGAGGTTCTTTTCAATTCTCTTCTCTTTTATTGCTTTATTTATTGTTTTATTTAGCTTTATTTATGCCATGTAGAATAAAATCATGTAGATAGCTATTTTGTCTCTTTTATTGTTTTATTTAGCTTTATTCATCATTTTATGCATGCAATATAGAATAAAATCATGTAGATAGCCATTTAATATTATAGGGTAATCGCGTAATTTCTCGTAGTCTTTACTTAAATGAATTAATCTGTCATAGGGAACCCGAAAGGGGCGTTGTGGGGTGTTAACACCTTCCCCACACGTAACTAACTCCCTTACCTAACTCTGGTTATAATGGCCAAGTCTGGTTTTTATTAAAATCAATGCCTTTTCATCCTTTTCCAATGTTTATGGTCAAAATATTGGTGGCGACTCCATAAGAACCCCTTTTCGAAAACCTTGCTTTTTCAATGTTGAAGCAATGAACACATTTTAAAACAAAAACGCGAGTCTAAACCATCTTTTCGCGACCGCTCGCATAAACGTTCGAGACGTTCCCAGGACGTCGAAAGGGACGGCGGCGACAGATGGCGACTCCACTGGGGACACCTTTTCGAAAACCTTGCTTTTTCAATGTTAAAGCAATGAACACATTTTAAAACAAAAACGCGAGTCTAAACCATCTTTTCGCGACCGCTCGCATAAACGTTCGAGACGTTCCCAGGACGTCGAAAGGGACGGCGGCGACAGATGGCGACTCCACTGGGGACCCCTTTTCGAAAACCTTTTAAAACAAAAAACGCGAGTCTACACCATCTTTTCGCGACCGCTCGCATAAACGTTTCGAGACGTCCACGGACGTCGAAAGGGACGGCGGCGACAGATGGCGACTCCACTGGGGATTTCTTAAACTTGGGAGGGAATTGAGTATTCTTGACATCGGTTACCTCCTTTACATCAAAGTTGTATTCTTCTAATGCCCTTAATCTCTCGTCTAAGGTAAAAATTCGTTGCTCAGAGACCGTATTGTGGAAGCATTGCTGATACATTAGCTCCGTCAAATCTTTGCTTAGTTTGAATTTATCTGTCACTAAATGGGATCAACTCTCGGACTTCCCGAAATACTTAGGAATAACCTGCCCCAAAAGCCATCTTACAATGTACTGCCGTAAGATGGCTGCATATGCTGATAATGAGAAACTCCTGATCCATTGCTTTCAGGAGAGTTTAGCTGAATCGGCCTTAAACTGGTATATGCAACTAGAAGGGGGCCAAATCCAAACCTGGAGACACCTGGCAGATGCCTTTCTTCGTCGATATAAATACAATATTGATCTAACCCCTAAAAGAGCAGATCTACAACTATTAAGCAAGAAAGATGATGAATCCTTCAAAGCATATGCCCAAAGATGGAGGGAATTGGCAGCACAAGTAGAACCTCCTTTATCTGACAAAGAGACTACATCCATGTTCATCAATTCTTTGACGGGTCCTTATTATGACAAAATGATAGGGAACACATCGACACTCTTCGCAGATGTAGTCATTATAGGAGAAAGAGTAGAGCAAGGTCTGAAGAACGGAAGGATTGCACAGCAGAACTCCTCCAACTCCTCTACTCCATTCATCATTCAAGAAGCCCTTTGGCAAGAAAAAGGAGATGAACTTTGCTACTCCTTCTTCCTCCTCGCAGCAGACCAAGTCACGTAGACAAGAGAGGAAATTCACTCTCATTCCAACCTCCTATGGAAGTTTGCTGCCAGAATTGATAAAGGACCATCTCCTAGCATATGTCCCTCCAAAGAAAATGGAGCCACCATACCTGGAATGGTATAAACCTAATGAAAGCTGTGATTACCATTCAGGTTCTCCGGGACACTCCACTGAAAATTGTATGCCTTTAAAGCATAAAGTCCAAAATCTGATAGAGGCAGGATGGATTACCTTCGAGGCATCAACTCCAAAGGTGGATGACCAGCCCTTATCAAAGCCCGAATAAAAGACGGGATAAGGGAGACCAGCAGATTAGGGCTCATCATTTTTACCATCTTTTACAATAAAAAAATATATAAAAAAAAATAATATATCGAAAAAATCTTCCGATGCATCTCTCGCGGTCTCTGCCCGTGACCGCGAGGTCTTTTGATTAAAAGGGCTCTGTATATATTTCTCTTTTCATCAATACAATGAGGCATTTTTCATAATATTCATATGCTTCTCATTCTTTTCTCTCTCACTCCAAGATAATTAAATAAAATCTAGACCCAAATATAAACCATATAAACAGTCATGTCTGTGATTGAAAACTCTCTGCGGGATCTGAAAGCTGAAGATGAGTGGATTGAGTCAGACGGTGAGGAGGGGACCATTTCCCCGGACATGCAAAAAAAAAAAACTGTTAGAAAAATAAGCTCAATTGATACAGCCCCATAAGGAAAAAACTAAGGTCTTCAATTTGGGACAAGGAAACAATAAGAAAGAAGTAAATGTCGATACCCAAATTGATAATATCAGGGAAGAGGCAATAACACATATACGTTTATTCGTGCCTCACCCTTTCCCTTATAAATCAAATAAAGCTGTACCCTGGAGATACTCAGAAGAATCGCCAGTCAATCAAGACATCTCCAACATAACCGGTATTGGGGGCATGACAAGAAGCGGAAGAATATACGCCCCCAAGGAATTACAAGATAATATTCCTAAAGATAAAATGAAAAATAAAGCCGAAGAAGAAAAGGAATCCAAGGAAGAGACAGATGAGTTACTCCAATACATTAGACAAAGCGAGTACTCCATCATCGATCAACTCAATCGCACTCCTGCAAAGATAACCTTGTTATCACTCATCATGAGTTCGGAACCGCATCGAAACGCACTGTTAAAAGTTTTGAATGAATCATTCGTTCCACATGCAATATCTCAAGACAAGTTTGAAGGAATTATTGGTAATATCACGGCCAATAATCACCTTACTTTCACTAACGAAGAATTCCCTTTGGAAGGGTCAGATCATAATAAGCCTTTACATATCGCTGTTAAATGCAAGGAATATCTCATTTCCAAAGTTCTTGTGGATAATGGATCGTCCTTAAATGTTATGCCTAAAAATACACTAGACAAGATAACAGTACAAGGAACCCACATGCGCCCGAGTAATACAATAGTTCGAGCCTTTGACGGATCAAGACGCGAAGTGGTAGGAGAAATCAGTCTACCAATCCAAATCGGACCTACTATTTTCAACATAGACTTCCACGTAATGGATATCACACCAGCATACAGTTGTCTCCTCGGTAGACCTTGGATTCATAGCGCTAAGGCAATACCTTCGACGCTCCACCAAAAAGTCAAGTTTGTGACAAATGATAAACTGGTCACAGTTCAAGCTGAAGAAGACTTTCTAATAAGCAAACCATCTATCCAACCATATGTGGATGCGGCTGAAGAGGCCCTTGAAACATCTTTTCAAGCACTCGAAATTGCCAATATCGAAAGACTCCCTAGTAGCATGAAGGTGGCCCAGATGATGAAAAGATATGGATATCGCCCAGGACAAGGGCTTGGAAAGAACGCTCAAGGCATAAGAGAGCCACCAGACTTCAAGGACAACCCGCTAAAGTATGGATTAGGGTACGACCCTACAAAA
The DNA here is from genome assembly GCA_963425845.1 of Sphenostylis stenocarpa. Taxonomy (NCBI): domain Eukaryota; kingdom Viridiplantae; phylum Streptophyta; class Magnoliopsida; order Fabales; family Fabaceae; genus Sphenostylis; species Sphenostylis stenocarpa. The sequence continues at coordinate 15,751,786 of OY731405.1, read as the reverse complement.
GATCAAGTCGTACAAAGAAAAGAGAAGTCTCCCCTCCGTACCTTAAAAAGACGATCTTCCAAAAAAGAGGGATATTAGCGTCAAGGGTAGCATTAGTCATTAAATACCCTTCTTCTGATTCTAAGGGATGTAAACCCAATGACTATTAGAGATCACTCCTCGGGGTATGCCCGACCCTCGAGCATCTCTAGGGCACACATTTCCCTGAAATTACAAAAGAATGTTATTCTTACTATCTGCTTCTCTTCTTGCTAAAAATGTCTATACCCCATTAAATAACCTTGTTTAGACAAACGTTTTGTTCCAAAATGCGTCAAAATAATCAAAACGCCATATGAAGCCAAAGTTAACATGATTGATTAGCTAGAGACATGAACAAGAAAATCGTGTTTTTGACAATGTTTGAGAAAAGAAATTATTATTAAAAGAAGCCCGTCAAGGTCAAAGACCGAGACAAAAAGATAAAAGGGCAAAATCCTAGGCAAACTAGGAATGTCAATCGACCATCGAGTAATCAGCTGAAGACGCTACCTCATTAAAACAAAACGTTTGTTTGAACTAGCCTAAACACAGTACCAACCTTGGCTAGCCATTCTTACGTAAACCTTTATTACAAAAATATCCCTCTAAAACACAAGCCTTTGCAATAAATCCCTTTCTTTCTATTCTCTTGACCCTTCATCATAAAGCATTCAAGTAATTGACTCGGGAAATGTGGAAATATGGTGATCAATAGGAGGATTGAAATCCCTAAGGAAAGGAAGAGGGGCATTGACATGACAATTGCTCTACATTCAAAAGGATTACTCTTCTGTTATAGCAAAAGTCCAAGACGACAAATCGGTACAGACTAATCATGTTGACGAAAGCACATGATGATGGAAGAAAAATTAGCGAAGTTGAATGGGTTTGAAGCCGATATGACCAACCAAACCTTATTGAAGAAAAACAGCTGAATATGATATGTCATGGACAAGCCTATCAAAGGAAAATAAAAAGGCTTACAAAAAAAGTCAACCCTCATATTTACCAAAAGAAGGATTTAATGGTAAATAAGTTGCTTCCGGCCCAAAACAATAAAATTGGAAAATGAGCACTGAACTACGAAGGACCCCTTTGTGGTCAAATGAGCTTTCTCGGAAAGGGCTCTTATCCTCATCAATATGGATGGAAAGAACTTCGACACCTAATCAACTCCGGTACGGTGAAGAAGTATTATGCTTGAAGACATTGTTCAAGACCCGTCAGGAATGAAAATCTGCAAAGGACATTCCTGGGCAAAAGATAGGGTCTATATTCCTCGCTAGGATACGTCCTAGGCAAAAAGAAGAGGTTCAAAAAAAAAAGAGTAAATAAAAAAATAGAGAAACTAAGAGCAATGGTTACTTTAGCCGAAAACCGAAAAGGCGGCTAAAGTAACATTCTTCCAGAAGCAAGCAGTTTGCATGGTCTTCACTCTGAGCTCAGGCATCTCAACTAAAGCAATTAGGAGAACCAGGGGGCAGATATCATAGACATGACTGTATAAGCCTAAACAATATAGCCAACCCTGACCACCCATTCTTCTAAATACCTTTTGAAATCCTTCTATAAAAGAAATAAAACTTTTGCTCACTTATCAATAAAAATTCCTTTTCATTTCCTTTCTCTTGACCAAATATTATGGAAATGCCTCTTTATTGATAAATCATGCGCAAAGACTTTTAATCAAAGATCAAACATGCATCTAAAAAAGGGAAGCATATAAAAATAATAAGAGAATAAACGCCTCGCTAGGATATTCTTAAGTAAAAACCAGGGTAGCCTCGCTAGATCGGAAATCCCAAAAGAACGGTCTAGGCAAAAGATAAGGCAAAAGCCCCCTAAGATATTCTAGGCAAAAATTAAGGCAGCTCGCTAGATCGAAAAACCGTAAAAGGCGGTCTAGGCAAAAGACAGGGCTAAAACCAAAAGACGGATAAAGGAAGAGCCCACATCACGGTCATAGAAGATGAGCCCACTGGCATATTCATAAGAAAGCCAATGGAAGAAGGCCAGTCACTTTCTAAATGCATCGAAAATAAACAAACATTAGATTGCATCTAAGACACCCACACACAAAGTAGTTGCATAATACGACTTTGTCAAAATCAATAAAAAAAATATATATATATGAAAGAAAAATAATTTTCTTCAAACAAATATTAAACATGCATATAAGGAGGCTAGTCTCCATACTTGTGATTGAAAACAGGAGGTGCCAGAATCCAGCCTCTAATTGAAAATCAAAATCGCAAAAGGCGAAATCAAAAACCATTTCAGCAGAATAAAGAGCTTTAAGAAAACCATAGCTCCAACCATTCTCCTCAAACCCCAATAGAAGAAGGGTACATCAAAAAGGCCAACGGAAAGGCCCGATAATCCCCAAGCGGATCCTTGCCTACTCTAGAGGCAAAACAAAAATAAATACTCCCTGACTCAACACCACCACATGAGTCATCAAACATAGTCATTCAGAGTTGCAATCAGCATCCTTCCATCCAAGAAAGAAGGACACCATCAAAATGAAATGGCCAACGGAAAAGCTTGATCATCCCCAAGCGGATCCTTGCCTACTCCAGAAGCAAGACAAAAAGATTACCTCGCGACTCAGCTTCATCACTACATGAGTCATCAAGCACACTCATGCAAGAGTCTCCATTTCATTTCCCAAAAGAGAATAAGGACTACACAAGAGTCCATCGAAGAAAGCACAGAATTAAATCACCCAAATTACTGGGGGGCAACAAAAGGAAAGAAGAGAAAAGCCTTTCATCCTCCAACAAAGGCCACGTCATGAAAAAGCCGAAAGAAAATCCCCAAGAAGAGCACATCAAGAAAAATCTACAAAAGCAGAAAAGAAGAAATTTCCATCCCCAGGAGGCCAATAAAATTCCCCAGGGATCATTACAAAGAGAAGAGAAAATATATATCTTTCCATTTAACGTGCATAAAAGGCGCACATACAAACCCATTCCCCAGCAGAAATAAAAGCACAAACAAAAGTCAGTTCAAGCAATAAGGAGTCAAAAACTCCATTTTCCCTCTAAGGGGGCAATTCAAAAGAGATCTCAGTCAGAGCAATCAAATTCTCAAAAGAAAAAAATTTCACCGGTGAGCTTACAATGTAACTACTCGTTTGCTCAAAATAAGCAAAGAGCTAATATCCCGGAGAAATGGGAAATCAACCTATGCCGGAGGTAATGCAAGCCCAAAAGCATAAAAGTCTTCACCATTGCCGAAGCAATTGCCTAATCAAGAGGCACAATCAAAGTCCCCAATAAATTCCCGCCTAAAAGGCAACCAACGAAGAATCCCCGGTAAAACCGGATGACTAAAATAGAAAAGACAAAAAAAGAAAGAAAATCAATCATTCCTCGTGGAAAAGGCGCATGATCGGAGACAATAAGTCGCCGTAAACCGGATGAGGGTTCGTACTCATCAATCAAAAAAAAGATATACAAAAAAAACTTCATACCGGTGGGGTACGTACTCACCTAAGCCTTGCGAACTGGGCTTACCAAAAACTTCATACCGGGTGGGGGTACATACTCACCTAAGCCTTGCGAACAGGGCTTACCAAAAACTTCATACCGGTGGGGGTACATACTCACCTAAGCCTTGCAGAACGGGGCTTACCAAAAACTTCATACCGGTGGGGGTACATACTCACCTAAGCCTTGCGTAACCGGGCTTACCAAAAACTTCATACCGGGTGGGGGTACATACTCACCTAAGCCTTGCAGAACGGGGCTTACCAAAAACTTCATACCGGGTGGGGGTACGTACTCACCTAAGCCTTGCGGAATCTGGGCTTACCAAAAACTTCATACCAGGTGGGGGTACATACTCACCTAAGCCTTGCGAAACGGGGCTTACCAAAAACTTCATACCGGGACGAGGCTTACCAAAAACTTCATACCGGTGGGGGTACATACTCACCTAAGCCTTGCAGAACCGGGCTTACCAAAAACTTCATACCGGGTGGGGGTACGTACTCACCTAAGCCTTGCAGAACGGGGCTTACCAAAAACTTCATACCGGGTGGGGTACATACTCACCTAAGCCTTGCGAATCGGGGCTTACCAAAAACTTCATACCAGGTGGGGGTACATACTCACCTAAGCCTTGCGTAACCGGGCTTACCAAAAACTTCATACCGGGTGGGGGTACATACTCACCTAAGCCTTGCGTAATCGGGGCTTACCAAAAACTTCATACCGGGTGGGGGTACGTACTCACCTAAGCCTTGCGAAACTGGGCTTACCAAAAACTTCATACCGGGTGGGGGTACATACTCACCTAAGCCTTGCACAACGGGGCTTACAAAAAAACTTCATACCGGGTGGGGTACGTACTCACCTAAGCCTTGCACAACGGGGCTTACAAAAAAACTTCATACCGGGTGGGGTACGTACTCACCTAAGCCTTGCGTAACGGGGCTTACCAAAAACTTCATACCGGGTGGGGTACATACTCACCTAAGCCTTGCGTAACTGGGCTTACCAAAAACTTCATACCGGGTGGGGGTACATACTCACCTAAGCCTTGCAGAACGGGGCTTACCAAAAACTTCATACCGGGTGGGGTACGTACTCACCTAAGCCTTGCGAACGGGGCTTACCAAAAACTTCATACCGGGTGGGGGTACGTACTCACCTAAACCTTACGAACGAGGCTTATAAAAAAAAAAAAAAAAAAATCTTGCAGAACGGGTTCATACCGGGGAGGGTAGATATTCACCAAAGTCTTGCGAACAAGACTCATTCGAAATCGGCAAAAATGCGATTTGTACCAGGTGGGGGTAGGTACTCACCAAAACCTTATAAAAATAAGGTTTATACCGGATGAGGGTAGGTACTCATCAAAATTTAGTAAAAATGCATCGAGTGGAGTAAAAAATACTCACCGAGAAGCATTGCAAAAAACAGGTGCAAAGACTTTACTTCTATTAGAGGATAGTTCGGTGGTGAGCACCTCGAAGTAAGTACCCACAGGAGTTCCGCAAAATGCAAATTCATACCGGGTGAGGGTAAGTACTCATCAGAGCCTTATAAAAGGAGGCTCAAACCAGATAGGGGTTGGTACCTATCAAAACATTTATCATCCGGAGGATCAATAAGGAGCAGCATCCGAAGGGTAGTCGGGCAAAAGGGTTAACTCCTTCCCCTACCAACTAATTTTGTCGGCATATTAAAACCGACGAATTAGTTAGGCAGGCGAAGGGGGGGCAGCTGTAGACCCCTAATTTTGCCCGGCCTCTCAAAATAAAAGCTAGAGGAACTTCATCCGAAGATGGAGTTCATCCGGTTTCCCAAAACGAGAAGGACCTCCCACAACAAAAGACGGAGTTCACTCATTCACACAATAAAAGCCAAAAGAGACTTCCTACACAAAGACAGAGCTCGCCCGGCATCTTAATGAAGGCCAAGAAGACTTCCTATATGAAGATAAAGCTTCAACGGACACATATCGGCATCCACCGACGTCCAAAACAGGCAAGGAAAGCTTCTCGAGTCCCGAAACGCGCGAACCGGCCGAACAAGTCGAGATGGCCGTCCCAGTTGGGACGGCTGTCCCAACCTGCTCCAACCAGTTGGGACGCGCGTCCCGAAGTTGGGACAGCCGTCCCAAGCCCCAGTTCAAGTGGGACGGCCGTCCCGGGTTCCCAGGGGGTCCCAGCCTGTGTAATTTTGCCATTTGGGACGGCAGTCCAGACGGCCGTCCCATCCAGACGGCCGTCCCAAAGTGCGCCGACTGCGAAAAACTATAAATATGAGGCTCATTTGCCACTTTTAGAGGGCACGGACACTCCGAGAGAGCTCGAAACACTTTCTAAAACTCGAGCACTTGTCTATTTCTTTCTTTCTCTTGAATGATCTTTCCGATTGCCTTAAATAGGTAATAATCGGTTAAGGAATTATATTCCAAGCATTCGATTCTTCTTTAAATTTTTAGTGGGGTCGATCTTGTATTGGTGAGGAGAGTCTCGTGTAGAGAGAGGGTTGCCAAAACCCATCCTCACAGCTCGAGACTCTCAATATCAAGCTTGCTACGGAGGTTCTTTTCAATTCTCTTCTCTTTTATTGCTTTATTTATTGTTTTATTTAGCTTTATTTATGCCATGTAGAATAAAATCATGTAGATAGCTATTTTGTCTCTTTTATTGTTTTATTTAGCTTTATTCATCATTTTATGCATGCAATATAGAATAAAATCATGTAGATAGCCATTTAATATTATAGGGTAATCGCGTAATTTCTCGTAGTCTTTACTTAAATGAATTAATCTGTCATAGGGAACCCGAAAGGGGCGTTGTGGGGTGTTAACACCTTCCCCACACGTAACTAACTCCCTTACCTAACTCTGGTTATAATGGCCAAGTCTGGTTTTTATTAAAATCAATGCCTTTTCATCCTTTTCCAATGTTTATGGTCAAAATATTGGTGGCGACTCCATAAGAACCCCTTTTCGAAAACCTTGCTTTTTCAATGTTGAAGCAATGAACACATTTTAAAACAAAAACGCGAGTCTAAACCATCTTTTCGCGACCGCTCGCATAAACATTCGAGACGTTCCCAGGACGTCGAAAGGGACGGCGGCGACAGATGGCGACTCCACTGGGGACCCCTTTTCGAAAACCTTGTTTTTTCAATGTTAAAGCAATGAACACATTTTAAAACAAAAACGCGAGTCTAAACCATCTTTTCGCGACCGCTCGCATAAACGTTCGAGACGTTCCCAGGACGTCGAAAGGGACGGCGGCGACACTTGTAAAGAGCATGAATATGACATAGATATTCTTAACCATTTGCTAGACAAAGCCGAAAAGGAGATAAGTGATTTTAAGATGGATAAAATTGTTTTAGCTCAAAATAGTGTAAATTACCAAGTTCCTTTGAAAAAGCCTAAAAGGAAAAATAAAAGAGTATGGGTACAAAAAGGAACTAGAACATCTATGATTAAAGATTCATCATATTCAAAAGTTACATCAAATGCATGCTTTTATTGTATGAAACATGGTCATACCTGAAATAGATGTAAAATTAAACATTTTGGTGTTCCTAAAGGAAAATATATTTGTGTTCCTATAGTTAAATGAATTGTTTGTCTCTTGTATTTATTCAAAGAAAATTGATCATTTAGTATGTTTTAAATAGAATGCTCATTAGGTCAATTATAAAATCAACTCCCTATGAATTATTAAATGGTAGAAAGCCTAATGTTGCTCATTTGAAAATTTTTGGATGTAAGTGCTTTGTGTTAAATAATGGAAAGGACAACTTAGGAAAATTTGACTCAAAAGCTTATGAGGGCATTTTCTTAGGTTATTCATTAACTAGCAAGGCTTACAGGGTGTTTAATAGAAGAACCTTAAATATTGAAGAATCTATTCATGTTACTTTTGATGAGATTGTAGACCTTGAGGGAAATCCTCTTGAGTCAAATAAAGAACTTGCAGGTGATGATGAGTATATAAGAGAGGCTCTTGATGAATTATATTTGGAAGAAAATGAGCCTTCTCAAACGCCTGAATTAGCAAAAGAATGACAATCACCTAGAGGACTCTCAATGGACAATATCATTGGTGATATCTCAAAAGGGGTAAGAACTAGAAATATGACTAATTTTTGCATGTCTGTAGCTTTTGTGTCACAGATAGAACCCAAAAATGTTGAGGAAGCACTTAAAGATGACCAATGGTGCATAGCCATGTAAGAAGAACTTAACCAATTTGAAAGGAATCAAGTCTGGGAATTAATCCCAAGAGAAGAATCACATCAAGTTATAGGAACCAAATGGGTGTTTAGAAATAAACTTGATGAAGATGGAAACATAACAAAGAATAAAGTCAGACTTGTTGCCAAAGGCTATTGTCAGGAGGAAGGTATATATTATGATGAAACTTATGCTCCTATTGCCAGGTTAGAGGCTATACGCCTACTTCTTGCTTATGCATCTTTAATGAAATTTAAATTATATCAAATGGATGTTAAAAGTGCATTTTTGAATGGTTTTATTAAAGAAGAAGTATATGTGGAGCAACCCCCTAGATTTGAAGATTTTAATTATCCTAATCATATTTTTAAATTAAAGAAAGCATTATATGGGTTGAAACAAGCTCCTAGATCTTGGTATGAAAGGCTAAGTAGTTTCCTAACTTCAAATGATTTTTCTAGAGGAAAAATTGATTCTACTCTGTTTATAAAGAAAGTTAAAGAACATATCTTATTGGTCCAGGTATATGTTGATGATATTATTTTTGGATCAACTGATAATTCATTATGTGTAGAATTTGCTAAGATAATGCAGGGAGAGTTTGAAATGTCTTTGATGGGAGAATTGACATTCTTCCTTGGACTTCAAATCAAGCAACTTAAATATGGCATTTTCATCTCTCAAACCAAATACTACAAAGAGATTCTTAAAAAGTTTGGAATGGACACCTCAAAGGAAGCTAACACACCCATGGGAACTTCATGTTATTTAGACAAGGATGAATCAGGTTTGGAAGTTAATCAATCTATGTATAGAGGTATGATAGGCTCACTGTTATATTTAACTGCAAGTAGACCTGATATTATACATTTTGTCTGTGTGTGTGCTAGATTTCAGGCTTGTCCAAAAGAATCTCACCTAATTGCAGTAAAAGATATTTTAAAATATTTAAAAGGAACTACTGGTTTTGGTTTATGGTATCCATCTGATGCTTGTACTACAAATTATGTGGATGAAACAACAGTTAGAAGATTATAGTATATTTTTAAATGACATACCTTTGATGTGTGATAATACGAGTGCAATCAATCTTACTAAGAATCCAATAATGCATTCTAGGACTAAGCACATAGAAATTAGACATCACTTTTTGAGAGATCATATCAGCAAAGAAAACTGTAAAATAGAGTACGTTGATACAAAGCATCAATTAGCAGATATTTTTACTAAGTCTCTACCCAAGGATAGATTCTATGATCTTAGAAGAGACTTAGGGATACTAGAAATAGCTTAAATTCTGCTTAATCAGACAGTTTTTGGATGATTGTAAGGATATAATTCATTATACAGGATGTTAATAGTTTATCATGTGTAAAAACCTCAAAAATTTGATGTACTCTCTGGAATAATCGATTAATTGGAGTTATAATCGATTATTTGCATCCAAAACACCCAAAACATGACATTCCTCTCTGGATTAATCGATTAATTCGTCCATTAATCGATTAAAACTAGTGTTAATCGATTAACAGCTCAAATTAATCGATTAATTGGGTCTGGTACTAGTTTAATCGATTAATTTGAGTTTTAATCGATTAAACCTGGCAAGTTTGGATTCTTAGCCGTTGTCAACGGCTCTCTTGACCCTTATTCACTTCTATATGACCGTTAGATATGCTTGGTTATAAATAGGGACCTCCATTTCACTTCTACTCACTTCTATCTCTTGAAATCAAGCTTTCTTGCCTCATTCTATCAATCTTGCCTTCTTCTCACTTAACTTGTCCTCTTAAATCTTCTTGTTACTCTTCTAATCCTTCAATGACCTCATCTTCTCGTGCAAAAATCCCCACTAGAAGAAGATTTGCACCCTCATCTCATCCCCGTCCTAATTCTGTAGAAGGATGGATCTCTGATGCAGACGGCCAACAAGAATTTCTGTCCTATTGGAAGGAACGTGCTATTATTTCTCCTAAGTTCCTTATTGGTGAGTAGTTCATCAATAGGGGATTCAACTTTCCCAATCTCCTTGAAATTTAAGGAGTTCTCCCTTTCATCCAAATGCAAGGTACGTATTATCCTGACTTAGTTAGGGTATTTTACTCTAGGTTCAAATTTAGAGATCAAATTGCTACCTCTCGAGTAAAGGGGGTCACAATTATTCTTGATGATGATATTTGGGAAAACGTTGCCCACTTTCCTATTAGAGAAGATGTTATTAACGTGTATGGTGAGTTAGATGATTTTGACAGGATCTTAGCTTATCGTTCTTTTCTGTGAAACCCCTCCATGGAGATTGGGCGTCTCCTTCTAGCTGGACCTTTGAAGAAGGAGGAACGCATGATTTTACATCTACTTGTCTGGATCCTATGTCCCCGGGCTACGAATCATGCTCAATGTTCTTCAATTGATCTTTGTATTATTCATGCCATAATGAATAATGAGCCTTTAGATTGGGGCGTTCTTGTCACCATGACTATGTTAAAAGCCAAACGCCATCCCACCTTCAAAATTCCATATGCTCTCCTTGTCTCTCACATCCTTGAATACAAAGGAGTAAATGTCGAAGGTGAACAAACAGTACGAACAAATAACTTGAATCGTATGTTAGACAACACATTGATCCAACTACAAATGGTGCGTGTCAACGATATTTATGTTCACAAGGATGACGTTCCAAACCAAGGTGACGATAATGAAGATTCTGATGAAGATATGCCTCCTGCTGTTGATCTTCCCTCTGATCAAATCCAAAGTGTTGGAACTTTCTCTACTCATCATGAAACTCGACAATCCATGGAAGACATGTTATCTGATATGAATCAGAGGATGCAGGCATTCTTCACTCTTTCTGGAGTACGGCATGAGGAAATAATTCGTCGTATATCTGATGTAGATGATAAAGTGTTCCATTTAGAAAATAGATTTGATGCACACTTTCATAGTGATGATAGTGAAGAATTTTAAATTTGCTTTTTATTTGTAATGTATTTTCATTTCTGAAATAAAATGTGGTGTTCTTTTAATGCTTTGATTGAGGGGGAGTTATCTCCAAGTTATGCATATTTTGAGGGGGAGCCCTTATTATTGTTATTGTAGCATGCTTTCAATTTTTTATTATAATCAAAATAGGGGGAGAAATATTTAAAGCCTAATATTATTGTTTTTAAATATTATCTGGTATGTTTAATGTGTTTGTTAGTATGACAGAAAAACAGGTTATTATAAGGCTTTAAAAGAAAATTTTGATCATCATCAAAAAGGGGGAGATTGTTGAACATTCAAGGACTTGATGTTAGACTTGATGGACATGAAGCTTGTTGATTTTGATGATGATACAAGAACACAAGAACGTAGAGAGTTGAAGACTTGTTTTATAATGTAATAACTCTGTTTTGATTAGATTGAGTCTGTAATATTAGAGTTTGAGATAGCCGATACATATTCTGCACCTTAGAACCTTCAAAAAGCTCAATTTTATCAAAGTGTCTCGGCTTTAATCGATTAAATGGTGAAATAATCGATTAAAACAGTGAGAAAAATAATTTTCTGTATCTGCTCACTGGTTTAATCGATTAACACACCTGTTAATCGATTAACAGGCCTGTTAATCGATTAACAGGTCTTTTAATCGATTAAAACAGTGAGTTTTGGGGTTCTGTTGATTTTGGCTCTGTAATAATCGATTAACACTTCATTTAATCGATTATTTCAGTCAGATTTTGATTTTTAACTTCAAATCAACCCTATTTTCGAAAACCCTAATTCCAAGACTTCTAGTTTCGAAAATCTTAATTCTCAAACCCTAATTTCTCTACTTAAGCTTCTCTATGGCACTCAGAAAATAAGAATAACCTTTTTCATACAAAAGTTAAGTGATGTGAGTGCCAGAGAACTGTTTGTTGCAAGAAAAAGGGGCTTTTGAAACCTGGTGTGGGCTAGAAGCGATAAGAATCACTAAGTGGAGTTCTTAGAGGATTGTGTGTTGTGCCGTCTCTAGAAAAAGTTGTTCTTCATCTCTTGTGGATTTCAAGAGAGGTGTTTTCTTTACTTTATCTTTTCCATTGTAATCTGTTTGTAACAACTGTGATTATAGTGGCAGCGTTAATCCTCTGTTTGAGTGATTAGCAACTAGACGTAGGGTCTTTTGATCTGAACCAGTATAAATCTCCTGTGTAAGATTCTATCTCTACTCTATTTACATTTACACAATTTTTAATCGGTAAAATTTGGGAAAAATTTCAAAAACCTAATTTTTGTTAAGAAACCAATTCACCCCCCCTCTTGGTTTTTTTCCGACCACGCGAACATTCCGCTGCGCGATTCTAACAAAAACAACTTAAGGTACTTTTTACTAAGTGTTTTAATCGTTTAAAACTTGTTGTTATCAGTTAAAATTACTTAGAAAGTTTTGTGAAAGGTTTTGGCAGAATATTAATCGATTAAACTGCGAAATAATCGATTAAAACAACTTAAGGGATTTTTTGTTAATTGTTTTAATCGATTGAAACATTGTCGCATCAGTTAAAATAAATCTGAAAAATGATCAAGAACATTTTAACAGATTAAAAGATGTTTTAACCGATTAATCAAAGACTTTTAACAGATTAAAAAATTGTTTTAACATATTAATTAAACCAGCAGTTGAAATAAAACTCTATATAAAACGGATTGCTTCAATGTTTTAAAATACATCTTTTAGCAAGCAATCATAAGAGCTATTTTCAAGAAAGAATCGCGCCAGTTTTGTGAAGTTTTTCAAACTTCTTTCTTGAGGAAATTTTTGCTTTCTTTTGGTGAAGAAACTCATACTGCAGGAGCTGCCGAATCGGGTTTGAGTGTTCTGATTTCTTCTCCTTTGTTTTATGTAAATCTTTTCTTTATTGTGTGTGTTTGGAATTTTTGGGCACGATTTCTGTGACTGGAATTTGGATGCAGGTTTGTACAAGAACTGGATTTTAGTTTTTGGTGAAAGTTTAGGTGCAAGAACTGAAATTTGGTTTTTGGGTTAGATTGAGTGTTGCGTGATTCAAAATTGTAATCTGTAAAACATTCAATCTAGTGGAACTCAGCTAGAATTTGGCTGAGAACTAGATGTAGCCCTGTGGTTTGGGTAAACCAGTATAAATCTTGGTTGTATTTCTCTAAACCTTACTCTTTTTTATTCTGATGTTGCTCTATATTGAATTGCTTGTTTTTCTTGATTCAAAAATTTATCAAAATTCAAAATCTTTAAAATCGATAATCTATATCAAGAAAGTGCGAAAATATTTCAAAGATCAATTCACCCCCCTCTTGATCTCAACCTCTTTTCCTAACAATTGGTATCAGAGCAGGGTCTTGAAAATCACTCAAGACTTTCGGTCCAAATATTTCATGGCTGAAAACAAATTATCTTTTTGAGGATGCTTTTATTAATAGACCTTCATTGTTTCGTGGTACATATTATTCATTTTGGAAGATAATGATGAAGATCTTTATTGAATCTATTGATATAAATGTTTGGAATATTATTGAACAAGGGTCTCCTGTTTTCAATAAAGAATGGTCTAGCTTGAATGATATGAAAAAAAAAACTATTTCAAGATGATTGCACTACTAAAAATATCATTACATCTACTCTTAACATGAATTAATTTTTCAGGGTATCTCATTGCCAAACTGTCAAACAAATGTGGAAAGCTCTTGAATTAGCTTATGAAGAAACAACAGAAATATGTTTGATGACTAATTTGAATTTTCCAACATCCAGTGTAAGTTCTGATTCTTCAACAAGTACTATGAATTAAAACTCATTACAAGATGTTTTTTATGAAATGCATGCAGTAGCAAAATGATTAGAAATTGAAAACAAAATATTAAAGAGCATGAATAGTAGATTAGAAAACAAAATCATCCTTCTTGAAAAGAAAATTCTTGATGAAGAAACTAATGATGAAAACCCGAAAATGAGTGATAACAATTCTGGTTGCATGTGTAATGATAAAAAAGATTGTGAAAATTGTCCTGAATTACAAATGAAATTAACATATCTAATAAAAACTACCTTTAAATTTGCACAAGGAAAAACCAGTCTTGATGTTATACTTGATTCTCAGAAATTGGTTATTGATCACGGTGGTATTGGTTTCACACCTCTTGTTGGAAAGAAAACTAAAGCATTCAAAAATTATTTTTCATATAGTAAATCTGTCTCATCACCATTTATTACATGTTTTTATTGTATGAAAATAGGTCATTCTATCAAATTTTGTAAAGACAAGAAATATGCTATTCCAAGAAGAAGAATGAAGTGGATTCCCAAAAAATCATTCCAAATAACTTGATTGGACCCTATAATCTTAAAAAGGGTACCAGATTATGCTAAATTTGTTTTGTAGGAACAAAAATTTGGAGATCCTTTGGTACCCGATCAACAAATATAAACTCTGGATTCATGGACTGATTATTTTAATTAATATAAAACTATTTTAATCTATTCAATTCACTTACAAAGAATCCCATAAAAGTTATCCATATTGTTTTAATCGATTATTCTACGAATTAATCGATTAAAATTTTCTCGAGATTTCAGTATAGATTTATCATCTCTCGTTTTAATCAATTAAAAAGGATTTACATCAGTTAAAATCATTAAAAGGCTAAATTTAATCGATTCTTTTTCGTTTTAATCGATTAATATTCTGATATATTATTTCCAGAACAAGATTAATCGATTTATTTTAATCTTAATTGATTAAAAATCTGCTTCCAGTATAGAATCAATCGATTACTTCTCCATTTAATCAATTAGTATTGCAACTACACTAATTTCTCTTTCAGGCACAACAAACTGAAGATCTCTGGTACCTTGATAGTGGTTGTTCTAAACATATGTCAAGGGATATCACAAAGTTTCACAATTTAAAACTAAAGAATGGTGGGACTGTCATCTATGGGGATAACAACAAAGGAAGAATTCTTGGAGTAGGTGACATCAAATGTACAAAATTAGGTATTATTAACAATGGATTGTATGTTGAAGGTTTAAAACATAATTTGATCAGCATTTGTCAGCTTTGTGATAAAGGTCACAAAGTCATATTTGAACCAGATCAATGTCAAATTCTTAGAACCGGTTCAAACCAGATATATTGATCACTGGTATGGCATAGAAGACTAGTTGTTTAATACTAATTATGCCAAGGACTACTGTTTAATTGCTAAAGAAAATGATTCCTAGTTATGACATAGAAGACTAGTACATATTCATATGCATCATCTCAACAAACTGATTTCCAAAGATCTTGTAATAGGTTTACCTAAACTAAAGTTTTTGAAAGAAAAAATATGTGATGCATGTCAAAAGGGTAAGCAAGTAAAAAATTCTTTTTTATAGAAAAATGTTGTTTCAACTTCAAGACCGCTTGAACTTTTACACATGGATCTCTTTGGTCCTTCAAGAACTGTAAGTTTAGGTGGAAATCTATATGCATTGGTTATTGTAGATGATTTCTTAAGATTTACCTCGACAATGTTTTTAAAATTAAAATATGATACTTTCCATGTTTTTAAAAAAATTGCAAAACAGATTCAAAATGAAAAAGTTTATTACATCTCAAATATTCAAAGTGATCATGGGGGGAATTTTCAAATGAAAATTTTGATAAATTCTGTGAAAAACATGGAATTAAGCATAATTTCTTTGCACCTAGAACTCCTCAACAGAATGGTATAGTTGAGAGGAAAAATCATTCTCTTGAAGAGTTAGCTAGGACAATGCTTAATGAAAAAACACTACCAAAATATTTTTGGGTTGATACCATAAGTACTGCTTGCCATGTACTAAATGATGTTCTAATTAGACATTTTCTCAAAAGGACTTCCTATGAATTATACAATGGCAAAAAGCCAAATATAAACTACTTTAGAGTATTTGGATGTAAGGTTTTTGTCTTAAACAATGGAAAGGAAAATCTTGGAAAGTTTGATTCCAAATCAGATGAAGGTATTTTCTTGGGTTACTCATTAAATAGTCATGCCTATAGAATCTTCAATAAAAGGATAAAAACTGTAGAAGAATTAGTTCATGTTGTATTTGATGAAACTAACCCAGATATGCAGAAAAACCATGATTTCAGTGCAGATGATGACATTTTAACTTATAAAATGTATCAGTTAAAATTACCAGAATCAACTACTTTTCAGAAACAGGAGGAGTCTATAGAAGAATTTGAAGAACAGCTGCCCAAAGAATGGAAGACTCCAAGGAATCTTTCAATAGACAATATCATTGGTGAAATAAATTAGGGAGTTTCTACTAGAAGATCTTTAAACAAATTTTGTAATCACATGACATTTGTATCTCAAATTGAACCTAAAACCATATCTGATGCATTAGAAGATAACAACTGGATTAATGCTATGCATGATGAATTAAATCAATTTACAAGAAATGAAGTATGAGAATTAATTCCAAAGCCAAATGATGCTAATATTGTAGGAACTAAATGGGTTTTTAGAAATAAATTGGATGAAAATGGTATCATTACAAGAAACAAGGCAAGATTAGTTGCTAAAGGGTATAATCAGCAAGAAGGAATTGATTTTGATGAAACATCCTGTTGCTAAATTAGAAGTTGTTAGACTTCTACTTGCTTATGCCTCAATAAAGAATTTCAAGTTATTCCAAATGGATGTCAAAAGTGCCTTCTTAAATGGCTACTTGAATGAAGAAGTCTATGTTACTCAACCCATTGGTTTTGAAGATCATATTCATCCAGAATTTGTCTACAAACTAAAGAAAACATTATATGGTCTAAAGCAAGCCCCAAGACAATGGTATGAAAGGTTAAGTAATTTTCTCTTATCAAAGGGCTATCAAAGGGGTGTGGTTGATAAAACTTTATTTCTTAAGAAAATAAATAATGATATCATTCTAGTTCAAGTATATGTTGATGACATCATATTTGGAGCCACTAATGAGTCTTTGTGTAAAGAATTTATCAAAGATATGCAGGGAGAATTTGAGATGTCTATGATGGGGGAACTCAATTACTTCCTTGGGTTACAAGTCAAACAACTTCAAGGAGGGAACTTTCTTCATCAATCAAAGTACTGCACAAAGCTTCTAAAGAAATTTGAGATGCAGCATTGCAAAGAGGCATCCACACTGTTGAATATAGAGAAAATAGGGTTTAGAATTAATCTCTCTTGTGTATAAATCACACATAGGGTAGTCTATTTATAATAGAGAGATACAACTAAAAGAGTAACTGAAAGTAACAGAATAAACAGAAGATATTGTTTGATATTATGGTTAACAATATCTAACAATATCTTAACAATATCAAATAATATCTAAACAATATCTAACATTCTCCCTCAAGCTGGAGCATACAAATCGTATGTGTCAAGCTTGTTACAAATATAATCAATTCTAGGTCCCCGTAAAGATTTAGTAAAAATATCTGCTAACTGATCACTTGAGTTAACAAACTCAGTCTTGATGTCTTCAGACATAATCTTTTCTCGAATGAAATGACAGTCAATTTCAATGTGTTTGGTCCTCTCATGAAAGACAGAATTAGAACTAATATGAAGAGCAGTCTGATTGTCACACACAAGTGACATTTGAATGACATCTACAAATTGTAACTCTCTAAGCAATTGCTTGAGCCAAACAAGTTCACAGGCAGTTGAGGCCATAGCTCTATATTCTGCTTCTGCACTAGATCTTGCCACAACCCTCTATTTCTTACTTTTCCATGAGACCAAGTTACCACCAATGGAGACACAATATCCATATGTAGATCTTCTATCCGAAGGAGATCCTGCCCAATCAGCATCTGAGTAGTAAACAACTCTTGTATAGTTATTAGAACTATATAACAATCCTTTTCCAGGAGATCCTTTGATATACTTCAAGATACGAATGACTGCATTCCAATTATCTTCACATGGTAAATTAAGAAATTGACTTACCACACTGACTGCAAAGGAAATGTCAGGATGAGTAACTGTAAGATAATTCAATTTTCCAACCAATCTTCTATACTGCTCAGGATCAGATATAGACTCTCCCTGATTTGGTAGAAGTTTAGTATTGAGATCCATGGGTGTATCCACAGACTTTGAACTCATCAACCCAGTTTCCTCCAAAATATCTATGGCATACTTCCTCTGAGATATAACAATACCATCATTGGACTGTGCCACCTCAATACTCAAGAAATATCTAAGTTTGCCAAGATCTTTGGTCTGAAAATGGTGACAGAGATGTTGTTTCAACTGAGAGATGTCATGGTTGTCACTAACTGTAAGAACGATGTTATCAACATATACTATCAAGTAAACACATCCAGCACTCGAGTGTCGATAAAAGACAAAATGATATGTTTCACACTGAGTCATACCAAATTGTTGAACAACATTGCTAAACTTTCCAAACCAAGCCCTAGGAGACTGTTTTAGGCCATATAGGGATTTGCGAAGGCGACATACCATCCCAGAAGACTCCCCCTGAGAAACAAACCCAGGAGGTTGCTCCATATAGATTTCTTCTTGCAAATCACCATTGAGGAAAGCATTTTTAACATCTAGTTGATAAAGAGGTCATTGTTGAAGAGCGGCCATGGCGATAAATAAACGAACAGAAGTCATCTTTGTCACGGGGGAAAAGGTATCTCCATAATCCAACCCAAAAATTTGAGTATAACCTTTGGCCACAAGACGAGCTTTGAGGCGATCAATAGTACCATCAGGTCCAACTTTGATAGCAAACACCCACCTGCAACCAACAAGAGATTTTTCAGACGGTAACGAGACCAATTCCCAAGTTCCACTATTATGAAGAGCACTTAATTCATCTAACATAGCCTGACGCCAACCAGGATGGGCTAAAGCTTCACAGATAGTTTTTGGAATGGTCACAGAAGAAAGAGAGGAAAGACATGTATAAAAAGGTAATGACAGACGATGATAACTCAAACCAATATAATGGGGAGAGGGATTACGTGTAGAACGGATATCTTTCAGGAGGGCAATGGGAAGGTCAGACTCAGGTGTCACATCCGAAGGAGACAAAGTAGTTAGCACTTGAGTGGAGTCACATGGTGGTGGTTGTGATTGGTTTGGGCAACTATAAACCTGAAGAGGCGGTGAAGAAGAAGCTGAATGTGGAGCAGAAACTAATGGTGAATAAGACACAGTTAGAGGGTCACAAACAATAGGAACATTAAATGTACTAGGAGTGTTGACAAGATTGGATGGAGATAGAGGTGAAGATTGACTTTTAAAATAAAAAGAGAACTCATCAAAGGTGACATCTGCAGACACAAAATAACGATTAAGAGAAGGAGAAAAACATTTGTATCCTTTTTGTGATCTTATAAACCCTAAGAAAACACATTTATGTGATCTAGGAGAAAGTTTGTCAAGACCAGAACTGAAATTATGAACAAAACATGTAGACCCGAAAACTCTTAGAGGTAAGGGATGAAGTGGTTCATGAGGAAATAAAATGGAATAAGGTATTTTATTATCTAAAACCGAAGATGGCATGCGATTAACGAGATAACATGCAGTAAGAAGAGCATCACCCCAAAAATGCTGAGGAACCTCTCCATGAATTAAAAGAGTGCGAGTTGTATCAATAAGATGTCTATTTTTATGTTCAGCTACACCATTTTGTTGAGGTGTATAAGAACAAGAAGTTTGATGCAAAATACCATGAGAAGCCAAAAATTGTTTAAAAGAATGAGAAAAATATTCACGACCATTATCACTGCGCAAAACTCTAATAGAAACACCGAACTGAGTTTGTATTTTATTAAAAAAAGATTGAAAGATATGAAATACTTCAAAACGATTTTTCATTAAAAATAACCAAGTACGTCTGGAATAATCATCAATGAAAGTAACAAAGTATTGAAAACCTAAAGTAGACTTAACGCGGCTAGGTCCCCAAATGTCAGAGTGAACCACGGCAAAAGGGGACGAAACACCACGTGTGACACTACGAGGAAAGAAAGTTCGACTATGTTTGCCTAATTGACACGACTCATATGCCAAACTAGACAACTTAGATAAGGCAGGGACAAGCTGTTGTAACTTGGCAAGACTTGGATGACCTAACTGAGCATGGAGAAGAGAGGGAGACTCTATAACTGCATCAACATGTGTAAAGGGACGAAGATGATAAAGACCATGAGACTCACATCCTGTGTCAATCACCTGTTTCGAACTCCGATCCTGTAAACACACAGAATTGTTGGTAAAAGAAACAACACAATCAAGAGAACGAGTTAGACGACTGATGGATAACAGGTTAAAAGGAGACCGAGGGACATAAAGAACATTATCAATAGTTAAAGAAGGGAAAAGTTTAACAGTTCCAACACCATGAGATGATACTCTAGAGCCATCAGCCAGTGTAACAGAAGGTAAAGGATTAGGAGAGGATAAAGAGGAGAACAAAGATTTGTTACCAGTAATATGATCAGTGGCTCCTGAATCAAAAACCCAAGGACAAGAAGAAGATTGGGTCAGACCAGCAAAAGATGTACCTGTGTGTGCGACAGACACAGTGGAATTAGAAGACTGTTGATCCTTATACCAATTGAGAAATTTGTTGAACATAGCAGGTGTGTGTGATGAAATAGAAGAAGGAGGATCCTTAGCGGATAAAGGTGGAGAAAGATCAGTCTGAACAACTACAGCAGATCGAGGAGGACGACCATGTAATGCATAACACTTGTCAATCTTGTGACCTAGCTTACCACAATGTTCACACTCATGTAATGCATAACACTAGTCAATCTTGTGACCTAGTTTGCCACAATGTTCACACTTAGGACACCCTCTTCCCTGTTTACGAGGGCGAGTTCGGTCATCACGGTGAGATACCAATGCAGAAAAATCATTAACAGAAACAGGTGTGTCAGGATTGGGTTTTGCTGGTAAACCCAAAAGAGTGGAGCAGGTCGATGTCAAGGTGGGGACAACCGGAGAACCCAAAATCTGATCACGAATATGTAAATATTGGTCAGCAAGTCCGTGTAATGCCCCTAGCATGAAGAACTTTGATCGTTGTGTTATCTCGGTGGCAGGGTCGGGGGAAGGAGGCAATAACTCATTGAACTCATGAAAAAGAGCATGAATTTTGCCCATATAATCAGTCATAGAATCTTGATGTTTAGAGGCAATAACATCTACAAATTTAGAATAGACATCATAAAGACGTTGAGTATCATTGGTGTATAATAACTTGGCATGTTCCCAGATTTTGGCACATGTTTCGTATGAACCAAAAATTTGTTTTAACGAAGGATCAAGAGTACCCTTGAGAACCACACATAATTGAGCATCAATGGTGTCCCAACGGTCTTCCTCACCAGGAGTAAGAGTAGGTGCTTTCGGGGCAAGATGATCAAGATACTTCTGACTCTTAAGCCATAATCTGATGTCTGATGACCATGTAGCATAATTAGGGCCAGTTAACTTGTCAATGGATAAGTGCACATTAACATAGTTAGTGTAGATGGAAGGATCAGACGCAGTACTGACAGAATTGGAAGTACTAAAAGGAGCAGAAGAAGTCATAAAGGGCGGAGGCGGCGGAGGCAATAGTGACAACGGCGTGAACCAGTACACCAGGTAAGTTCCCAGGAAAGAGAGGTGGGTCACTAATGGACACGCTTAAATACCAAGTCTTTCCTTGCCAGAACTTTCCTAGACATGCACTTTCACACTACCAAATAAAATTCAGTAATAAAGATAATTCTTTTCTTATGTAAAGGATCAGTTTACCAGTAGCGGTGGGGCGGCTCTAGCAACGGTGGGGTGGCTCCAGCAATGGACAAAAGGCGAAAAAAAATTTTCAAGATAACCTTAAGCTCTAGATACCATGTTGAATATAGAGAAAATAGGGTTTAGAATTAATCTTCCTTGTGTATAAATCACACATAGGGTAGTCTATTTATAATAGAGAGATACAACTAAAAGAGTAACTGAAAGTAACAGAATAAACAGAAGATATTGTTTCATATTGTGATTAACAATATCTTAACAATATCAAATAATATCTAAACAATATCTAACACACACCAATGTCCACCAACTGCTATCTTGATGCAGATAAAAAGGGAAAATCAATAGATCAAACAAAATATAGAGGACTTATTGGCTATTTATTATATCTTACATCAAGTAGACCTGACATTATGTTTAGTGTTTGTATGTGTGCCAGGTTTCAATCTGCACCAAAAGAATCACATTTTACTACTGTAAAGAGGATTCTCAAATATCTCAAAGGAACATTGAATGTTGGGTTGTGGTATCCTGGTGAGTCTAAACTAAATCTAATTGGTTAGTCCGACTCAGATTTTTCAGGGTGTAAGCTTGACAGAAAAAGCACAAGTGGCACTTGTCATCTCCTAGGAAGCAGTATAATCTCATGGCACAACAAAAAGCAATCATGTGTTGCTCTCTCTACTGCTAAAGTCGAGTACATTGCAGCTGGAAGTTGTTGTGCTCAATCCTTATGGCTCAAACAAAAACTTGAGGACTACGATTTAATTCTTAATAAGATCCCTATTTTATGTGATAATATCAGTGCCATCATATTAACAAAGAATCCAATTCAGCATTCTAGGACAAAACATATAGAAATTAGACATCATTTCATTAGAGATCATGTTTCAAAAAGGGATTGTGAAATTTTCTTTATTGAAATTGAGAAACAATTAGCTGATATATTTACAAAACCTCTTGCTCGTGATCGCTTTTATAAAATTTGAACTGAATTAAGGATTCTAGATGCATCAAACATCACTTAGTTCTCATTTCTTATTGTTTTAATTGATATAAACTAGCTTTAATCGATCAATTTCACTTATAATGATATTATTTTAATCTATTAAATACTCTCTGACTTTTAATACACATTTGTCATTCCTGTTTTAATCGATTAAAACATTATCTGTATCAATTAAAATCATAAACATAATTAATTTAATCGATTATGTCCTGTTTTTAATCGATTATTATTTTGCAAAACAAATTAAAGACTTTAGTTAATGACTGTTTTTGTAACATGCTACTAAAACAAGGTTCTATTATCTTTACATGTATTAATTGTGTTCATCACAAACGTGTTAAAGAAGATAAGATTGAATCAACTTTAATTATCCTTGATAGAATAATATATTTAAAAAAAAAAAACATATGATTTCTCTCTGGTCTTTCATATTTGTTATGATTAGAATACATCTCAAAATATTTTACATGTTTGTTATTTACCTTTTTCCTCTTTATTTTTGACGAATTCAATGGGGGAGAAATGATTAATATTGAATATTGAATACTCACTAATCTATATATCCAAGTGATTTCTTTTGCAGATCAAGATCTTTCAAAGAGATGTTTGTCTTCATCAAATAGGGGAAGACTAAAAGTGATGAAGATCTTATTGGATCATTTGATAAAATGAAGATCTTGTGGATTTGATGAAGTCAAAGGCTGCTTGGGTTTAAGGGTAGAGTGATTAATGAGTCATCATCAATATCAATAGGTATTCATTCATATCTCTCTACTGCATGAGGTTTCATCATTTGAAAGAATTCAAAAATGTATTTCAAGATGTTCTTAATCTGTTAAAAACCAAAGTAACCAGTTAAATTGTTCTTAAGAAATAGTTTTAATTGATATGTTTTCGAAATAATTGATTAAAATCATTTAAAACATTTGTTAAAGCTGTTTTAATCGATACATCTTTGAAATAATTGATTATTTTCATTATAGGAGTATTTGGAAACCTTCTACCAGTATTTTAACTGATATAGATTCGAAATAATCGATTAAAATCACTTAATATGTTTTGAAAAGTGTTCTGACAGTATTTTAATCGATATAACTTCGAAATAATCGATTAAAACCACTTGAAGTATTTTTTAATCGATGTAATATCAAAATAATCGATCAGAATAACTTGAGATGTTTTGAAAGATGTTCTATCAGTATTTTAATCGATGTAAAATCGAATTAATTGATTAAAACAACTTAAGGGACTTTTTACTAAGTGTTTTAATCGATTAAAACTTGTTGTTATCAATTAAAATCACTTAGAAAGTTTTGTGAAAGGTTTTGACAGAATATTAATCGATTAAACTGCGAAATAATCGATTAAAACAACTTAAAGGATTTTTTGTTAATTGTTTTAATTGATTGAAACGTTGTCGCATCAATTAAAATAAATCTGAAAAATGATCAAGAACATTTTAACAGATTAAAAGATGTTTTAACCAATTAATAAAAGACTTTTAACAGATTAAAAGACTGTTTTAACAGATTAATTAAACCAGCAGTTAAAATAAAACTCTAAAAAAACATGATTGCTTCAATGTTTTAAAATGCATCTTTTAGCAATCAATCAAGTAATCATAAGAGTTATTTTCAAGAAAGAATCGCGCATGTTTTGTGGAGTTTTTAAAAATCTTTCTTGAGGCAATTTTTGTTTTCTTTTGGTGAAGAAACTCATACTACAGGAGACATAATCGGGTTTGAGTGTTCTGATTTCTTCTCCTTTGTTTTCTGTAAATCTTTTCTGTATTATGAGTGTTTGGCATTGTTGGGCACGATTTCTGTGACTGGAATTTGGTTGTAGGTTTGTACAAGAACTGGAATTTGGTTCGTGTTGAAGGTTTAGGTGCAAGAACTGGAATTTGATTCTTGGGTTAGATTGAGTGTTGTGTGATTCGAAATTGTAATCTGTAAAACATTCAATCTAGTGGAACTCAACTGGAATTTGGCTGAGAACTGGATGTAGCCCTGTGATTGGGGTGAATTAGTATAAATCTTGGTTGTATTTTTCTAAATCTTACTCTCTTTAATTCTGCTGCTGCTCTTTATTGAATTGCTTGGTTTTCTTGATGCAAAAAGTGATCAAAATTCAAAATCTTTAAAATAGATAATCTAGATCAAGAAATTGAGAAAATATTTAAAAGATCAATTCAACCCCTCTTTAATCTCAACCTTAACATAACATAATATGATCCATTTTACCCTGGTTGCATGCATTGCATTATTTGATTACACCCTCATATTTTTAACCTCCATTCCCATTCGTTTTTAATAAGGCAATATCATTCTTACATGTTTTATTTGACTTTGACGCAGAATATGTTTTGGAACAACATTACAAAAAATTTATAAATGGATACTTTATGAATGTATTTCGAAATAACCCATATGAAATATATAAAAAAAATTATTTCTAAAAATGAAGTTCAGACTGAAGCAATAAATAAATTAATTAAATTTTAGATTAAATAATTTAAAACAAATAAAAAAGTTTATAATTATTTGTTCGGATTAAATAATTTGAATTTCGTGGAGAAGGTGCATATGAAAGTTTGTTAGGATTCTCTTCTGTACTCTTTTCCCCAACACTTTCTCGGTTTATGTAAAAGGTCAGGTGGGTTGGATCATTGGACATACCTTCCCACACTTGGTTATTATTTAAATATATTAATTTAATATATAAATTATATAAAAGTTTATTTATTTTAAAATTATTTTTTAATAATTTAAAATAATAATTTATCTTATATATCTTAAGAATAAATAGGTATCATAAACTTACTTTTATATTTAAATTTAAAATAAGTGATATTTTTTAAATTAATTTATATTATATACATATATATATTAATAAAATAAAATGTCTTTTTATTTTAAATGTTATTATTATTATTTTATAAAATGAATGAATAAATTATAATTTTTGGATTACTCGTTGTGCAAGTATTTCGAAAATATTATTCTTAAACCTATTTTACGTTCGAGTCATATTAAATTCGCAGGTCTTTTTCAAAACCTTCCAAGAGTGCAGATAGAAAGTATTGGGTGCAGGAAGCAATTGCCAATATTTGATGAGCAATAAATGTTATAGCCCAATAAATATTAGGTCTTTGTAGTCTTAGAGCCCAATAAATGTTAGGCCGAAAAAGCCTAACACCGAAATAGTTACGAGACAAAAATACCACAGAAACGATGTCGCCCTAAGAACTAAACCCTTCAAATTAAATTTTAAAACCCTTTTAGCATTTTCCATCTTCAACTGTTCCAAAATCCGAATCAATGGCTTCTTCTCTCCTTCGAGCGCTTCGAAGAGCTTGCACATGGAGACGAAACCCGAGAGCGTTAACCGCCGTCACTGCCACCACCCGTTTCGAAGCCAGAACGTACGCCGCACCACCAGAGCCACTGACCAAATCGCCCTTCGATTCCAACATAATTAGAATACTCCGAAACGAAATCGAGTACCAGCAAGAATACGCACCACCACACCAGGTTACTAGAATATCTGAAATTACAATAAATTAATTTTATTTCACTCTAACTGTTTAATGTTTCCGTTAGAATTAATGTTTGGAATTCTTGTAACGTTTGCAGCCTGAGACTAAATTCAATTCGTTTACAGTTGAAGAGAGACGTGGGGAGCAAGTGGTTACGATTAATAGGAAGTTTGGGGAATGTGAGGATATTAGAATTGAGGCTACGATGTTTGATGGGTGTGAACATGTTCCTGCGTGTGGGGATGATAGTTCTGGGGTGAATGTGCGTCTTCACCTTAGTTTAATTGTGGATATATCGAAGGGAGAAGGTGAAGATGAGTTAGAATTCCTGTGCTCGGCGTGGCCTGAGTGTTTGAATGTTGAGAAAGTTTACTTGTTAAAGCGCGGTCGAATGGCGGCTAGGCCTTACATTGGACCTGATTTCAGGTTTGGAAAATGACATTTACCATTTTGATTTTGTTCATTGGTTCACTGGTCACAGGTTTCGTGTTTGCCAAGGTTTTAAAATGCGTCGCGGTTGCAGTTTCGTGTGATTGGTGATATTGTAGGAAGTTGCTGACGAATTTGGCTAATGCAGTTGCGATGACTCCTAACACTGGTGTTGCAGATGGAATTTCGGTTGCTTCCTGTCTTTTAAAACCTTAGTGTTTACAGTTACATGGTTCTAGATTGTGGTCATGATTTTATAGCGATGCTTGATATTGTTTTAAATTGTGGACAAATAAACCAAGCAAGATGAGACCCCTAAATCCTTGACATTGCAGCTGCGGGCCTTGTTTTTTGTAAAACCTTGGTTGGTGATGCGAGTTTGAATTGATGAGGAGAAATTTTGTGTGAAAGAGATAGCTGTTGTGATCTTATTTGGTAAAACATGAAGTTGGTTTGCTAATGTTTCTAAGTGTTTTGGTTTTTATTTCAGGGACCTGAATGCTAAGGTTCAAGAGAAGTTTTACGAGTACTTGGATGCAAGGGGAGTGAATGATGAGCTTGCGGTTTTCTTGCATGAATATATGATGAACAAGGATAGAATTGAACTTCTGCGATGGATGGACAGTCTCACGTCTTTTGTGGAAAGATAGATTGGTATGATTGGCATTTTGCAACTAGAATTGTTGTGAACATTAAGTTTTGACATAAGCATTTGGTATCAAATTATTTATTTGATTCAAATGCACCTTAAGAATGTTGCACATTAGGAGGCAAGGGTAGGAAATAATGGAGGTTCCGGTTCCGGTTCCTGTTTGGATGGTGAAGGAATGATGACAAAGATAGAGTTGAACTTCAAGGGTGGATGGATTGTTTCAATTCTATGGAAAAGCAGATTGATAAATCTTGGAAAGTAAAAGTTTATGAAAAACGTCCTAGATTTTCTACTGTAGGAATTAACATCTGTATAATTTCGTTTGATTTGGTTATTTACATCATTTTCCATATTTCCTATAATCATGCAAGAGAACCTAAGCATGTTGACTAACAATAGGAGTCTTGTAAGTGCATTGTAGGATTTTATATATTTATTTTTGGATATTTTAGTGGAAGAAATTAGAGTTCATCAGAATTTTTAGTAACAACAGATTAAATCATTAAATTGTATTTTAGGTTGAGCAGTGCTTGTCCTAGTGATGTTAAATTCACTATGAATTGATGCCACGAATGTAGAAGTTTCATTGGGTAGATTTTATGAATAAGATAAGATCTAAGCTTTATATTTCCTATCCTCGGAAGTGATTAGCCAATGTTGCCCTTGCATTTTTGTTCGGAATTCATAATCTGTTTTCCATTCTTTATTGTGCTTTGTTTGATCATAGACAGATGGTCATTAGATGACCAATCTTTAGGTTTTTCACATTGTTGTGTTTGTGCACATCTTGATGAGCTATGGATGAGCACATCTTGATGGCTTTCCTTCTTAAGTGGAGAGAAAAATAAGACATTTAATAAATAATTAATAAAATGCAAATATGGAAGAGTTTGAAGAAAGTTACGGTAAAGAAAAGGAAACCAATTTCCTTTTATTTTAGGCCCACTTATTTAATTAACATCTTTGACGATAAAAAGTCAATTTCTTAGATAAGAATTTTTGAGAGAAAACCTCGCGTGTGGGAGAGAGCAAAATCCTTTTGAGAGAGAAAAAAAAAAGAATTTAGCCAAAATCAATTGAGGTTTTTTCTCTTTCTCTAATATCCTTGTTTTGGTTTTCCACAAAGATAATGTAAAATCAACTTAAGAAATTGGCCTTTATAGTCAAATAGGGAGGCCTTAAATGAAGAAGAATTTACTTTTCTCCTTTTCTTTACGGTAACTTTTCCTTCAAACTCCCAGCCTCTTGCGTTTCATTTATTCTTTATTAATTCCTTATTTTTCTATCATTCACTAAAGAAGGCTACCCCATCACATCTGACATTCACATAATGAGATGTGTTTTCTATGATGAACTCTCGTGAAAGCATAACCCAAGATATTATCGAGGACATCTCTTACAGTGTGAAAAATTTACAATGTGCTTTATATGAAAGATGCTTGACAGTATTTATTTTGGAAAATGCAGAGGATTTCATCATACACGCATGCCTTTTGCGGTGTTGGTTGGACCCCTTCTAAGTAATATAGACACCCCAAAGGGTAAGAGAGTGAGATGTTGAAGATTTGGGATATTGTTAGGGAAATTGAATCTTAGACTCAAACCCATTTGAATGGGTGTTTGATTAGGCAAGAGTTTGAAATACAATGGTGAGGAAAGACAGCAAACCCATTTGACCATGATTGAACTTCATGAGATTAGCCATTGTTTAGCGTTAATTTTCTGGGAATCTTTTTATCTATGTTTGTCATGTTGATAGTCTTCAACCCCATTACGGTTTTCTGCTATCAGAACATGAATACCTGAACTTCCAAATTCTATTCCAAGTAAAAACCAAAATTTGTTACATAAAAGACTTGAGTAGCAGTGAAATAAAAACTTTTATCGCTTTCCACAGTTGTGAATAGAATAATAGTTTAAGGAAGAAAAACGAAAGACGATTTTAGTCTTAAAAGAGTTTTTTTTTTTTTTTTGGTGAAAACTTTTCTTAGATTTTCATCTTTTCTGAAATTAAAATAGTTTTGATTGTTTGTATTATATGATATTTGTTAATGATTTATGTGTTAAATGTAATGCAAAGTAAATATCTTAAATAATGTATTTTAGTGTATGTGATATAATGTAAAATAGTGCTTCTAAATTTTGGAAAAAAAAATTAAAAATAATTGTAGTGACTAAAATTGAAATTTATTCGTTTTGTACTATAATATAAACAACAAATTTAGATTTAATATATATATATATATATATATATATATATTAGAAATTCATTCATTTTACCGAAAATATATTTATTTAAATTTAATTTTGTATGATTTAATTTCTACCAAATTATATACAGATTCAATTTTGAAGTAATTATCAACCAGAAATTAGAATTAAATGCCCACTCCCTTTCTTAAAAATCTAAAATAGTTACTATAAATTTTTCTTTTTTTTAGAACAACAATATTCTAACTTGTAAATTTGATGATACTATTATTAAGATCTATTTTTATGTTAGAAATATCATCTATTTTAAAATTTTAAGTTGTCAAATTTTTATTCTTAAAAGGTGAATGAATAAATTAAGAGTTTTAAAATGAAAAATAGTTTTGATGTAGTGACAAATTTATAATGATGTTATTAAAGTGGACAAATTTATAATGATGTTATTAAAGTGGACATAGGGTAAATTATTTTTTTCTTAGATAGAACATTTGATCAAATCTCGTTCTTAATACCAAGACTAGATTTTCAAAATGGATAATATATTAGATATGGTAATAGACCTAATAGTATTATTATAATAGATACGAAATTAAGCTCATTCTTATACGGAACATTGTCATCCACTTAGGATCGAAACTACATTTTTAGTTTTCTCATATCCCCAAAATCCTCGATGGGAAAACTATGTTCTAGTATACTTATAAGTCTCATATCACTTGGATTTGAGATATTAATTATAGTTTCTATATATTATCCTCTCTTAATCTATCAATACATCTTTAGGGTAAAACTGTAACAAACTAAAGACGGATAATATTTAAGATATAATAATTAACTCGATAATATTATCGTAATATTTATGAGGTTGAGACACTATTTGTTATTTGACGGAATATTGGTGTTCACCATGAGTTTGAGATTAGAGGTTAGTTTTTTTTACTATTTATCCTTAATTGAGAATTATATTCTGACTTACTTACGAGTCTCACGTCACTTACAAATCAAAATTAAATATAATTTACATAAATTATTTTCTTTTAATTTATAAGATGATTTGATTGTAAATTTATGATAAGTTAAAATTTCAAAAGAAAATACTTCATAACAATAATGAATTATATTATTATAATAATAATTAATTATATTATTATAAGGAACATGAAGAGGTAAAATGTAAAAAGACATCTTACAAGTATAAGTGAATTGCAGGAAAACATCAATGGAAGAAAAGAAAAAACCTAACAAACACAACGTGGCGATTGAAGAGTACCGTAGTCATTGATGGCCAATGGGTTTCTCAATTATGGAAGTTGTTCACCACTTGGACTCTTGAGTTGAACACCCAAATGTCAACCATGAAACACACAATCATTGCAAGTCTAGTAGTGCTTTTAATACCTACTTTTATAGTTCTCCATTATTTCTATGGTTTTATAACAACGGTTTGTTTCTAGTGCCATATCTATTAATATTTATCATTAGAAGAATCAATTTAAAAAAAATTTATTAGCAAATATATGATGTTGAATTACAAAAACATTTTTTTTAAATGCATATTTTAGGGTTTAGGATTCTAAATAAGTTTGTTTGAAAATTGAGTAAAAAAGTGAAGTTATCTAGATAAAGAGAAAAAAGTGAAAATAAATAAATGAAAAAATCTATAGCGATTTAATTGATTAAGAGAAAAATAATATAATAATTAGATGATAAAACGATTGATCAAATGTCTTTGCTTAGAAATTAGTTATGGTTAAATAAAAAATTAACATGAATGATTTTTAAAATTTAAAAATTATTTATAATGAAAAAATAAATGAGTTGCTTAATTATTAAGAAGTCACAAGATGTATAAGGTGATAATAATGATTTGTTTATTTATTGTTTTTTAGTTTAAAAGTTAAAAACAATTTATTGATAATTATTTTGTACAATAGTTTCTAAAAGTTATTTTTATTTTTCAATTTTTAAAAACTAAAACATCAATTTTGATAAAATATGTTTTCCAGCTTTAGTTTTAAATTTTTATTAATGATGTTTATAAAACTTATATATATAAGTTAAAGTCATTTTTTATGAAATATATTCAACATAAAATAGTATTTTATTTGATTTGAATATAATAATATAGATATAATAAAAATATTTTAAAGATAATTAAATTTGAAATTTAAAATAAAATATTATTTAATTTAAATTTAATGATAATAAAATCTTGAAATTTCAAAATCTCATAATTAGTGATTAATTAGGTTTGTGTATGTATGTCTAAACTTTTAACATTTTAGTTATTGATTTTTTTTTTAGTTCTTAAATATGTAAATATGCGACCATTATATTATGTTGTTAAGTTTTATGGAATGATTTATTACTAAGTTATTTTTTTAAGTACTAATTTGATACTCAAATTTATTTTTAAAGATGAATTGGTTAATGAATGATATATAAAATTCAAAAATTCATATTTTCACATATTTAGACATTAATTTATAATTTTTTTCAAGAACTAAATTCTCGCCTATTTACATGTTTAAGGATCAAATTCATCTTTTAGCCAAAAATCCTATAAATTCGATTTCAATTTTATAAGTTGGATGTGAAAATCACTTTCCAAGAGTTTAATAGATTTTTCATTTTTTTTCAATAAAAAGTGAGTGAAGGTAAAGTTAGTGAGAGGTTTCACAGTTTTTTTTATTTTTATGATTTTGTCAAACTGGTGCGTGAGAAATTGATGAAAGTCCAAACACAAGATAAGAAGTAAATTAATAAAATGAAATAAAAAAAAGATAGAATTTTATTATTTAAAATAAGTACTGAAAATTGTTTAAATACTCATGCTTAAACTTATACTTATTGATTGTACAAGTTTAATAAATAAACTTACGTCTTAAATATATAATTATTTTACTTATTTTAAAAAGTGTTGCCATATAATAATATACAGTGGATATTTTATTTGGTGTATCAGTTTTAACAAATAATATCATTTAATTATTCAGATAAACAATCAGAATGCAACAAATGTTCAATTTCAATCCAATTATAATTCAA
The DNA here is from genome assembly GCA_963425845.1 of Sphenostylis stenocarpa. NCBI lineage: Eukaryota > Viridiplantae > Streptophyta > Magnoliopsida > Fabales > Fabaceae > Sphenostylis > Sphenostylis stenocarpa. Next base: position 15,719,374 of record OY731405.1, on the reverse strand, counting down.
AATATATTGAATGAGTAAAAACAGAATTAAAAAATTTAGATGAAGAGTAAGATTGAATAATAAATATATTATATAAAATTATTAAAAATGGTAAATTATTACGTATATTTAACATGAACATAAAATTATATATATATATATATATATATATATATATATAATTAAATGTATTTTAATTATGTTTCATAATATTTTATATTATAAAAAGAATCCATTATTATATAATTTATATGATAAGTTGTTCAACAGTTGAATTTAAATTTGATAAAATAGATTTTATTTTAATATATATAATCTTTTTTCTTTTAAAAATGAGTATATAAATTTTTTCTGAAATATTTTTAAAATTTAATATAATTTTTTTTCATATTTAACATCAAAATTGAGTATTATAAAATAATATAAAAATTAATTACTTTAAGAAAATGTGAAAATTAAAAATTTATAATTATTATATTTTATGGTGAAATTGGAAAAGAGAAAAATACAAGTGAGTGATAGAGAAAAAGGTAGATACATAAAAAAATGTTTAAAATTGAAGTGAAATAAAGTAGGAAAACAAATAGAAAATAAATAATGAGAAGGAAATAATATAAATAAAAATTTCTCTAAGAAAATAAACCATTTTTATTATGCTCATTATTATTATTTGGGGGCCGTACCCACATCCATCTCATTGGCCTTGTATATAAGAGTTTATAAGATTCACTTACTCATAAAATAAAATAAAAATAAAGAAAAAGTGAAATAAGTTGTAAATTCAAATTCTATATTAATAAAATATTAATATATTAACAACTGCTATTATTTGCCCTATGGATTTATGATTAAGTAATATTATATATGTTCTAATATATATATATATATATATATATATATATATATATATACTAAAAAAACTTATTTTTATATTAGAGTCCATTCTCACGGGATTATTCGTTTTAGAGCTTTCATTTATCACATTTTTGTCCTTAAAAAGTATTTCGTAAATTAAGGGAGGAAAGAGTATATAAACTATCATCGACTCCTAAACGTGAGACTCGTGAGCATATAAGAATATTCTCGCTTCATGTCCGTTATGATAAACATCATCGGGGTAAGTCAATTTTTATGTACAATACATCTTTTAAGAACAAAATCATGATGGACAATAACTTTAAAACAGATAATATTTTGGACGTAAAAATTGATTTTAATAATATTATCAAAGCGGACATGAGATCATGATATACTCATTCCTAGACGAAACACATTTTATTAATTGATATATTTTTTTAATATCTTAATTTTAAGTAATATGTGATATTGATTATACTATATAATATTATTGTTGAGGCAAAAAAAGACATTTCGAACAATACAAAGTTAGTAAAAAAAAAATTACAGTTAACTGACTTATAATATATATAATATTAATGCATTACTTATTTCTTTATAATTGATTGTTTAGGTAAAAAATATGTGATTTTTTTAATCAGCACAAAAATAGACGTGAATGGTGCGTAAGATAACCCAGCTGTACGAATCCATGAGAAAAGCAGGTGTTTTGTTTTCATTCAATTGATTAGACGTTCAATTAAAAATGATAAAAACAGTGATTAACAAATAATACGGCGGAAATCAAGCAAAGTTTTGTATACAGTTTTCGTTCAATTAATTGCTGCAATTCGTACTCTCAACCATTTTTTCAAAGAAAAACACCACCGCCGTCAAACATCACGATTACATCCAATGCTCACTCCGTTACTCCATCTCAAATGAACACGTCAATAAATTTACACTCACTAATCACTTTTTATGCCACGGATTAAGATTTTAGTTAATTTTGTGATGGAAAAATGAGTTGGTGCATCCGTTTTATTCCATCTCTAATTATTAAAAACGGAGTGGGACGATTTGACAGATACGCGGTGAATCTAACAATAATTTTTTTATTTGTATTTTTTAAATATATCTTTAATTATATAAATAAAATTTAAATTTTTATTTATTAATTAATATTTTTATTAAATAAATTAAAATAATATATTATATTTATACGTTAAAATAATAAATTATAATCAATAATTTAAATTTGATTAAATAATTTTTATAATTTAAATTATAATATTATAATATATTTACATATTTCAATAATATAATAAAAATATAATATTTTTAATTATAATTTTTATTGAAATAATAAAAATATAATATTTTTAATTATAATTTTTATTTTTATTTTAACATATAAATATATTTTTTAAAATAGATAAATCTGTCTTATTCCACCTGAACTATTATTAACAGATTAAAATTATCAATATATCCTACTAATTTTTTAAAAGATTGACTTGTTTATTCTCATTTATTTTTTCTTCCTTAATTTATTTTGATTATTTATTAATTAACTTATTATTACATTCTTTACTCACAAAAAAAATATTTTTTAAAAAAAATTATTCAACTTCAAAGTTGAAATACACCAATCAAATATAAAAGTAAAATAATGTAAGAATTAGTAATAATTTTAAATGCACATAATATTTAATAAAATAAAGGAAAAAGGGAAGAGAATTAGGTACAAGAAGGTGTGGATTGACAATTTTCAGACCAGTGAGTTTCACAGATCAATGAAGAGACTTAGATTAGAGCTCATCTATGCCAAGCTCTATGAACAATCCAACTCTTTTTCAGTTTAATCAGTGATTTCACCTTCATGTTAGGGATACTTGAACATTAATCCTGATAAAATTATAGATAATTAAAAGAAAATGTTGTGTACTCTTTAGACGGTGATGAGAAATAAATTATTTCATAGTTTTCGTCCTCTCGTCTATTGTTAAGGGAGACACTCTTCAATCTCAGTGAATTCAACATTAAAAGATAATATCAAAATTTTGAAAATTGGTTTATCATAAGAAATATTTTTTAAATAGAGGAGAATATTATTATTTGTCTCAGTTACGTGAATGTCGTATTTATCACAGATTAATTTTAAATTGGTGGAACATGAAAGAAGGCATCTGTAAGTGGTTTTTGTTCATACAAAGGTTGGAATGGGACGGCATGTTTTGATGACAAACAGCCACGTTTGCTAATTATTATTAAAAACAAAGCTTTTGTCCTTCTTACATTGGGGTCACCATATATCCATGTCACAATTCTTTAAAATATATAACACACGAATCTTTCCTAGATTTGAGGCCACTCTTTATTATGACAGAGAGCTATAGGACATGAACCCATGTAGGACAAATATGCCTTCGCATGCCCTAACCAATATAATATAATAAGTCTTATTCTACTCCTCCATGTGTGGACAGACAAACCCTGCTCTTTTATTTTGTGCAGATATTTTATGTTCATAATGATATCCATTTCCCAACCCACCAGTTAGGTCCTTTTGTAATCACAGAATTTATTCATTTATTATTTCTCTACTCACTTTCCCATTGGTCCTTTTGCATGGCCCTTCTAATACTTTATTATATCGGAATCCTATTCTTCCACCCGTGATGAGGAATATCCCATTTTAAAGATTTTTTTTTTAACAATTATTTTTCAATATACTGTAATACCCATTTGAAATGCATTATGGAATATATCTAGAACCACAAAATGGCACTTATAACTTATATATTTTGAGAAGTCTTCTTCCATTGCAAAATAATAATGTTAGTTAAGTGATAAAACAACCTTGATCATGTTAGGAAATCTTTATTTAATCTGTCTTAATCCTTTTATTTATCTAATACTTTCTTAAAATCGCTAGTTTTAGGTTTATTATTTTAATCTTTCTATCTTAAAAAAGATATTAATATGGTAGACGTAAATTTACATTGAATATAATTATTGACATAAATTTATATTGGACCAGGTATTCCTCGTTTGATATAAATTTCGCTCTTTCTTTTTATCTTACAACGAGTCTAAATTTCAATAGATAATAATTTAAAAATACAATAATATAATATAATACAAAAATTAAATTAATACAAAGACTAAACTACTTAAAAGATAAATATTAAAAAATTAAACTAATACAAAAACTAAGTTATCTAAATATTAAAACTACATAATATAATACAAACAACAACTTACAAACTAAGTATTACAAATGTTGAACGAAAAATCTTATTCTTTGTTATCTAATTTGTGTAATATCATGTTCTGATAGTGAAGATAGATGAATTTTGAAATACCTGAAATATTAATTTGACTTTTATTAACATGCATTACAAATAAGGTAAATAAACTTAACAATTAATTTCGTCCAAGAATCAATTATACCCGCATAAACTTTTGTCGTGCTTAGGAGCATATTTTGGAAAACTTGTTGCGACAAATCCCCTTTGAGAATTTGTCCCCTCTTCTTCCTTTTTTTTCTTAGTTTTGATATATTGTGCGTCTAAATCTAATATCGGAGTCAAAACTTATCTTTTTCAAACATTTTTCATTTTAAAACCCTAAACCCCCTATATATTTTAATATACAAACTACAACAACAAAAAACATAGCATTCAAACGCATAAACGGATAATCACAGACTAAAATAGTTTAATTTCGATAACAATCCATTAGAAACATTCAATTTCAAAAGAGGAGACGAAACACATAGAACACTAAAACTCGAATTTAATTGAAGAGAAACGTCAATTACCACAAATGAGACACAATAAAAATGTTTTTAGCACTCACTATGTTCGAAATATATCTTGAGGGGAGCTAGTTTAGTTGATGCCCCCATTATTACTTGAAAACCTTTACGCACGATAGAAAAAAAAGACTTTTAGACGATTAAAACACGACTTTTACGTCGGTTCATAAAGACTGATGTAAAATCCATTTTTTACGTCAGTAAAAAGTTCGACATAAAAGTATCCTCTTTATTTACAAAAATATCACCATTTTTTTAAATCGATTATTTTTAGATTCGACGAAAATTAAATAACGTAAAAAGTTCATTTTACACTAACGAATTAAATTAAGATGTACTTACTGGGTTATATTTTGATATGGTCATTCCCCGTGTATTTTATAAAAAAAATGTATTATCAGGTCTCTTTAAGCCTGTGTTTGTTTGAACTAATTTACTGTTCACGAAGACAGAAATGAGAGATTCAATTCGTTTGTTGCAAGTGATTTGAGAGGATTTGCAGGCGCGGATTTGAGGGAGAGGGGAGGAAAGCTCACCCTGAAGATTTGAGAGGATAGCAGAGAAAGACACATCATCAAATAGTAAATAACTTATTTACCCTTCTCCATCTCCTCGCATGAGAACACGCCGTCGTATTATAATAGCACTTCTAATAGCGGTTAAAATTTAACTCGCTATTATATAGCAATTCTAATAGCGGTTAAATCTTAACCGCTATTATATATTTTCGGATATGATCGATCATTTGAAAATGTAGTCGATCATAATCGAAAAATGTGGATGTCGCTCGAAGCGAGATCAGTTTCGCTCAAGCGAAACACAACCCGAGAATGAAAATTATGTGCAGTGTCTTCGCTCGAGCGAGTTTAATGTCGCTCAAGCTGAAATACAACTTGTAATAGCGGTTAAACCATAACCGCTATCTAATATATACTTTAAATAGCGTTACATGAGGAACCGCTATGATATCTTCCAATTATGATCGATCATTTGAAATTATGATCGATCAGGATGGTATTTCGCTCGAGCGAGAGTATAATCGCTCGAGCGAAATACAACCCGAGACTGAATCTTAAAATATTTTTTTTGAATATTATGTTTTTTAATTTGTTATTAGAGAAAACCTTTCAGAATTCAAAATGTTAAATTATATTTTAGAATATATATATATATATATATATATATATATATAATTTTCTATCAAAATTATATATTCTCAAATATAATTTATTTTCATTTCTATAATATATATATAAATTTTAGTAATATTGTGGAATATATATTTTATATTACAGATAATTAATATAAATTATATTTTGGAATATGTATATATATATGTATATATATATATATATATATATATATATATATATATATAATTATACATTAAAATAAATTCAAATTCTGGAGCCTTTAGATAGCGGTTATTCCGGAACCGCTATCAGATGTGAACATATGATAGCGGTTCGAGGTGAACCGCTATCTTAAGTGTCGAGGTTTTGGAAAAGTGATCGATCATTTTGGCAAAATAATCGATCATTTGAAAACTTTAGATAGCGGTTAACATATAACCGCTTATCACAGAGTTACTTTTAAGAGCGGTTATCTTTGTAACCGCTCTTAAAAGTGTATATATAATAGCGGTCCAGTTTAACCGCTATCTTATATATATTTGTAATAGCGGTTATTACTGGAACCGTTATCTAAAATCTTGATCATTTGACAAATTATATATTCTAAACACGACGTAAGGAGGTAAGTCATGAACGAAGTCACGGGTCGTACATGCAAGTGGTCACGGCCGTACAACCAACTTCACGTGTTCACAGTGATAGAAGTTACAGGACTTATTCTTTCTTCTCTAGTTACAGTACTGATAGGGAAAGTTATTGTATTATATAAAAGTTTAAAAGTTTCAAGCAAAACTGTTTTTAAAGCAAAACTGTTTTTAAAGAGAATTTTCAAATCTGCTGCATTAATTAATCTGTTGAAAGTTTGTTTTAATCTGTTGAAATAGCCGTTATAATCTGTTAAAAGTCCTTTCAACCCATTAATGCATTCTTGTTTCTTTAACAGAATGTTTTTAGTTTATACAACCATGTTTATATCAGCTTAAAACATTTTACAAACATTTTCTCGAGAGTGATTCAATCGATTGATTCGCGTTTTAATCGATTGATTTGCTTAAAAACCTTCTTATAAAATTTTCCTAAGTTATTTTAGCTGATATAAAGTCGTTTTAATCGATTGAAAATCTGTACATAACTTTTCAAGTTTTTTTAATCGATTGAAAGTTCGTTTTAATCGATTGAAATAAGTCTGATCGGTCATAATTCAATTTTGATCGATCATAACCAACTCTGATCGGTCATAATTTCATTCTAATCGATCATCCTGACTTCCAAAGTGGTTTTAATCGATTAAAATATATCTGATCGCTCATTTTTAAAGTCTGGTCGATTATATTTCATTCTGACCTGTCATATTCGAATTCTAATCGGTCATAAAAGGGTTTTAATCGATTAAAAGAAGTTTGTATCGATTAAAATACTGTAAAAACACTTCTTTACGTATTCTAAGTGATTTTAATTGTTTCTTTTAAAACTATATCAGTTAAAAACATTGTTAAGAAAGTTCTTTGTCAAAATGCTTTTGTTTGATTTGTTTAAAACTATTTTTGAGGCATTTTGCAAATTGAGTGAAGGAGCTTCATGCAGTGGAAAAAGGTAAAGTGGTTTTACCTAAGCTTTCTGATAAGACACACTAAGTCTTCAGCTCCATTCTTCTGAGTGACTTGTTTGACTGTTGCAGAGTTGACCTTTTTATCTTTGACTTCATCAAATCACTGAGATCTTTGCTAGTATCACTTTCATACATTACGATTATCTATTTATAATAATTATATGTTGGTATCGTAATTACATATATTATCTTTCCAATATGTTTAAAATGAACAGAGGAAAGGATATTGCACCGAATTCGTCACCTGTAGTGCGCGAGTTTACAAAATGGACTGATGACATGGACTTTCGGTTGTTGACTGCTATGCTTGATGAGGCAAGGTTGGGTAATCGGGTTGATGGTAGTTGGACAACCCAAGCATATAATAATATAGTTGAATCCCTAAGACAGTCTGGATTAATTGGTATAACTAAAAATAATGTTAAAAATCGACAAAAAAGTCTTAAGGATAGATGGCAGGAGGTCCACGATTTGTTTCATGGACTTAGTGGATTCGCTTGGGATGATATCACAAAACGGTTTGTGGCTGAGCAAGAAGTATGGGATGACCTAATTAAGGTACTATTGTATGAATTATCATTTGTTGATATAGCAAAACATAACAATTACGAGTGTTAACCATTCTCATTATTTTGTAGGCGAAGCCTTCTGCAACTAAATGGAAACTCGTCAACTATAAGACATTATGATTTGATGGAAGAATTGTGGGGTGCTGATCGAGCCACTCGGACATATGGCAAGAACTTCGCGTCGAGCCCGAATGAATATCGGTTCTCGAAGGGCAACGATCGACTTGAACGTTGATGTGGACCCCACACCGGAGGAGCGATCATTTCACTTTGGCTTTGATGCGGGATTTGATACGAGCTTATCGATCACCTCCACGCATGGGTTCCGACAGGTCTCGCTGAGGGTGCTCACTCAATTCCATCTGTTGCGTCTACTGGTTCAGGTGGAACCTCTTCATCTTGGGGCACAAAAAGAAAAGCGCCTATGGTTGATGTGATGGAAGGTCAATTTGAAAAACTAACAACGAGGCTGGACACATTTACAGATAGGGATGGCAAAACGGCCAGCCGCCCGTTTGGCGCCCGCCTTTGCGCCAAAAGCTGGCGAGGCGGCTGGCCCGATATAGTCATGACTGGTCGTAGACCTTGGCCCGCCCCGCCAAGGGGCGGGTTGACGGTCGACGGCTGGCCCGCCATAATTTAGAAAAAATAAATTTTTTTAAAATAAATTTTTTTAATAAATTTAATAATAAGATTATTTGTTTGTCAATAATTCAATATATATATATATATTATTTCAATTTAATAATATAAATCAATACATTATTTTAAGAAATTATAATTTAGAACAATAATAAAATTTACATAATAATAAATAATAACAAATATATATATATATATATATATATATATATATATATATATATATATATATATAAATAACGTTAAACTTATAAAATTTATATTTTTTATATTGAAAAATTCAAATACCTATATCTTTTTTATTTCATAAAACTTCATATTATTCTTGGTTGAGTAATTCTTACACCTTTAATTCAAGTAATAAGGATAAAAATAATCAGTGCTTAGGATAAACAAGGAGAACGAGAAGAGAATGTTATGTTTTAGGAAGGAGAATATTTTCCGTGAGAATGAAACTTTTTAATTCTCTTTTTAAAATTTTTAACTTTATATATTATCTTTATAATTAATTTTATTACAATAAAAAATTATTTTTTTATTAATTAGGCAGGCCATGGGCTGGCCCGCCCGTCTCACGGATTGGCCCGACGGGTTGGCGGGCTTGGCGGGGCGGGCCAAAGCGGGCTGATGGGCTGAAAACACCAACCCGCCCCGCCATATTATGGCGGGCTGGCGGGCCGGCCCGCCGGGCCTAGCCCGTTTTGCCATCCCTATTTACAGATTACCTCGGGCAAGGTAATACAATCACCCAACGATTATCTGACATAGCTGAAAGACAGGTGGTCGCCATTGAACGCAGAAATGATTTAATTAATGAGCAAGTTAATGTGATGAGACGATCATCAACATTTCAACATTCGGAGTCAGATATATGGGACATGTTAGTCGGCATGAACCTAAATGACGAGCAACTTATGCTTCGAGTGTTATAATCATTTGTGTACTCACCCATCACATGTTAGACGACTTTTTGGCTTGCCCTCACATCTTCGTCTCTCCCGAGTTGTTCATGTTCTTGAATGGAGGTGATTGAATGATCTGAACCTGGAGGACTTGATCGCAAAAGATGGATAACATTATAATTATTTGTTTGAAGAACATTAGTGTGCATAGATTTATAATTTTAGTAATCTTTCCTTTAATTATTATTCTATTTTCACTGTATTTTATATTTGTTTTAAATAATAATGTACAATTATATTATTAGTTTTCATAATTATTTGTTATTATCAGATCAATATTAATTATTATTTTATATTTTATAATTATTTAATTATTAGTAAAATTTATTTTTTAATATGTCAACATTATTTGAATATGGATATGCAATGTACATAATTTTGTAATTGTTTATTTATATAATTTTTAATAACTATCTAAAAAAAGTTAATTTTTTAAATTTGTTTCCAATTACAAACACTTTTAAATTTGTTTTTTCTTTTAAATATATAATCAATGTTAAAATATGGATAATTAATTAAAAAATTATATTTATAATCATTTGAACCTTATTTTATACAAATGGTAAAATGATAATTTTTTTAAATAATCAATTAAATTTATAATTTTTATATCTCATATCAATCAAATCATTCACAATTTCCCATAAACTTTCTTATCACTTTCCATTCATCCAAACAACTTTAACTTTATCTCCATTTCTCTTTAAATCCCTCCTTTTCCACTCTCTCATTTCCACTCTCTCAAATCACTCCAACCAAACAAAGCATAAGGTAGATGACCTAGCCATTTACCAATTGCACTACTGTTGCAAATCTTAGTGTGAACTAGACTGACTTTTGAGGTTGGCTCAAAAATGGGAAAATCATGGGTCTTGACCTATTGATGATTTATATTAAGGTATCGTGTACACTACATATAATACTTTTTATAGACTATATTTACGATACATGAAGCTTAACAGACTCCAACTATGGGTGGTTAATATACCCACTATCATAGGAATACTTTGGCATACAAGACCTTTAATGTAAAATCCTTAGTCAACAAAATTGATCACCCAGTAAGGAGGTTGAAATTATCTATCTATATGAGTCTATAAATACTAATTATTCATCCGGACTATGTTTTCAAAACAAAGACATAAAAAGTGTTGGTGATGTGTACACATTCTCATGGAGCATGAAGTATCACACTTGAATTTGTAATCCTCCAAACGAACCAATATTCCATATTAATTTCCATTTATTATTAAGTTTCAAATTGTGCTACATGAAAATGAAAATAGTCATCACACATTCTATTAAATCTTGATACTAATCCACAAGAGTTATAGGATCTTGGAAAAAAAAAAAAAAAAACCCCTCGTTACATTTACTTTAATCTATACACAGAGTAGGGGAAGAAAAGAAATCTTCAACAAACTTTAAAATTTCAACTCAATAAAAGCACTAACTGGAGTTGAATGATTCTGAAGTCGTTTACAAGAAAAGAACTTTTATCCTCTCATAAACTAATTTACACAAATATTGTTATTTCACACTGGGAAAAATAAGATTGGCAAAATCTTAACTATACTAATCTACAATTACTCATCATCATCATCGATGCAAAGACTATATATATATATATATATATATATATATATATATATATATAAAGTAAGCCAAACCAATAATGTTCGGAGTCGTGGAGTGGCCGGATCTTGAAATTGTAGACAAATACAATCACCGTTGTGGCCATGATGGTTGCTGAGAGTTCAAAAATCTTGAAGTTGCACCTAAAATTGCTGTGGTGCTAAACTTTGGACTAGAGCTTGAGGGATAAATCAAGGTGCTTCATTTCTTCTTGATTACCCTTCAAACGAGTTTCACCACTTGCCACACATCCACTGCTTTCCTTATTGGCTGAAGAATTCATCATGGTATTAACCATTTCAAACCTACCAACACTTGTTTGTGATGACGAAAATGCTGATTTTGTTCTGTGAAAATCAGCCACAGCTAGTTTTGCTATTCCCGGTTGTTGGTCAATGATGGGTCTTGACCAACCGTGATGGTGTGCATAAGAGCTTCCAAATCCACTCGCATGATGATGATGAGAAGGCTTCTGGATCATGGAGTGTGCTTGAATTCCAAGAGCTCCTCCTCTATTGTTGCAAGCACCATAGAGGGGTAGAGAAGCCAAGCTAGCATAGTGGTTGTTATTATGCAATAAGGGAAGGCCAAAGGCCATTATCTGTGATCCAAACCTGTGCCCTCTCTTTGCTATTGACCTCTCCCTCTTGTGTGCATTTTGGTGACCCCCCAGCGCTTGTGAACTGTAGAACTTTCTGTGACAGTAGTTGCAAGAGAACACTCTTGGTTCAGCTGCACAAGAACCAAGAGGGGTTTCTGATGAAGAATTGGCATTTGATAATGACCCCACATCCAAACAGGTTATGAGGTTGAGTTCTAGTCCTTCTGGAGTACAAGAATCATCACCTGAGACATTTAGATCTAATAGGGTAACTTGCCTTGGCTCCTTATTTTCTTCCTCTTCTTCATCAACAGATAGCTGTTTCTTTTCACGTGGATGCTGAAGTGGAGTACTTGGACTAGGGGGTGCCTCTGGAGCAGAAGAGAAGATGCTAGGTCTGTCACAAAAGTATGGCTCCTTCTTGCTTACTCCTTCCATTTCAGCTTGCAGAGTACTTTCCAGTCCCCTTGTTTGGTAGGTTTAGGAATTTTAATTTGTTGATCCTTCACACTTTAAATGGATAAAAAGTAGTATATATTGGAGAGAGACACTTGCTTTTTGCTTTTATTTTTTTATGTCTACTCTATCAATGCACACTATAAGCAATCCTATTTGGATTAGAAATGTTCATACTATAATGGGATTAATAAATTATATCAATTATCTTTTCTTTTTATTTTTAATACTCAAAATTTAAAAAAAATCATGCATCCTTTACTTAAATAAACTAATCTCTAAAAAGAGAGAAATGCTTCATTTTGGTTATAATTAACATCACAACAAACAATGATGGTTCTACATCTATATAGTATTTTCACATCTCTTTCATCCTATTTTTCTCTCTATTTTTAATTATCTCATGTTACCTTAATACATCTTTCATATTTTTTTTTGTTTTCTTGTTCTTCTTGTCTTATTTGTATCTCCCTTTTCTTCACCTCTTGCACTCATAAAAGGGGTCCACAAATATAATTTTTCAAAACATTATAAAATGAAGTGTTTGTGTTGTTAAAAGATAAAACAGAGAAGTACTAAGAACATTCATTACATTTTAAACAGGTTGGCCATGGATAATTAAATTTATAACAAGACTAATTAAAAAGTGAAAGGGAGGTATATATAACATTTCTCTAGGGTGGTTGTAGCATCGATTTTCAGGAGGAAAATTGGTGGGGTTTACTCGTTCTCTGACTTTGTTTTTGAGAGTCCTGTACAAGGCATGTGGTTTGGATGTGTAGAGTCGCATCCAATCGCTTTGTACTTTAATACAGTGGGCCATGGTGTCGTGTGAAGGAAATGTATCTGCATGAAGTGTATGTATGGTTTGGAGTGAACCTATGCTCATCACAAAGAATGTTAACACGCACCTCAAGATTCAAAAGAATGTTTTAAGACACACCTCAACATCCAAAAGAATTTTATATAAGAATTAATTTGTAAAAGTTATTTTTTATTAATTTATTAATCTTTTTTTCTCTGTTACGAAAGCTTTTCAATATACTAGTTATGGAAAATCAAACTTCAAATCTGAGAACCCCTTTATACTAACTGTCATGGAAAGATTGGTTTGTTAGTATTTGAAACAGCGATGAGGTAGCGTTTGGAGATTGGAGTTTGGGTTGGGGCAAAATAAAGACAAGAAGAAAATTGTGGAGTGAAAGGATCACGCGCGCCTGAAATGAACCTTACTCACGTGATATCATACTCATATGTTCACTCACATTCACATAGGAGACAAAACCAAACATTGTCCATGTATTCCAAAGTCACCAAACAAAACTTTCCTTAGTACTTGAAAGTCCATCAACAAAGCCACTGTGTCCCCAGTTGTTGCAGGATTGTCCCTTTGCATCTTTTCTTTCCTCCCAACTTTCTCATGAATCAATTAGGTTCTTCCCTTTTCATTTCTAGTTACAAAATAGTTCATGCATTTATACCAAAATGTGTGCAATTAAATCTAATAATTATCTTTACAATTAGATAATAAAATAAGTGCATATAAAGTAATTATTTTTAGACATTGATATTTTTGTTTTAAACAGAAATTTAATTGTTTACTCAAGGTAAAATTATTCAAACGCAGTTTGAGTTTATTGTATTTTTATTTTATAAATGATATACATGCATCCCAATTTTCCCTAATATCTACCATACAACTTTTATTTAGTCACATAATAACAATAATAAACATAAAAGTTTTAAATTTGAGTAAGTTTATTTAGAAGTGGTGGTCAAGATATGGTTTTATTATTTTATTTATCTTTTGGGTGGTACTAACAAAAATTGAAGAGATTGATGAATTATATGCATAAAAAATCCATTTCTAATGTTACTTTTGATCCTTGTAACATACATTGACCCCTTAAGAGAACAAACATTCAAATACTTTTAAAGAAGTAAATAGTTGTCAACACAACCTAGTATTTTGCTTTCCTTCCGAAGTTGTTGCTCTCTTTGAAACCAATGGTCCCCAAGTAATAAAATATTTTGAAGGTGGTAAGAGAAAGTATAGGAAGATCCTGTGTGGTGAGTCCTAGAGTGTGGCAGAAGAGACAAAATGGCCGACAATGAAAAGAGGAAGTTGATGTGGAGTCCCTCTATTGCCCTTGATAGTGGTATTTCGTATATATGGAGCTACATTATTATTATTATTATCATTATGGTGGATCTAATCTCTAAGTTAAAGTATTGGATTAGGTACATAACTTTGGCTTTTGCACACATATATAATACTAATTATTGTTACCATATTCGCAAGTCATTTTTGGCAACTTTGATTAGCAAAAGTCCTAACCCCACCTTAAAGGGCAATGAGTGAGTTTAGGAATTTAAAACTGAGTAATCCCATTGGGCAAACAACTCAATGACTTCATGTTAGTATATTGTTACTTGTCTAATCAATGCATAGAACCAAATCTCTTTATCAGATCTCTCTGTCTCTGTAAACAGGTCCACATTTGAAAGCACCCCAAGAAAAAGAAAATCACAAAGTTCCAATCCATCAATAAAAAATATCTTTAGGTTCCACGTGAAAGTACCAGAAAGAACACAACTTTTCTCTTCTTATTTATGTGTTGGATTGGATCCATAGATTTTAGGTTAAAAGCCCATTTCACTGAATTTACTCCACTTTCAAATTTGATTGTCACTATTTTTTATCATGCTTGGTTATATTTGACGAAACCTTGAAATTAAAAATGATTCAAAACACTCATAGTTCTAGTAGCTAGGCATGTACGTACTTGATAAAATCAAATAATGAATGATGTTTAAAATGTTTGTTTTTTCTCTTTCTCTCGCCACAAACATGATGTGATAATGACAAATGGAAACATGGTTGGCTGGGCCTTGGTTGTCACGTACACGAGTTATCAATAACCCTGACATGGTGTTCACTTTGTCAGTCCGAGATGCTTTTTTTTTTTTTTTTTTCTTTCTTTCAATGTGCACTTTTTAAGCCTTAATTTGTTTAATTTTGTGCATCATCTCTCACTCGGATCCCTTTCACACTCATCCAAAAAGTCGTTTTCCCAAACCCCAGTTCTTTTCTGTGCATGCAAGTTGTGTGCTACTTATGACCACATGAATGGGATCTAAAGTAAGTTGCTAAAATCATCAAACATGGAGGAAAAGGTTAAAAATAAGGAATCAACGGATTGTTCAACCTGTAATTTCAATTTCGAGTTTCGGTTACATATGCCTGTATAGAGAAACTTCTTCATGATAACTTCTGAACATGAAAAATAAAATCAAAATAAACGTAAGCACAAGTAAATATGTAGTTATATTATTAATATTTAAAGAAAGAACTTTTATGTCTATGATAACTCTACTAATAATTCTAGCTTCAACTGTGTTTTAAATTTGATTATTATGAAAATAAAATATGATTTATTTATTTGTTTTACAATTTTGAGTTGCTTACTGACCGAAGGATTTGAAAGAAAAAAAAAGTCACCATATATTAATATAATTACGAGAGTTTTAATTTACTTTTGATGAAAATTTTCTTATTAAAACTTACTTTTTTTTATGATAGTTTAAATTTAAATCTACATTAAAATTAGTTTGTATGGTTATTTAAAATTGAACCCTCCTAATAAATATATTTTATGTCAGATTTAATTTTGAATCATCGCAGTAAATAATTTTGTAAATTATAAACTTGAAATTTTTTGTATGTTAATTTAATTTTGAACAATCATAATAAATATTTATTATAATAGTTCAATTTTGAACCACCATAAAAAATGACTTTATCAATTTAAAATATGAATAATTTTCTATATTGTTAAAAATTGAACCATCATAATAAGTACTTACTATGACTTTATAACCGTGCAAAATTGAACCCGATATAAAAAATACTTTCTATAGCAATTTAAAATTGAACCATCATAAAAATTATTTAGATTCAAATTTTTTATATTCGTTTTATCTTCTTCATCCTTCTCATTTTCCTTTTTTGTTCCGGTCCACATAAGAGAATTTCACTCATTTTTCTTTGTTTCATTATCAGTAATGTGATCTTGACCATTGATCTTGAGAGGATCAAATAATATATTATTAATAAATAATAAATAAATATAAAATAGCGAATGAATATGAAAGGGTAAGAGGTCAAATTTATAAATATATTAATAATTATTAAGTTTGAGGGTTAAAATCATAAATGTTAATGTAAATTATAAAACTTTTGGGATAATGACCCCTCATTTCTCAAGAAGTTCCATCACGGTTTCTTTTCACATTCATCTACTTTTATCTTTCTCATGCTTATATCACTACTTCCTACAAAATCTTGTTTCTTCCTCATTGACAACAAAGATAATATATGAAAACATTATCTTATTTTCCTGTATTAGTTTGTATTCCATTATTTGATTTAATAGAGTATTCTAATATATATTAGATTATAATTGTTATTATGATTTTTTTCTTGTGTGAATGATTTTCATCAAACTTAAGTAAAATTATCTACATTATATGTTTAATTATTTTTCATATATAAATAATATTAGTGTTTAATTTTTAAAATTTATTATTGTATTAAAACTGTTTAATAAAATGTTTGTAAGAAATATGATTGTATATAAAAAAATTTAACACAATGATTATATTAAGAATCAATATAAAATTAATGGTTATTTACTATATCAATTTAACACTCAATATAAAAAAGTACATTTTTTTTATGTCGCTTGAATTTATATCAATAATGGAACCGACATAAATAATATAAAATAACTATTATAAAAAGTATTTCTTATTCTATGGTAGACAAAACCTATATATCTAAGAAGTTTGAAAATTCACCTTAAATTCTAACTAATGATAATACGGGTATTTTTACAAAATTTATTATTTAATATAATATAATATAATACGTGATAATAATTTTGTAAATATTAAAAAATATATTACATAGATATACATACAATTAATATAATATCTCATATACTAACATTATTTGCTTCAATAATCTATAATATCATTTACTTAAAATTTTCAACCTTCTTTCTCGTCGGTACATTGCATCTAAAGAAAAACCCCAATGTTGTATTTGGACGAGGTAATTGAAGGGGTAATTCATTATTTGATGAATTTGGATTTCCTTAAAGTGAGTTATTTGGGTAAAAAAAATGAAATTCCCTAACTTTTAAAAGAAAATTCAAACCACTAAAATAGAAAAATTTAAAATACCCTAAAAATAAAGAATTTAAAATTTTAATCACAGGGAAAGTCACCCACCTTACTTCCTCTCCCGCGAATCACTCGTACATTACACTCTCATAAAAAATATATATTTATTTTAGTAATATAATACTACATTTATTTTATAAAAGTGATTTAAAAAATATTTATATATTTTTTTAATTATTAAATTTTACTTAATATAAATTTTATTATTAAATATTCTTTAAATACTTAAAATTGAATAATATTTATTTTTGTAATATTTAATATTAGAATTTTATATTTTAAAATAAAATTTTATTTTAGAATAAATTTAATTACTTCATCCAATCAAGAAAATTATATAACATATTTGAATTGATTTATCTTAAAAAACATTTGAAAAATGAAAGTAATTCAATTAGAAGTAATTAAAATGAGATGTATATAAATTTCTCAGAATTAATGAAATTTCTCGGAATTAATGAAATTTCTCATCTAAATCTTTTTCTTTGATATTCATTTCTACTTTTCAATCACTCCTTTTGAGTCAACGTCCTCTACAAACTTTGTGTGTTAATACCTTTTTTTCAGTGACAGAATTTATAGAAATGAAAGATGTCTTCATCTTTCAAATTTTTTATAATTTATATTAATATTTATTATTTTGATTCATTTAAATTTAATTATTATTTTTAATTTATATTAATATTTATAATTTTAATATCCACAAATTTAAATAATTATTAAATATATTTATTTATATTTATAAACTTAATATCTTTACTTTTTATATTTTTATTTTTCTATATTTATTTATTATTTATTAATAATATATTATTTAATCTCTTAAACCAACATAATTAAAATCTGTTACAGTGCCTTTTATAACTTTGCGTACTGCGTGCGCTGTTCCAGAACATTGTGTGTCCCATTGTCTTCTCCGCAGCATCGTGTTGTCAATGCATCCTCCACAACTTCGTGTGCCTCATCATGTGGCGTCAGCGACTCCACCCGTAGCATCATGTGTCACTGGCCTTGCGCCTCCTCCATATCATTCACCACCAACCTCTAGACTGTGACAATTAAACTGAGAATCAATTCGTTCGGTCTCGAGTTTCATATGAAAAAATTAAATTGATTAGAATCGGAAACCAATTCAGGTTTTCTTTGTTTTATATTTTTTTTTACTTTATATTTAAATTTAAATTTTAAAATATTAATATTTGAAAAGTATTTTTTTATTATATATAAAATTATATTTTTATATTTTATCATTTTTATTTTTTTCTACTTACTTTTTTATTTCTTTTGTCTTTTTTAATTTTTTGTATCAATTAATTTATTATATTATTCTCTTTTTCTTATCTTTTAGTTTTTCATATTTCTTCAATCTCTCCAATCAATTTTTTTTTATCTTTTCAACTAATTTGATGAATACAAAATTAATTTTTTTCTTCTTTATTTTTTCTAAATATTTTACATAAATGTTAATAATTGTTGGAAAAACAATAATAATAATAATAATCCCGATTTTGATTCTAACAATCAAACATAAACATAATCACATACTGATAAACATGTTGTAAACTGAATGCGAAAGCGTACTCGAATTTGTCATAACGATGATGTCTTTGTAGAACACTATATTGATCTTATGGTCTTCCACTCGAAGAAGCACATGTATTTCCCTCTTGATTTTCTCTCTTGATGGGGATAGAAAGAAAGGAACGAGACTCGATACTTACGTTCGTGTGTGTGCTCTCGAAGGGGACCATGACCCTTTAGATAACCAGAATTAGGTTAATTACTTAAGTTTTAGTATTTCCAATTTGGCCCCTCATCAAATTAGAAATTGCTCTATGGTCTCTACACAATTTTATTTTCATGACATATGCTTTTAGCCAAAACTTTAATTTAGTCAGATCACTTTATTATTTGGCTTAATAAATAATGGCCCTAATACATTTAAATTATGTATCATATATATACATGACCCAAATTTTTCCAACAATCTCCCACTCGGTCACAAATATATATGTCCTTACAACCTTACAAATGTGTTAGACTTTATGAGCTCAAAATTGCCATTATATTCCTTTAGCATACTCCAAAAGTCCTGTCCATTAATCATATTAGGATATAGAACCAAACCAGCTTTTCATTGCATCATCGCAATTAAAACCAACAATGATTACTCATCCTAATATAACCAAATGACATGGATTCATCATGAAATGTGTAACATGAAAAATTACGTGAAGGTGATCTGTACACGTCTATTTTCAACTGGTCCAAACTTTAACTTATCGAGATCGATATAATATCCTTAATGTACAAAGTGTAATGAATGAACAAGAAAACCGCATATCTATAGATAACCAAATATGTCCAAAAAACAATGTATACATATATAAAATTAAACATAGAACATAAAATATATGAAAATGACTAACTCCCACTAAACCACAAATTCCTCAAACTGTAAAACACCCATGTGAGCAACATGCTCATGAAAGACCTTGGGCGAAGTCCTTTAGTTAGAGGATATGCTATCATGGAGTTTGTCCTTAAGTGTTCTATGGAAATCATGTCCACTTTGTACTCTTTCCTTAACAATACAAGCTGATTTATTGTCACAATATAACTTAAGTGGTCTTTCAATGCCTTTCACAATTTGCAGCTCTGTGACAAAATTTCTCGACCATATTCCATGATTTGATGCCTCATAGCATGCTACAAATTCTTGACATCCCGCAAAATATGAGTCGGAAAATCCAACTGATCTCCAATTGGTCTGACATCCTATATGTGAGCATATAATCTTTTGTTCTCTTTAAATATCTTATGACCCTTTTTGTCGCTTTTCAATGGTCTATTCCTGGATTGCTTAAATATCTCGCCTAGAACCCCAACTATGTATGCTATGTCTCGGACGCGTACATACTTGGGCATACATCAAACTCCCTACAGCTTGATGCATAGGGAATCTTTTGCATTTCCTCAATTTCCAAATTCCCTTTGGGCACTCGATTAAGACTAAACTTGTCTCCCTTTAAACTTGTGATACATACAATCATCAACAATATTCATCTTGAAGCCAAATGAGTTTCATACCTTCTAGTAATGGGACAAGTTCCCAATAACCTTATTGTCTTGCATGGACTTATACTTCTCCTTCATTGCTTCAATCCACTTTTCAGAGTTAGAACCTTGCATGGCTTGACGGAAGTTAACTGGGTCATCTTCCATCATACCATTATTATCTTCATGTTCCTGAAGAAATACCATGTAATCATCCGAAATAGCACTTCTTCTTTCTCTAGTGGATCTCTGCAAAGTTATTGGCTCATGATGCACAGGTTCTTGAGGATCTTGAGTTTGTTCTTCATGAACAACCAAATCATCTTGAGTAAGGGGTTCATTAACAATGCATTGTGGAGGTTCCGAACTTACTTTATCAAAAGTAACTCGTTTGAATCGGTTCTGGAATTGTTACCGATTCTTCCTCTAAGACAAAGTTCCTGATTTTATTCTTCCCCCCAAACTCAATATCCTCAAAAAACGTAGCAGTTCCCGTCTCAAAAATTGTCTTTAATGTGGGATCATAAAATTTATATCCCCTGGATCTTTCAGCATAACCAATAAAATAACTACTTACTGTTCGGGAGTCCAATTTCTTTTCATTTGACTTATAAGGTCTTGCCTCAGCTGGACAACCCCACACATGGAAATGCTTCGGACTAGGTTGTCGCCCGATCCAAAGCTCATAAGATGTTTTGGTAGCTGCTTTAGTTGGTACTCGTTTAGAATATAAGTCTGTCATATTTAGTGTCTCTCCCCAAAGTGATTCCAAGTAAGGTGGAATGACAAATCATACTCTCTACCATATCTTTAAGAGTGTAACACAAGCCCAAACGTTACAATTTGATGTTACCTGAGCACTTGTGCCATAATGCACTTGAGTGAGTATTTTCAATTTTACGTTTAGTACCACATGATTCTGTATTAAGGGTTTCATTATAGGTGGCCACAATATCAAGTAAATACTGATTATCATAAATTAAAAGTGAACCAGTTCTAACAATATCTGAATTAAAAGACAAACTGAACTTTTTGTTTCCAAATGAACATAAATAACCTAATTTGTCCAAATAAGAAACTAAAACCAAATTCCGTCTAAATGACGGCATAACAAAAGTGTCTTTCAAATCCAAATAAAAAATCAGTACTTAATAATAATTTAAAATGACTTATAGCTTCCACCTCTACCGATTTGCCATCTCCAACATAAATCCATTTTTCAGAATCAATTGGCTTCCGGTAGCTTAGGCAACCCTTTATAGAAACACTGATGTTAGTAGTTGCATCTGAGTCTAACCACCAAGTGTTACTAGGTACTGACGCTAAATTGACTTCGAACGGACCAAAGTAGGAAACATACTTTTGAGGATCAGAACATAATTTAAATTGGCGAGATACGTAAGCAATTATAGCTGGATTAGAACAAAAGAAATAAACTAATTATGCTCACATTATATAAAAAAATTATAAATAAAATATATATTCAAATAATGGTTTAACCCATCTCAAGACACCCAATGCACCATCAATATCAAGTCTTTGGACAAGTAATATTAACTGCTAGAGGTATCTTGTTGTAATAATCAAACATTAACAATAAAACACGTCCAACAACAAACCAGTCTTTGGATTGATTTATCATCGACAAAGCAAATCCTTATAATTATCACATGTTTATCATTACAAGTGTATATGCAATTCGGCCAAATATTAATCTTCCTTTGGGCCGACTAATACTTGCATGAATATACACAAACACTAACATTCAATATTTTTTATGAACTGCCCAATTCAAGAGAAGTTACTTTGGTGACTTCTTGACTCAATTTGCTCACAAAAAATATTAAACTACCAAAAATTGAATATTTTATTTATATAACAAAACCAAATATTTAATATTTGCAAACTAATTCAAAAGAGAATAATCTCATCAGAATTCTACTAAGGATGAACACCTCCCTAGAATCTCATTAGGGATGAACACCTCATTTGAACAAATCAAAGGATGAAAAAAGGCCTCATTTTCCACCAATACATAAAGGATGAACATCTTCCTAAAATCACACTAGGGATGAAACAGAGATAGTTCTGAGTCTCTTTAGCATACTGCTCTAAACCCTAAAAGGGAATTAAACAGTAATCACTCAGACCCTAATTTAACATCAAATTTTTCTTAAATTCCTAGGGGATAGAGGCAATAAAATAATAACAGCCAAACATGTGGAAACATTCATCATTTACCTAAGATTCTCTGTGTTGGGAACTCCACAAACATCACCCCCAATTCTAAACCCATAAAATTAAATAAAAACAAAAGATTCAAAAA
The DNA here is from genome assembly GCA_963425845.1 of Sphenostylis stenocarpa. Taxonomy (NCBI): domain Eukaryota; kingdom Viridiplantae; phylum Streptophyta; class Magnoliopsida; order Fabales; family Fabaceae; genus Sphenostylis; species Sphenostylis stenocarpa. Next base: position 15,696,498 of record OY731405.1, on the reverse strand, counting down.
AGAACAGAGAACCCAATACAAGAAAAATTGAAATATGAAACACTGTTTCTTTCTCTGTAAAACTTGAAACTTAAACTGAAACAAAAGTGAAAAACGAAGAAGAAGAAGAATCCATAGCTTCCTCCACGGTTCCATCAGCAAGCAAAATCAGATTGAGGATGTTACCCCCCAAATTTAAATTTTAGGGTTCACGAAAATTAGAGATTATCCTCCACTTAGGGTTCATAAAATTGGGTAATCTGAATTGTTTAAAACAAAATTAATCCTAATTTTCATAATTAGGGTTCTATAAATTAAACAGACATGAATCAAATATGAGCGACTCTGATACCAATTGTTGGAAAAACAATAATAATAATAATAATCCTGATTTTGATTCTAACAATCAAACATAAACATAATCTCATACTGATAAACATGCTGTAAACTGAATGCGAAAGCGTACCTGGATTAGTCATAACGATGATGTCTTTGTAGAACACTATATTGATCTTATGGTCTTCCACCCGAAGAGCACTCGTATTTCCCTCTTGATTTTCTCTCTTGATGGGGATAGAAAGAAAGGAACGGGACCGATACTTACGTTCGTGTGTGTGCTCTCGAAGGGGACCATGACCCTTTAGATAACCAGAATTAGGTTAATTACTTAAGTTTTAGTATTTCCAATTTGGCCCCTCATCAAATTAGAAATTGTTCTATGGTCTCTACACAATTTTATTTTCATGACATATGCTTTTAGCCAAAACTTTAATTTAGTCAGATCACTTTATTATTTGGCTTAATAAATAATGGCCCTAACACATTTAAATTATGTATCATATATATACATGACCCAAATTTTTCCAACAATAATAACTAATATTATTTTATTTATAATTTATATTTATTAATTTTTATTATATTATATTTTTTCATCTTATTATTCTTATTTATCGCATATCAAATTTTATTTTAATAAAATAATCGTATTTTAAAAGATTAAAAAGAATTGATAATTTAAATTTTTATTACTTCAAACTAATTAAATAAGAATTAATTATTAAATATTTCCTTATAAATATATTTTATATTTTTAAATGACAACTTAAAAATAAATTAACTTATATATAATTAAATATTTGAATACAAGTATTATAATAATATTATTATTATTATTATTATAAATATTATATATATATAAATAAAAAATAATTAAATATTTCTTTTATATACATATTTTAATATAAATATAATAAAGTAAAATATATATTTAATTAGTAATAATTATAAATTATAAAATTATAAATATTTATTTATATATAAAAATACATAGTAAAGTTAGTTTATTATAAATATAATTATCTTTTTAAAAATAATATAGATCGGGAACGGAGAAACCCGAAACTCAATAGAAACGAAGATGAAGACTTAATTTTTAATCCCGACGAGAATCAAGAATGGAGACGGGAACAATTAGGAAAGCAAAATTTGTCCCCGTTGCCATGCCTACTCTACAATATTGTTTGTTGTAGGCACAATAACTCCTCATTGGTCACTACTACCTTAATAATGTTACTAATCCTATGTTCCATCAAGAACATATTTGTAGAAGATTACAACATTTTTTTCTAAATAATAAAAAAAAAAACACATAAAGAATAAATTGTTTGAACCAATATATAGCAGTAGTTCTATTTATAAACGAGGTTCTGTATTTATTACTTTCTACTCTATATTGATTTTTGAATTGAAGTAAAATCCCTAAATTAACCGATACAGAACAAAATTTTGCTCATTAGTGCACTAGTTAGAAATATTCCCCATATACATGTACGTATGTTTTGTCCCTTGACCCTAAGTTGCTTTTCAGGTTGTGACAACTACAAGCAAATAGGGTTATTTGACTTCAATATCTTTGCACTGAAGTATTTGTTGATGGATCATGCCCTAATATGGACTGTGACAATCATCCTTTAACACTAAACATTTTTCAGCCCAAAAGCTTATATATATAAAACTTGTCTAATATCTTTGAGTATGCGACAGTGAAATGCCATTGCTCATGCAAAATGGAAACGACAAATTTATGGTGGTAGTTGGTGATGTCAATGATGAATTAGGGCCTAGTCAACTGGTTGACACCCTCGAACCAAACCACAATGAATTTGATGCCATCCACTTGCCTTTATTTATGGGATTTTATTGGTGCCTCAACACTTTTTTCCTTTCTCCTTTTCCTCCCAATTTGAATGGTCAAATAACAAGGAGAGAAAAGAGTGTTTATAAATAAAATAAAAAACTCCAAAAATATGTAGAAAACTTTTCTATATAAGGAAAAAATTTAACGATATTATCTTTTCTTAAACAATTATAAATGATTCCCACAAAAAGTTCATACATTCTGATTGAATATTTGGTATACACTGATCACTTCCTTTATCATCAATTAGTACTAAATTAAAATTTACATTTTTAGGTTATAACAACTTCAATTAAATGATTCTGTTTAAAGTAAAGTATCTACTAATGATTGTACTTTAATACTTAAAAATTATGTTACCTTTTTATTCTAATTTTTATGTTCTTTTTGTTAAATATTTCTAGAATTTGACGAACTTGTGAATAACATTTAACTTTGTTTAAAAAACTACTGTAAGTTTACATTAATATTTTAGGAGTGATATTTAAATTATTGAACTATTGCGAAACCTTGACTGTGTATAAATTATATGATTTTTTTTTCTTTAGGATTAAAATTGAGAATGGCATGATTTAACTTTTTGATATATAATAAGATTCAGACTTAGATATTTTAGTAATTTACTTTTTAATATGATATTTATATTTAAATAGATATATAATATTTAATCTTATATGAGTTTTGAAATAATTAAATCTCAATATTTATTTTCATGAATTCAAACTATTTAGGGGTGTCAAAATAGATTAGTCCAAAATATACCCGAAAAATATATCAAGACCAAAATATTTGTGACTTAAATTAAATCGGACTTATTTTGACTTGACCTATATTTAAGTCATGACTTATATGAATTTATGTCAGATTAGCTCATAGATTTATGGAGTGACCCATTTCATAGAATAATAAGAATAATAATTATTTTTTTAAATAAAAAAGTATTATTATTTTATTAAAAAATATATATTAATTATAAATTAAATTAACAAAGATTCACTTGTTCTAAAAATAAATATTATAATAAATATCTAATAATAACTTAGTTCAAGATCTAATTATTAAAATTAATTACTAAATTAAATTAATAAATTACTAAAAATAAATAATAATAATAAAGAATACGTTTTTAATTCTTATTTTGAGATTAAATGGATGCCTTCTTTTATAATTAATATATTAAATAATTATATCTTAAATAAAAACTAATTTCATTAATATAATTTAAAATTTAAAATTATATTTTTATTTGTTATTTTTATTTAAATATTTTTTTAATAAATTGATTTTGTACATATATGTTAATATTTTTTAAAAACAAAAATTTAATCAAGTCAAAATTGACTCATTAACCCATTTTAAAATATAGGTCAGATCGAGCTATCAAATATTTTTTACTTGACTCGTAGGGTTAGATCAGACTATATTGTGTCACCTGTTGTTTTGACAATTCTAATTACACTTTACTATTTTATATAAAAAAATTAAAATTTTAATAATTACTTCACATTTTATTTTCTTAAGCTTTATAGGAGTAGATTTTAGTAATAGAAGTTTAAAAGGAGAATATTTTAGTAATAAAAGTTTAAAAGTGGTTTAATTATGTGAAATTTGAATTTTTACTATTTTTAAGTTACAAAGGTTATGAATAGAAAATTTGATTATATATACAAACTTCATTTTTAATTACTATCTTTCTGAACTTTTAAAACATCTAAATTCTTTTTAAGATCTCCTACTCCTTGAATATTTTTCTTTTTTTCTAGGGAGTACCTTAGCACTTCAAGAAAAAAAAAAGACATTTCTAGCTAATTATAAATTAATTTTGAGAAAGTCTCGCTTTGTCTGTTTTTTTTAGTAGCTTGGATGTGTAAAGTGGGTTTGCATGTGAGCATTAAGGTTCTTGTATGTAATGTTTCATCGACAAAGATGAATATGTACTATTCTAGGATCATGATAATAAGAGGGGTCGATAACTTTTTTAAGAAAAAGCCTTAAAATATCTATGTATTGTAAACATCAAACAGTTAATAAAAAATAATAATAATAAAAAAAACAGCCACCAGTCACCAGCTACCACCAAACAACCAGTCACCCTAAGCCACCCTACAATCTCCTCTTAGCCATCCTCTAGCCACCTTTAGCCACCCTTAGCTCTGGCTCCAAGAGACCTGTATAAATTGAGAAGGAGATTTAAAAAACGAGAGAATGAAAAAAAAAAGAAGAAGAAAAAAACATATCATCATCACGCACCCATTATCACCCCACCATTAATACAACCACAACAATATCTCATTCAGCCACAACAATATCTCATTCAACCACAACAATCAACAGAGGCAAAACAACGTACATTAACAGGTTACCAATTGTAATAGTATTTTGTATCTTGTTAATTGTATGTATATTTTATAACAATTAATAAAAATTATAATAATTAAATAAAAAAAACCTATTTACTACCTCATCGGCGGCCGACCACCACAATAAACCCACCATACCACCAGCGGCCGCCAATAAACCCACCATACCACCAACGGGCGCCACCGCACCATCAATGACCACCATAGCCCAACGCGACCCGTGATTTCTACCTCATCCATCTTTTTTTTTTTTTCCGGTAGCAAAACCCTTCTCCTTCACCCATTCCCAGATTTAAAGTCACACAGCCTCGGCTCCCATCTCCTTCACCAGAACCTTAGCCGCTCATTCTCATCCACAAACCCTAATTGATGCCTTCAGCTGCGATTCACCCCTTGTCATTGAACCACACCCACCGCTCACCGTGCGCCACCCTTGTGGTTGTTTCCTTCGCACCTCACCCTTTATTTCCGACCATCATCACCACTTGAACCCGCGAATCACTTCTCGCCAACCACCGCGAGCCACATTGCAGCCAGCTCTACCATGGACTGTCTCCCCTCACCAAAAATTACCGTAACACTCTCATCTCCCTCAGTTGAACCCTAGCCATGCGCGCCTCACCCAACAGCCCTAGCCCCTCTACAAATCCTGCCTCCTGCGACTCCCATTAGGTTTAGGTTAAGAGACTCAAGCAAAATGGGCAGATAAGTGGACTCAAAACACGCGTGACCCAAATTGGAGGGAGGTGAAAATAACATAAAATGTTTCAAATAGCAATCTGAAATTCATTTTTATGAGTTATTGGACTTAATATTTTTTCTTTTCTATTTTAAGCTGAACCATATAATAAAATAAATTACAAAAAAACAAAAAATAATAATAATTATTATTATCTTATTATTACTATTATTATTATTACTATTATTATTGTTATTTTTTTCTCTTTATTTAAAATCAACAAATAAGTAGATGAATAATATTTTACATTAGTGATAATATTTTTTTTGTATGTTACAATTTTTTTAATTAGAATTAATAAATTTACAAAGTTATTTATTCAAATATAATTACAATTTTGATTTAATTATTGTAAGATTAAAATTTTATGGTTACTTTGAACGGATTTTAATTTGATCATTATAAAATTAATTTAAAATGTTAAATTTTTAGTACAATAAATTTCAAAAGGGTTTAATTATGGTAGTAATTTTTTAAAAACACATTTTAAACTAGTTATTACTTAAAATTATATAAAAAATAATTATTAACTTTGGATGTACTTTCAATTTGATTATCATAAATTTATAATAATCACTTCAAATGTACTTTTGATTTGATTATGATAAATACTAATTTTTAAAATATCTTAAACCCACGAAAAGAGATGATAAATTTAATAATTAAAAATATTTGAATATTAATAATTACTTTGGATGTACTTCCGATTTAATTATTATTCAAATTATAAAAAAAACATAATAATCACTTTAGATCACTTCTAATTTGTTTATTTCATAATTATCCTAAGTATACTTTTAATTTATCAACACTAATAAATAAATTACTCACAAATACATTTTTTATAAGCGAGAACTACATTACTCTTATTCTCCATTGCACCCGGGATACGTAGGAGCAGGGAAATGATCTCTGTCGAGTTAATAATATAAAAATATATAATCTTTTATTTAGTAGCAATATATAATCGACATATAAATTTGAGAGATAAAATAGATAATGTTAAGATACTTAAATTTTTACATCTAATTAAAGGTAACTGTTCTTTTAGAACGGATGTAGTAAGGTGCTAATACCTTCCTTACACATAATCGACTCCCAAACCTAATCTTTATTTCGTAGACTCTCTTTTTTTTTTTTAAGGTTTTTTCGATATTTTTCCTTAAAATAAATATTGGTGGCGACTCCATTGTTTTTCTTTCATTTAGAAACTTAATTTTTTCGTCCAGTCGTGAATCTGATTGCGACAGATGGCGACTCCACTGGGAAAGCATTGAGTCAAGCCTATCATAATTAGATGTAAAAAAAAAAGAGTAAAAATCTTTTATTATTTGTTACATCTCTCTTTCTTTAGCTTTATATGTACATGTTTATTTTATCATCATTAATTCATTGTAAAATATCTGTACTTCAATAAAATCCTAGGATAGAAGACATGTTTCTATTGTGGACTTCTTGTTTGTTTTGCAAAATAGTTTAGGACTAGCCCCTTCACACACTACACCCACATCTGTTCACACTTACGACTGAGGTCCTATACCCGAGCCTGAGTGTATCCTAGGGAGTGAAAGACAATTAGTGATGTCATTTTGGATGTACTTCCAATCTGGTAATCGTGAAAGTCTTATCTAGAACGTGGCTCTTTCGTAAGTTCCTACACCTTAGATGTACTTCCAATTTGTAGTCACAAACCGAGATGAGTACTAAGCTCTAGAGACCGAGTAATTTTAGATGTTTGATTACCTTTGATAAGACTCACTTGCTAGAGAAAATTATTATACTTGTAAGATACATACTATTACCTCTTAAGACACTATAGGACATCTTTACCCATATCCACTACTCTGTCTTTCTCGTTACTTTACCATGTTATTTTTTTTACATTAAGAACATAATAATTTCTCAACAATTCTTTTCAATATCATATTTGCATGCATCATTTTATACTCATTCATTCTTACTTTACATTAATAGGTTTATTGGAGAATAGTAAACATTAAATATTGATTTAGGGTACTTAAAAAAAACAAGACATGGGATCAGGTTGTGAGACAAAAGGGACAATTTCTGTGAAAGTTAAGATGCCTGATGTTCAATTTTTGAAACCTTATAGTAATTTGGTGAAAGGGGTTAAGCGTGTAGCTTTCACGAAAAAATATGCAAATATCTTGGATTTACTAGAGCTCAATGTGCAAGTGGAGGCTATATCAGCATTAACGCAATTTTATGATCATCCCTTGAGGTGCTTTACATTTCGTGACTTCCAATTGGCATCCACGTTGGAAGAATATGAGCGAATTTTAGGAATATCGTTGAAAGATAACAAACCTTACAAATATCAGGGGCATCATCCTTCCATGAAGACAATGGCATGTTTGTTAAGAGTTCAAGAGCAAGAGTTGGACAAGAGAAAATTAAATAGAAATGGCATATATGGGTTTCCAAGAAATTATTTAGTGGAAAGGATGAAAATGTTATTCAAAGGGAATGATTGGATTGGTTTTACTGGAGTTTTAGCTCTCACTATCTATGGAACTGTTCTCTTTCCACATCTTGAAGATTACATAGATTTTTCTACTATAGATGTGTTTTTAGCTCTCCAAAATAGAGGAGAAAATCCAGTATCGGCTGTCCTAGCAGATACATATTGTGCTCTCAATTTTTGTTATGAAAAGGGTAGAAAGAAGTTAATTTGTTGTTTACCACTACTCTATGTGTGGCTCATTATCCATGTATTCTCTAACAGATGCAACTCACCGTCCCCTATTGCAGATGTCAAATGGAGTTGTGTAAAAGATAAAACCAGCAAAGAGTGGGCACAATTCCTAGCAAGTCTTAGTGAAAAGTCCATCCGTTGGTATCCAAGTTGTAGCAAAGTGGATGAAATCATTTACCAGTGTGGAAGTTTTCCTAATGTGCCACTTATGGGGACTAAATGGTGCATCAATTATAATCCGTCCTTGGTCTTGAGACAATTAGGTTATCCTATGTTGAAACCTCCAACGGAAGAGTCAATTACATCATTTGTGTGTGAGATGAATCAATTGAGTCCAGAAATGCTCAAAAAAGTGAATCATGCTTGGGGAAAGATCGATAGGAAAGGAAAAGAATTGGGAAAAAGGAGTTGTGGTTCTAGTGAGAGTTATCGTCTTTGGCTTAAAGAGAGAGTTCAACAAGTCAAATTGCCCTTTCGTAATTCTACTCCAATCATTGAGGAAACCCAAGTGCAAACTCAAATAAACATAGAAGAGTTTGAAGAGTTAAAAGTAGCATTCACAAAGTCCCAAGAAGAAAGAAAAAGATTGGAAAAAGAGCTAATAGAGTCTCACCACAAGTTGAAGATAGCGCAAGATGAAAAATCTCGAAGGAAAAGATCATTAGAATAGGCAAATGATAAAGTCAAAGCTGAAGAAAAACGCAACCTAAAAATCCAAGATTTTTTCGGTGCAGCAAACAGAGAGTTAGGTTTAAGGAAGCAGGAGAGGAATGAAGCATTAGCAGATAAAGAACAACTAAAAGAAGAACTAAAGAATGTTAAGACTGCAGAAAAGAAGATGAGGAAGTTATTTGAAGATCCAATAACAGATGAAAGGAGTAGTGGCTGAATATAAAAAACGGTTAGAGATTGAAAAACGACACAAACAACAAGTAGAACAAACAACAATAGCTCATGAGAATGAATGGAGAAAGGAAAAGCAAAAGATACAAGAATTGGTCGAATACATTGAAGGAAAGGAAATCTTCATCGAAGAACTCATGGCAGAAATTTCATTCTGGAAAGATGAACTTGCCAAATCTACAAACAAGGATCATATAAAAAAGCTAGAGAATGACATCATGTTTTGGAAAGATCGTTATCTAAAGCTAACATGGATGACCAACCAAGCAATCATGGAGATCCCAAGAAGTCCTAGGGAAACTGACAAAGTGACAAATCCGCTCTCTACTCCTGTTGAAGTTTGTAATTTTCTTGAATATTGTAAGAAGTTGTTAGAAAGGTTGAAACATATGGCTGTAGTCGATGAAGATGTGAAAATTTGGATACAATGTACTTTTCATTGAATAGTAATGAAATTGTTTTGTCTACTTCTTGATCCTAAATCGTGAATTTTCAATACTCATGATCAATTTTAAATGTTTATGATTCTCCAACAATATCATCACTAAAATAAAAAATAATAAACAACCACATTTGAACATTCTCATTTCATGCAATGCTCACATCATTCTTTAAACATTCAACAGAAAAATAATTAATCAAGCGAAAAAAACACTCCTACGACACCCCTACGGAACACGTGCCAAAACTAAGATCATGGAGGGAGTTGTAGATGACTTAGAACAACAACATGAGGAACTAAAAGGAGAAGATGTGCAAATGAAGGAGCAAATGAATCAGATTTTTGGAGATGTTACGATCACTAAAGGAGACTAATGGGAATTCCTCAGAAAGACCTCAAAATACCCCTCCTCATCCTCCTAGATTTACTCCACCAACTCAAGCCATTGTCAACATTCCATTTCCTCCATATGGTCTTCCACTAGGCTATACACCACCCCTGACCACTAATATTCCAGAAGTTAACAATCATGCTTCTGATTCAAACCCTTCCTATGGTCCTACTATTGGTCATACCCCTCCTGCGATCAACAATGGTCTTGCATCGGCCCAAGCACAAACTCAAGATCCTAACCTTGTCACCCACGACACACAAACCCGACATCAGCCCTCCATTCATGTACCTCACTTTGAAGGCTGTTCAAATCACCAAAACTCTGACCCAACACCAACCATTGTAATCCATCCTAAACAATTTGATGACAACCAATCCAAAGACAAATTGCAGTTCCTAGAAGAAAGATTAAGAGATATTGAAGGATTTGATTGTTATGGATTTGATGCTATTGTGTTGTGTTTAGTTTCAGATGTTGTGATTCCGCCCAAATTCAAAATTCCCGAATTTGATAAGTATAAGGGAAACACTTTCCCGAAGAGTCATCTCACAATGTATTGTAGGAAGATGGCTTCATGTGCACATGATAACAAACTCTTGATTCACTTCTTTCAAGAGAGCCTTATGGGAGCCGCCTTAAACTGGTACATGAATTTAGAGCGAGGACAGATACATACATGGAAAGACTTGGCAAAAGCCTTTTTGAAATAGTACAAGTATAATATGGATATGACACCTGACAGGACTCAGTTACAGAATATGGTGAAAAGAGAAGGTGAAAGATTTAAAGAGTATGCACAACGTTGGAGAGGGATGATTGCTCAGGTTCAACCTCCTTTGCCTGAAAAGGAAATGGTCACAATGTTTATTGATACACTACAATCACCCTTCTATGATAGGATGATTGGAAACGTATCACCAAATTTCTTTGACTTGGTCATCATTGGAGAAAGAGTTGAAATGGAGTAAGAAGCGGAAAAATTACTCACACAACAGTTGGATCAACAAGTGTGAAGAAACCTTTAACTTCTACCGATAGGAAAAAGGGAGGAGAAATCAATGCCATCATGTCAGCACCATTCATACCTAATATCGCTCCTTTCATGCCAAATTATCGATCTCATTACATGTACAATCCTCAAGTATCAACAATTTCTCACCCACCCTATCAACAACCTTTCCAACCTAGAATGACCTATCGACCACCCCCGCCACGAATCCCGCCACCTTCAATCCCTCAAACAGGCCAACTAGCCTCCCCTTACCAGAATGCGAGCAATGCCCAAAAGCAAACAAATAATCAACGAAGAACACTCACTGTCATCCCTATGACTTACACTGAATTCCTTCCACATTTGGTAAATAATTCCTTAATTGTTCCTTTTCCTTTGAAACTGGTTGAGCCACCGTACCCAAAAGGTTATGATCCAAATGCCAAATGTGATTACCACACTGGTAGTATTGAACACTCAACAGAGAGATATTGGGGACTGAAACATAAAGTACAAGACTTAATCGATGAAGGATTGTTGAGTTTTAAAGAGGAAAGTCCGAATGTTGCTAATAATCCGCTTCCAGGTCATAGAGGTGCAACAATAAATGTCATTGATGAAGAACCTAATCAACTTATTAGGAAGGTGGAAGAAGTCAAAACTCCCTTAAACTTCTTCTTTTCATAATTATGCAATTTGAAGTTGATTGAAAGTCAAACCTTTAAAGAAATAGCAGGTGGTTCTTATCCTGAGAGCAAATATTCAGTTCACGAGTTCAAACAGCTGATACAAGAATTAATGGACTCAAACTTGGTGCAAATAAGTTGCTACTCTAGAGAAGATGTTGTGTTGATGACTCATCCAGAAGAAAGACGAGATGTTAATCCCCTTAAACCATTGATAATTCATTTTTCTAAGAATGTGTCACGTTCTCCATCTCCAGCACTCAAGCCTATTATTGTACAAGTTCCGACTCCTTTCCATTACAAAAATAGCAAAGCAGTACCATGGAAGTATGATGTAAAGATTGATACTAATGCAGGAGGGGAAGAAGACTCTCACATTGAAAATATTGCAGGAATAGGTGGGATAACACGCAGTGGAAGAATATATACTCCTGAGGACTTAAGGAAAGAAGAAGTAACGAAGAATTTGTCAACAAAGGAGAAAAAAGCTGAGAAAAACAAGTTTGAAAAGGAAAAAGAGTTTACTGACTATAAGGTTTCTCATGGGAAAGAAGAGACAAAATTGAACGATGAGGCCACTGAGTTTCTCAATTTCATTCGACAGAGCGAGTACAAACTTATTGACCAATTGAATCATACTCCGGCAAGGATATCTCTTCTAACTCTGTTAATGAATTCTGAAAGTCATAAAAAATTATTAATGAAGATCTTGAATGAGGCACATGTGGCCCATGACATCACATTGGACAAGTTTGGAGGTATCATTGGCAACATCGCTGCTAATAATTACCTTACCTTTACTGATGATGAAATTCCTATGGATGGGAGAGGATATAATAAAGCTTTGCACATCTCAGTAATATGTATGGATCACATTATAGCTAGAGTTTTGATTGACAATGGATCTTCATTGAATGTGATGCCCAAGTCTACGTTAAACCGATTGCCTTATGATGGAACTCATATGAAACCAAGCTCTATGATTGTGAGAGCTTTTGACGGTTCTCGCACTGAGGTTATGGGAGAAATTGATCTTCCCATTCAGATTGGTCCTTTCACTTTTGAGATAACTTTTCAAGTTATGGATATCAGGCCAGCATATAGTTGTTTGTTAGGGAAACCATGGATTCACTCAGCTGGAGTGGTGCCTTCATCTTTACACCAAAAGTTGAAGTTTGTGGTAGACGACAAACTTGTGATAATTTCTGGTGAGGAAGACATATTAGTGAGTTGTCCTACATCGACTCGTTATATTGAAGCAACAGAGGAAGCTCTTGAGACCTCTTTTCAGTCCCTAGAAGTAATCAATACTGCCTATGTGGAATCATTAGTTATAAACCCACACTTGTCAAGAACAGAGATGATGATAGCCAAGATAATGATAAAAGATGGATGTACACCAGGAAGGGAACTAGGAAAACACTTAACAGGAATTACAAAGCCGTTAGAATTACCAGAAAACAAAAATAGGTGTGGTTTGGGCTATAAACCCACCGTGGCTGACAAAAAAAGGTTGGCAAAAGAGAAGATGGAAAAAAGGTTAGCTCGGTTGAACAATCGAGAGCCAAAAACTGAGAGAATTCCCATTTGCGCCCTTTATCAGAGTTTTTGACATGGAGGGCTAGAGCATACAGATGAAGTGACCATGACTGATGAAGATCAAAATATTGATAATTTTGCAAATTTGGTCTATCCTTGTGACTCACCTGATGAGCTTTGCAATTGGAAGATCGTCGAACGCCCTGTGGTTTTTAATTCAAAGTAATTGTAATGCAAACTTTAACATTATGCCTAATATTTTGTATTACCCTTTAGAAAAGGGTTTGCATATAACCTTTTTTGGTATATGATAAATGAATGAAATGCGTTTTTTTTTTAACTACCCGTCTTTCTTATAATCAATCCCTTTCCTTTCCAATATTCCCTTATTTGTCCTCTTCATTTATTCCATATTAATACCAATTGCAGATATGAAAATAGCCACATTGAAAATGACAATGTTACTACCTCATGCTACAATTTTGATTATCCCATTTATGAGGCCGATGAAAACTATGATGATTTGGAAACTCCCCTAGAGATAAAGAGATTAGTGGAACAAGAGAATGAAATAATGCAACCTCATGGAGAAGAAGTTGAAACGATTAATCTAAGAAATGAAAATAATAAAAAAGAGGTCAAAGTTGGCATTGCAATAAAGGGAGAAAAGAGAGATCAACTACTCAAACTTTTATCTGATTATGTTGACGTGTTTGCATGGTCATACCAAGATATACCTGGTCTAGATTCTGATATAGTAGACCATAAATTATCATTAAAGCCAGAATGTCCACCAGTAAAACAAAAGTTGAGGCGAATGAAACCAGAAATATCATTGAAGATTAAGGAAGAAGTCAAAAAGCAACTCGATGTTGGATTCCTCGTAGTAGCTAGGGATAACAATTAAACCTGTCCCCGTGGGGACCGACCCGCCCCGCCCCGAGTTTGACGGGGAAAACCCGAGTTTACCGGGGGCGGGGGCGGGTTCGGGTTTTCCCCGCTTTAAAAAGTTGGGGGCGGGGCAGGGATGGGTAATGCAATCCCCACCCCGACCCCGACCCCGTCCCCGCCCCGACTTTATATTTAAATTTAAATTTTAAAATATTAATTTTAAAAGTATTTTCTTTTCTTTTTCTATTACATATAAGGTCATTTTTTATATTTTATCAATTTTTATTTTTCTTCTACCTATTTTTTAATTTTTTTGTCTTTTTTAATCTTTTATATCAATTAATTTATTATATTATTCTCTCTTATACCTTGCAGTTTTTCATATTTCCTTAATCTCTCTCATCAATTTGTTTTTTTTTTCAATCTTTTCAATCAATTTGATGAACACAAAGTTAATTTTTTTATTCTTTATCTTTTTCTAAATATTTTACATAAATCTTAATAGTAACTAATATTATTTTATTTATAATTTATATTTATTAGGTTTTATTATGTCATTTGTTTATCTTATTATTCTTATTTATCATATATCAAATTTTATCTTAATAAAATAATTGTATTTTAAAGGATTAAAGCAATTAATAATTTAAACTTTTATTACTTTGAACTAATTGAATAATAATTAACTTATTAAATATTTCATTATAAACTATATATTTCATATTTTTAAATGACAACTTAAAAATGAATTAACTTATATATATAATCAAATATTTGAATACAATATTATATTAATAATGATAATGTTATAAGTATTCAAATATTTGAATACAGTATAATAATCATAATAATAATGTTATAAATAAAAAATGATTAAATATTTCTTTTACATACATATTTTAATATAAATATAATAAATTAAAATGTATATTTAATTAATAATTATTATAAATTATAAAATTATAAATATTTATTTATATATAAAAAATAGATAGTAAAATTAATTTATTATAAATGTAATTATCTTTTTAAAATTAATATAGATCGGGGATCGGGGCAGGGACTGGGAACCCGAAACCCAGCTGAGACGGGGATGGAGACTTAATTTCTAACCCCGGCGGTGATCGGGGACAGGGACAAGGGATGATTAAAAAAGTCAGGGGCGGGGATCGGGGAGGCAAAATCCGCCCCCGCCCCGCCCCGTTGCCATGCCTAGTAGTAGCCAAGTACCCTCAATGGGTTGCCAACATAGTACCTGCCCCAAAGAAAGATGGAAAAGTGAAGATGTGTGTTGACTATCGAGACTTGAATAGGGCAAGTCCTAAAGACGATTTTCCATTACCTCACATAGACATGTTGGTCGACAATACTCGTTCTTCTCCTTTATAGATGGTTTCTCCGGGAATAATCAAATTAAAATGTCACCTAAAGACACTACTACAAATAAAGCTTTCAACGTCGGTTCTGGAAGGCTTTCAACGTCGGTTCTAAAAAACCGACGTTAAAGTTTTTACTTTAGATAGCGGTTGTAAGGGAACCGCTATCTAATATACACTTTAGATTTTTATTAGGTCCTCCATCTCTTTATATTATATTTTTTAGAAGTTTTTTAATTTTTAAGAGAATTGTCATTGGCAGGATTCGAACCCAAGTACTTTAGAGTTGGAGGCCGATACTCCAACCACTAAACTACTTGAATTTTTTGATAATAACTTACAAATAAATTATATTTATATACAAATAAATATATATCCGTGTAAATTTCACTACTAGAAAAATGTCAAATAGTAACTTCGAATCTCAACCCCAGCCTCAACCTCGACGAACTCGAGGCCGAACCCCAACTCGGCGACATCGAACCCCAATGTCAAGCCAAACCCAATTGTCATGCTCGTGAAACCCAACGCAAACCCAGCGGAGCTCGAACCCTAACGCATACCCTAGTGACGTCGAACTCTAACCTCGAGCCAACCCCCACTTTAATTCGGTCGCAATTAGCGATTGATTGATTGCTCAAGGATGTGTAAAAGATGATATATTCAATGTATGTTAAAAAAGTTCAAGCCAAACTGTTTTTATAGAAGATTTTCAAAACTGCTGGTTTAATTAATCTGTTAAAAGATTCTTTTAATATGTTAAAAGTGCAGTTTTAATCTGTTAAAACTTCTTTTAATCCATTAATACGTTCTTGATTCTTTAACAGATTTGTTTTAACTGATACGACAACGTTTATATCAATTAAAACACTTTACAAAAAATCTTCTAAGTTGATTTAATCGATTGTTTCGCGATTCAATCGATTGAAATACTGCAAAACTTTCTCGTGACACTTTTCAAGTAATTTTAACTGATAAAAATAAGTTTTAATCGATTAAAACGCTGTGCAGAAATTGTTTTAATCGATTGAAACGAGATTTAATCGATTAAAATAGTTCTGATCGGTCATAACTACATTCTGATCGATCATAATTGAAACAATATAATAGCGGTTCCAGGTTAACCGCTATCTAAAATGTATCTCGCTTGAGCGACACCCTTCTCGCTCGAGCGAAACGCCCCCTGCACAAAATTAGCATTCTCGGGTTGTATTTCGCTTGAGCGACACTACCCTCGCTCGAGCGAAATTAGATTCTGATCGATCATAACTTGAAATGATCGATCATAATTGAGAGGATATAATAGCGGTTCCCTTATAACCGCTATCAGTAAGTAAAAAATAAAATAAAAAAAGACTTTCAACGTCGGTTCATATGGGAATCGACGTAGAAAGTACTTTCTACGTCGGTTGACTAAGAACCGACGTAGAATGTGTTTAATATTCAATTTCAACGTCGGTTCATCTGAGAACCGACGTGGAAAGTACTTTCTACGTCGTCTCAGCTATAACCGACGTTAAATAACGACGTAGAAAGTATATTTTGTAGTAGTGAGACATTGAGAAAACCACATTCATCACACCATGGGGGACGTTTTGCTATAAAGTAATGCCATTTGGATTGAAAAATGTTGGGGCAACATATCAAAGGACAATGGTTACTTTATTTCATGACATGATGCACAAAGAAATCGAGGTATATGTTGATGATATGATATCAAAGTCAAGAACAGAGAAAGAACACATCAACGATCTACACAAATTGTTTGATCGTTTGAGAAAATATAAACTTCGCTTGAATCCAACTAAGTGTACCTTTGGTGTAAAGTCAAGAAAATTATTGGGATTTGTGGTGAGTGAAAAGGGGATAGAGGTTGATCCTAATAAAGTGCAAGCAATTGTTGATATATCAGCTCCTAGTACAGAAAAAGAGGTTCGTGGTTTCTTAGGAAGCCTAAATTACATTGCTAGATTTATATCTCAGTTGACCGCTACGTGTGGTCTCATCTTCAAATTATTACGAAAGAATCAAACAATATAGTGGAATGAAGATTGTCAAAAGGCTTTTGAGGAAATCAAACAATACCTGCAAAAACCTCCTATCTTGGTGCTCTCGGTGCAAGGGAAACCTCTTATTTTGTACCTAACAGTACTTGATGAGTCTATGGGGTTTATGTTAGGGCAACATGATGAGTTCAGTAAGAAAGAACACACCATCTACTATTTGAGAAAGAAATTCACAGACTGTGAAATGAGGTATTCTTTGGAGCAAACATGTTGTGCTTTGGCATGGGCTACTCGTAGACTGAGACAATACATGTTATGTCACATTACCTGGCTAGTTTCCAAAATGGATCCGATCAAGTATGTCTTTGAGAAACTCGCCCTCACAGGTCGAATTGCTCGATGACAAGTGTTATTGTTAGAGTATGATATTGCTTATGTAACACAAAAGGCTATTAAAGGCATCATTATAGCAGAACACTTGGCCCATAATCCCATAAAATATTATCAATCGATGCAACATGAATTCCCAGACAAGAACATATTGTCATTGTTTGAAGAAAGAGAAACAATAAATGAAGAAAAATGGACTTTGTTGTTTGATGGAGCACCTAACGCATTAGGGCATGGAACTGGTGCAGTATTGATTTCTCCTGAAAGTCAAATTATCCCGTTTACTGCAAGACTATATTTTGATTGCACAAATAATATGGCAGAATACGAAGCATGTGCGATGGGGGTACTAGCAACTCTTGAATTCAAGGGCAAGGTACTGGAAGTCTTTGGAGATTCAGCCTTAGTCATCCACCAACTTAAAGGAGAATGGGAAACTTGAGATTCAAAGTTAGTCCCATATCACTCATATATTAAGGGCTTGTTGGAATAGTTTAATGAAGTAACCTTTCATCATATCCCTCGCGAGGAAAATCAGTTAGCAGATGCTTTAGCTATTTTATCTTCAATGCTCAATATAAGTCAAGAAGAGGATATGCCCCTGATAAAAATGCATCATCAAGAACAACCGGCATATTCTCAAATCATACAGGAAGATTCAGATGGAAAACCATGGTTCTATGACATCAAAGGATACTTGAAAGATAGAAAGTATCCTCCTAATACTTCAGAAAATGACAAGAAAACCTGAGGAAGTTGGCAATGAGATTTTTTTTTAATGGTGATGTGCTATATAAGAGAAATCATGACATGATGTTGCTTAGGTGTGTTGACATAGTCGAAGCTAAGAAAATAATGGAAGAAGTTCATGAGGGTTCATTTGGAACACATGCAAATGGACATGCAATGGCAAATAAAATCCTAAGAGCTGGCTATTATTGGTCAACCATGGAAAGTGATTGTTGTAACTATGTAAGAAAATGTCACAAATGTCAAACATATGCTGATAATATTCATGCACCAGCGTCATCTTTAAATATTTTGGCTGCACCATGGCCATTTGCAATGTGGGGTATGGATGTAATCGGGCCAATCGAACCTAAAACATCAAATGAAAATCGCTTCATCTTAGTAGCAATCGATTACTTCACCAAATGGGTCGAAGCAACATCATATGCTAGTGTGACAAGAAATGTAGTGATTAAGTTCATCAAGAAGGACTTAATTTGTCGCTATGGTTAGCCAAATAAGATCATTATGGACAATGAGACTAATTTGAATAACAAGATGATGAAAGATTTATGTGATAATTTTAAGATCCAACATCATAATTCATCACCATATCGCCCAAAGATGAATGGGGTAGTAGAAGCCGCAAATAAAAACATAAAGAAGATTGTCCAAAAGATGGTAGTTACATACAGGGATTGACATGAAATGTTGCCCTTCACACTACACGGATATCGCACCTCTGTTCGAACTTCTACAGGGGCAACTCCATATTCTTTGGTATATGGGATGGAGACAGTGCTTCCAGTTGAGGTAGAAATTCCCTCTCTAAGGGTGTTGGCTGAAATAAAACTTGAAGAGGCTGAATGGATCTAGACTCGTATCAACCAATTGAATCTTATTGAAGAAAAAATGTTGATCTCCCTATGTCATGAAAAATTGTATCAAAAAAGGTTGAAAATATTTTATCACTACAAGAAAAACACCAAATAATGACCGAAATTAGTGACTGAAAAATTTAGTCACTGATAGTAACTGAATCAGTGACTGATTTCCCTTTTTATATTTAGTGACTGATTTAGTGACTAAAATTTCAGTCACAGATATCGGTCACTGATTCAGTCACCGAATCGGTCACTGATTCAGTCACTATGGTTAATAGTGACCGAAAGTGGTGATCGAATTTTTTTAATATTTAGTAACTCGATTTAGTGACTAAATTTTCGATCACTAAAAAAATAATTTTTAAATTGATAACTATTTTTCATTTATATAAATATTTTATTTAAAATATTTTAAATATAAATCTACATAATAATTTAAAATAAGTGATAACATTGTTAATAACATTATAAAAATTTTAAAAAAATAGTTTACTAACTTATCAAATAATTTAGTAATATAATTATTTAATTTTATTTTTTAATTTAGCATGTGAATAAAAAAATTAAAATTGATTATTAAATTAGTCATCGAATCAGTCAACTGATTCGATTCATCGAATCAGATCACTAAATCAATAATTAAATTAATTATTAATTTAGTCTCTTTTATATATATATATATATATATATATATGTATATATATATTACTTGTATGTTAATAAAAATGTATTTCAATGTATTTATAAAAAATTAAAATTATTTTAATTACTGAATTGATATTTTAAATTTATATTAATATCTTGGATAATTTAATAGTTGGATATATATTTTAAGTTTATATTAGTCATTTTTATATAAAAGTGTAAAAATAAAGTGAACTTATTTTAAAATTTAATTAAACATAATAATATAATATAGTATTAACCATAAATATGTGAAGATTTATTTAGAAATTAATTTTAAGTTTTATTGTTTTTATTTAAAAAAATCGTTAAAAAAATTTAAAATAATTAATTAAAGTAAATAATTTTAATTTAATAAATGTGTTAATATTATTAGAAGAATTAAATTTATATTAATAATTATATAAAATTATAGATATATTAAAATTTAAATTATTGGTAATTTTTTTAATTATTAAGCTCAAATTTGATAATATTAATAAATTAAAAATAATATATATATATATATATATATATATATATCACTTTAATTTTTTTAATTAAAATTAATTTCATAAAAAAATTAATATTTGAAAATTAAAATGCAAAAGCATATATATTTATCTTTTATTTAATTATACTTTTACACCTAAAAAAAGAAAAAAATAATAAAATATTCTTTTATTAATCATTTTTATAAAATAAAAAAATATATAATAATTACTTTTTAAAAAAAAAATTAATGTTCTTGATTCTTTAACAGATTTGTTTTAACCGATACGACAACGTTTATATCAATTAAAACACTTTACAAAAAATCTTCTAAGTTGATTTAATCGATTGTTTCGCGATTCAATCGATTGAAATACTACAAAACTTTCTCGTAAAACTTTTCAAGTTATTTTAACTGATAAAAATAAGTTTTAATCGATTAAAACGTCTGTGCAGAAATTGTTTTAATCGATTGAAACGAGATTTAATCGATTAAAATAGTTCTGATCGGTCATAATCGCATTCTGATCGATCATAATTGAAACGATATAATAGCGGTTCCAGGTTAACCGCTATCTAAGTGAGCTTTTAAGAGCGGTTCCTGTGTAACCGCTATCTAAAATGTATCTCGCTTGAGTGACACTCTTCTCGCTCGAGCTGAAATGCTCCCTGCACAAAATTGGCATTCTCGGGTTGTATTTCGCTTGAGCGACTCTATTATCGCTCGAGCGATATTTGATTCTGATCGATTAGATTTTCGAAATGATCGATCATATTTGATAATTTTTTCAAATAATTAATTATAATCGATTAGTTTTCTAAATTATTGATTAGAATTGATTAGTTTTTCAAATAATAGATTAGAATTGATTAATTTCAAAATATATACTAAAAAATTATAATTAAAAATATAAATTAGTTAAGAATATTGACTATTGTAAAGATAAAGTAGAACATGGGAGGAGATGAGGATGATAATATAATGATAGAACTTACAAAAATGTAGAATTGAGAAGTTTGAAACAAATAAAATTAAGAAAATAGATATTTAATTACACTTTTAATAAATTTAAGATAATACTAGTTTTGATTTTTATTTTTAAATATTTATTTTAATTATTTAAAACGAGAGAAACTATAATTTTAGTTTCTAGCTACTGAATTTAAAGAATTAAATTTATTATTATTTAATCTTTTAATTTGTAGAATTAAACTCAATATAATTGTTAAAAATACTTTGTAGAGGCATTTGAGAAAGCTTTTGTCAAAATACTTTGTTTTTAATTGTTAAAAACATTTGTAGAGGCATTTTGCAAAATCTTTTAAGTGAAGAAACCTCATGCAACGTAAATCTTTTAATTTTAGTATTAAAAATTTAAATTTTATTTTAATAAATTAAAATAGTTACAATATATTTTTTTACTTTGAGAATGAACAATATAATTAAACTCAAAATTGACAATATTATAATACATTTTTGAACTCTTTTGGATTAATTTTTTTTTCCTAATTTTTGATAAAGTTAATTTTAATATTTAAAAGTATTTAACATTTTGAATTCTGAAAGGTTTTCTCTAATAGCAAATTTAAAAACATAATATTCAAAAAAATAGTTAATGTAAGTTTTCATTATGCATAATTGAGAAGATATGATAACGGTTCCACGTTAACCGCTATCTAAAGTATAATTTAGATAGCGGTTAATGGTTAACTCGCTATTAGAAGTGCAATTTTAAGAGCGGTTCTTGTGGAACCGCTATCTAAAATGTATTTCGCTTGAGCGACAATATTCTCGCTCGAGCGAAACGCCCCTGCACAAAATTGGCATTCTCGGGTTGTATTTCGCTTGAGCGACACTACTCCGCTCGAGCGAAATACGATTCTGATCGATCATAACTTGAAATGATCGATCATAATTGAGAGGATATAATAGCGGTTCCCTTATAACCGCTATCCGAAGTGTATATTAGATAGCAGTTAAGGCTTATACGATATCCGAAGTGTATTTCGCTTGAGCGAGACTACTCTCACTCAAGCGAAATCCGATTCTGATCGATTATATTTTCAAAATGATCGATCATATTTGATAATTTTTTCAAATAATTAATTATAATCGATTAGTTTTCTAAATTATTGATTAGAATTGATTAGTTTTTCAAATAATAGATTAGAATTGATTAATTTCTGAAATATATACTAAAAAATTATAATTAAAACTATAAATTAGTTAAGAATATTGACTATCGTAAAGATAAAGTAGAACATGGGAGGAGATGAGGATGATAATATAATGATAGAACTTACAAAAATGTAGAATTGAGAAGTTTGAAACAAAAAAAATTAAGAAAATAGATATTTAATTACACTTTTAATAAATTTAAGATAATACTAGTTTTGATTTTTATTTTTAAATATTTATTTTAATTATTTAAAACAGAGAAACTATAATTTTAGTTTCTAACTACTCGAATTTAAAGAATTAAATTTATTATTATTTAATCTTTTAATTTTAGTATTAAAATTTTAAATTATATTTTATTAAATTAAAATAATTACAATATATTTTTCTACTTTGAGAATGAACAATATAATTAAACTCAAAATTGACAATATTATAATATATTTTTGAACTCTTTTGGATTAATTTTTTTTCCTAATTTTTTATAAAGTTAATTTTAATATTTAAAAGTATTTAACATTTTGATATAATGAGCATGATAATATAATGATAGAATTTACAAAAATGTAGAATTGAGAAGTTTAAATTTTTTTTAAGAAAATAGAGATTTAATTATACTTTTAATAAATTTAAGATAATACTAGTTTTTAAACCTTTTTCTAATATTTGTTTTTAAAAATATAATATCATTTTTAATATTTTATAGATTTTATATTTATATATTTATAAAAGTAATTGGATTAAATTTATTATCCTCTCATATATTATTATACATTTAGCGTAATTTTAGTTTATTTAAAAATTAGAATACAAATATACTATACCAATATACCATTATATTATTTTCATTGTATATAAATTACAAAATTAATAATTTGTATACTATACTATACTAACATATTATTTGTATACTATACTAATAGTATAATATACTATATTATAATATTATTTGTATACAAAACTAATATATTTATATATAAATATATAAATATATAAATATGGAAAGATATAAATATATGTAAAAATATAAACATATAAATATATATAAATATGTAAAGATATAAACATATATCTTTAATATTTTGTAAATGTAAATATAATTTATATATATTTTTAAATCTTTTTCTAATATTTATTTTTAAAAATATAATATTATTTTTAAAATTTAATATTTTTTTTCAAATATATAAATATATAAAGATATAAATGTATAAGGATATAAATAAATATATAAATATATCAATATATAAATATATAAAAATATAAAAATATAAAAATATAAAAATATAAAAATATTAATATATAAATATATAAATATATAAATATATCAATATATAAATATATAAATATATATAAATATATATATATATATATATATATAAATATATATATATATATATATATATATATATATATATATACAAATATATCAATATATCAATATTATCCCCTCATATATTAATATACATTATGCTATATAAATATATCAATATATAAATATATCAATATTTAAATATATCAATATTTAAATATATATTAAAATATATAAATATATTTTTATTTATAGATTTTATATTTATATATTTATACGGATATACATTTATTTGTATATAAATATAATTTATTTGTAAGTTATTATTAAAAGATCCTAGTAGCTCGGTGGTTAGAGTTTCAACTCTCCAACTCTAAGGTACCGGGTTCGAATCCTGACAATGACAATAAACCACCTAATAATTAGTTAAACTAAATAAATATAAATAAAAACTTAAATAAGCAAAATATAATATAATTAAGAGATAGGGAAAATAAATAATAGATATAATAAAAATAATTAAATGTTATTGACTAACTTTTTCATTGATTTAGTGATGATCTGACCAATTTGGTATATATAATCAACGATTGACATCAATCGGTACTAAAATCGTGACCAGGAAATAGTGACCGATTCAGTTGGTCACTATTTCGATCACTATTTTAATTAGTAACCGATTTTGCACATTTAGTGACCGAATTTTCGGTCACTATTTGGTGTTTTTCTTGTAGTGTATGATAAAAAGGTCCGCTCTCGACAATTTCGCGAAGGAGATTTGGTCCTTAAAAAGATTTTACCAACTCAGAAAGATCAAAGAGGAAAATGGATACCTAATTACGAAGGACCATACGTGGTAAAGAAAACTTTTTCGGGAGGTGTTCTTGTCCTTTCAAACATGGATGGTAAAGATTTATCATTTCCAATCAATTTTGACGCAGTTACGAAATACTACGCACAAAAAAGGAGAGAAAAAAGAAAAAGGGTTCGCTAGGCTGAAAATCTGGAAAGACGGTGTAGGCAAAATTGAACAATCCGATAAGCTAAAAACTCGGAAGGAGCAGTTTAAGCAAAATAGGGGCAAATAAAATTACTTGCCTGAAAACCTGAAAAAACGGTCTATGTAAAAGCCAGAGCGACCTACAATGCCAAAAGTTCAAAAAGCGGGGATAAGTAAGAAGATTGATATACACAAAGTTACTCAAGAGATGAAACCAAATTTGTCATATGTTTGCAAAGGTTGACAAATGAGTTCTTCAAAATTGTAAACATGAGGATTAATATTGTTACAAAAAAAAAAAAACCCTCAAATTGTCATGTATTCAAAATTGTTCCTGTATTCATTAAACAAAATTGTTCCTGTATGTACTCTTTCCATTCCTAGCAATAAAAAGTTGTCTCAACCACCACATCTTTGTGCCATTTCATCATGAATATACCAATAAAGGGACATATCATAATGTTAAAATCGCATTATAATAAAAAAAATGAAGTGATGTGGGCAATGACGACCAGTTGTTCGGAATATTAAAGCATAACCATGATCCGATTGAATTAGACGAACTCAATACATTTCAAAGACTGATTCCCTTCATGAATCTTGATACACTCGAAATCTTAAGGGGACAAGGCATAGGAAAATGTGTAAAAAAAATACATAATATATATAAATAATAAAACAAAAATTATTATTTAAAAGTACATGCACCCATCATGAATTTGTATATCATACATCACACATTATGCATTACATATCATACTTGATTTATAAATCACATGTCATGCACTTTATTATATATCATGCACTTTATTTGTGAATTAAGTATCATGCATTACTTGTTTAAGTTAAGAATAAATAACTACTTAACTTTTGTTCCATTCAATATACATCTATCTAGAGGGTTGTGCCCAAAGTAATCAAACTTATGCCAATAGCTAGAGGGTGCGGAAATATTCATGTTAGCTTCTCATGTCCCTTACAAGGTTTCCCATACCTCTTATAAGGTTTAAATTATATGTATTACTTTCCAAGCTTTCAACACTTCAAATCACATATTTGAATTTGGTTCCCGAGCCCTAAGTCTACGAATTCACTTCTAAATTTTCAATCGCCATATTTCAGTCGCAATATTGGGCCCCCAAATCCACTTCTAAGTTTTCAATTTTTTTCAAATTACAATTTTATATTTGCATATTTCAATCACAATATTGGATCCCCGAATTTACTTCTAAGTTTTCAACTTTTTCAAATCACAATTTCATATTTGCATATTTCAATTACAATATTCGATCGCCGAGTCCATCCTCAAGTTTTCAAATTTTCAAATCATAATTTTATTTATATTTGCATACATCCCCGAGTCTATTTCTAAATTTTCAACTTATATTTGCAATATTTTGGTGTTCACATCTTTAATTATGTTTTAATATGATAATATGAATTCCCATTCAAATTATCCAATAAAACTTAATTAAAGAGGGGCAACTGTAAACACCAAACAGATAATAAAAAAAAAATAATAATAAAAAAACAGCCACCAGCTACCCTACAACCACCAGCTACCACCAGACAGCCAGCCACCCTAAGCCACCCTCCAACCACCCTATAGTCTCCTCTCAGCCATCCTCTAGCCACCCTTAACTCCGGCTCCAGCAGACCTGTATAAATTGAGAAGGAGATTTAA
The DNA here is from genome assembly GCA_963425845.1 of Sphenostylis stenocarpa. Classification (NCBI taxonomy): domain Eukaryota; kingdom Viridiplantae; phylum Streptophyta; class Magnoliopsida; order Fabales; family Fabaceae; genus Sphenostylis; species Sphenostylis stenocarpa. Next base: position 15,669,943 of record OY731405.1, on the reverse strand, counting down.
AAAACGAGGGAACGAAAAAAAAAAGAGAAAAAAAAAATATCATCATCATCACGCACCCATTATCACCCCACCATCACCCTCAGTTAATACAACCACAACAATATCTCATTCAACCACAACAATCAACAGAGGCAACAGAGGCAAAACAACTTACATTCAACAGGTTACCAATTGTAATAGTATTTTGTATATTTTTAATTGTGTGTATATTTTATAACAATTAATAAAAATTATAATAATTAAATAAAAGAAAACTTATTTACAACCTCATTGGCGGCCGACCACCACAGTAAACCCACCATACCACCAGTGGCCACCAATAAACCCACCATACCACCAACGGGCGCCACCGCACCATCAATGACCACCATAGCCCAACGCGACTCGTGGTTTTCACCTCATCCATCCTTTTTTTCCGGTAGCAAAACCCTTCTCCTTCACCCATTCCTAGATTTAAACTCATAGCCTCGGCTCCCATCTCCTTCACCAGAACCCTAGCCGCTCATTCTCATCCACCAACCCTAATAAATGCCTTCAGCATTCATCCCTTGCCATTGAACCACACCCACCGCTCACCGTGTGCCACCCTTGTGGTTGTTTCCTTCGCACCTCAGCCTTTATTTCCGACCATCATCACCACTTGAACCCGCGAATCACTTCTCGCCAACCACCGCGAGCCATAGTGCAGCCAGCTCCACCATGGACTGCCTCCCCTCACCGAAAATTACCGTAACACTCTTATCTCCCTCAGTTAAACCCTAGTCGTGCACGCCTCACCCAACAACCCTAGCCCCTCTGCGAATCCTGCCTCCTGCAACTCCCATTAGGTTTAGGTTAAGAGACTCAAGCAAAATGGGCAGAGACAGATAAGTGGGCTCAAAATACGCGTGACCCAAATTGGAGGGAGGTGAAAATAACATAAAATGTTTCAAATAGCAATCTGAAATTCATTTTTTATGAGTTATTGGGCTTAATATTTTTTCTTTTCTATTTTAAACTGAACAATATAATAAAATAAATTAAAAAAAACAAAAAATAATAATAATAATTATTATCTTATTATTATTATTATTATTATTATTATTATTATCTTATTATTACTATTATTATTATTACTATTATTATTGTTAATTTTTTTCTCTTTATTTAAAATCAACAAATAAGTAGATGAATAATATTTTACATTAGTGATAATTATTTTTTTTGTATGTTATAGCCTTTTTTTTAATTCGAATTAATAAATTTACAAAGTTATTTATTCAAATATAATTACAATTTTGATTTAATTATTGTAAGATTACAATTTTATGGTTACTTTGAACGGATTTTAATTTGATCATTATAAAATTAATTTAAAATGTTAAATTTTTAGTACAATAATTTCATAAGGGTTTAATTATGGTAGTAATTTTTTAAAAACACATTTTAAACTAGTTATTGTTTAAAATTATATAAAATTAATTAATCATTTTGGATGTACTTTCAATTTGATTATCATAAATTTATAATAATAACTTCAAATGTACTTTTGATTTGATTACGATAAATACTAATTTTTAAAATATCTTAAACCCATGAAAAGAGATGATAAATTTAATAATTAAAAATATTTGAATATTAATAATTACTTTGGATGAACTTCCGATTTAATTATTATTCAAATTATAAAAAAAAACATAATAATCACTTTAGATGCACTTCTAATTTTTTTATATCGTAATTATCCTTAGTATACTTTTAATTTATCAACACTAATAAATAAATTACTCACAAATACATTTTTTATAAGAGAGAACTACATTACTCTTATTCTCCATTGCACCTGGGGATACGTAGGAGCAGGGAAATGTTCTCTCGTCGAGCTAGTAATATAAAAATATATAATCTTTTATTTAGTAGCAATATCTAATCGACATATAAATTTGAGAGATTAAATAGATAATTTTAAGATACTTAAATTTTTACATCTAATTAAAGGTAACTCGTTCTTTTAGAAAGGATGTTGTAAGGTGCTAATATATTCCTTACACATAATCGACTCCCGAACTCAATCTTCATTTCGTAGACTCTTTTTTTTTTTTTAAGGTTTTTTCCGATATTTTTCCTTAAAATAATGATGGTGACTCTATTGTTTTTCTTTTATTTAGAAACTTAATTTTGTCGTCGAATCTGATTGCGACATGTATATATAATTTTAAAAGTAAAATAAAGATTTTGGGGGTGGTTACCACATCGCATGCCACCGTGGCTCCATCATTGGTGATAATGTGTTTAGTTTGTTGATTAAGGTGTTTCTCGATGAGACTTTGAAGTTTTTGGCATTCTAATTGAAAAATGAGAAGAAAAGGGAAACTAGTTTAAGTTTCATAACGCACCAGGGTAGTAAATCTGAATATGGTAACGTGACTTATTCAAAATTATTTTTACTTGCATGGAATTGACAACTTAGGCTGTTGTAAATGAATACAATTATGATGGTATTGTGTATATGTATGAATTTTACTTAATGTAATTATGTATGATTGTGATTTTGGGAAGTAAGAAATCATTTTTGAAAAGTGCTTAATGAAAGTAAAATGTTTTCACCAATTTGTCTCAATTTTGTTTTATTTAAGTGAAGAACTCCTAAAGAAGAGAGAATTACCTTAATGTAGTTTTCACACAAGAGATAAAAGAATTTTGCTTAAACAAAAATGAAACCGAGGAGAATGAAAATTTTATAATTTTATAATTTTAAAATACTATGCCTTTTAACTTCTCATCATTTTGTATGGATATATTTTAATATGTAACATGAGATTATGAATTTTGAAGTCATACTTAATTTGAATCTAAATTACATATATAGATGTCTATATGAACCATTTGTGGATTTGAACGTGATTATTTTCAAGGTATACATATTATCTTGAGATGGACATGTTATGAATTGAATTTGCGGTTTTGTATAATATATTCTAAGTAAATTTATATTAGACTCGTATAGAAGAAGTATATGGATGGAGTGAATCTTATTGTCCTGATCTCAAAAAAAATATGTAATGAAAATAATAGTGTTAGGATTAATCTAAGTGGTGTCTTCAAAGAGAATTAGTTAATATTGCTTAAATATTGATTTTCACTTATCAAATGTTAGGAAATATGGGAGATTTTAAGTAAAAATAGTGAAATGCAAAAAATCAATATAATATCCTAATGAAAACAATAAACTAATCTAACAAAGGATGTAAGCATTTAAAGAAAACAATAAATGTAGAAAATGTAAATATAATTTATAAAGCAATAAAGAAAAGTTGTAAATAAAAGCGGTAAATGAAAACAATAAATGTAATCTATGAAAACTTTTAAAGAAATGTAGTAAATCTAATTCTATAAAAATATTTAAAGAAAATCAATTAAAAAAAACATGCACATATACTCTATAAAAGTGCAGTAAAAACAAAATTAGAAATTAAAAAATAAAGATTGAATCTCCAATTATTAATGTACATGTGATTATCATTGATTTCTAAAATTTTATCTTGTAATCACACAAAAAAAAATCACAACAGTTCTAAATAATTACAATCCAATTGAAATAAGTAAACACAACTCCATTTCTAAATCAAACAATCACTTAAACCTATAAATTAAATTGTGATGCAAATGAGATATTCTATAAAATAATTTCAATTACATTAATTTTAATGAATTATAATTTGTTAGAGTCGTTAAAAATCAAATCTAAATAATAGAAAACAAGTTTTGATCGGTAAAACAACTTAAAAATGAATAAAAAAACATAAGAACAATAGAATAACAGAAAAATGAAAGAACAAAATTCTACAAAAAATTAGTAAAAGAGAAGAGAAAAACGGGAAATTAATGGAGAAGAGGAAACAAACATGATCTAAAAGATCTTGAATTAATTATTTTCAAGGAACAATTCATACAAGAAGCTCAATAATCGAAGAAGATAAACTACTCTAAGAATATAAACTAAAAATTAGAGAAAAGAGAGAAAAATCTAAATTCTACCCTTAATGAAGCAATCTTAAGGATAACTTATGATTTTTTGGTTTCTCAAGTCTATTTATACAACAATAATCATGTACAAGACACAAAAGGCTTACCGAAGACACATAATTAATCAATTACATAATATAGAACTTGAATTACACTTTTGCATTTCTGTGGTTATGTGACAATTTCGCTCAACGGTTCAAAATTTGCTGAGAAAATTGGATTTCGTTGAGCATATTTGACAGATAAATAGTTAATCACATAAGACATTTCAATTAATAGCTGGTTTCTTCATTGAGCCAATTGAAAATGTCGGGATTGATGCATCGGGATGAAATTCGTTGAGCGAAATTGTTAGGAGTTGAGCGAATATTTAAGATAACACTTTATATTCTTCTTTAATTATCATTCTTGTAAAAATAATCAAATAATTAGTTAAAATGTACAATATAAATAATAAATTAGATTTAAAGATATTTATTTCCTTTTTACAAAAACTATATTAAGTACTAATAATTAATTAAAGAAATACACTAAATATATATAAATTATATTAATAAATTTATTGATAAGATGTGTTCATCAAAATCAAGATTCAAAGAAAAATATTATGATTTAACATGTAATATGAAAAAAATTATGATAAATTTTATATATTAACCTTGTCAAATGATGAAACGTGTTTAAATTATATATTTTTTATTGCACATGTATTAACACAGGGAATATAATATGATAAATACAAATATTTGAATCTAATTTAGCGTATTGTTAAAAATAAAATCAGGTGGATATATGAAATGAAATATAATCAATAATTTAAGAGTTAGCCAACTAATTTAATGACATAATTTATGAATTTGATAAAATTTATGCATGATAAGAATAATGAATGTGATGTTGAAAACATATGTTGAATATTCTTTCTAATACTAGCTTATTCTAGTTTTATGGTTATGATGACCATGATAATCATGATTTGTAAAGTGAGAACTCTATAGATTGAGGATTGAGTTTGGATGATGTATATAATTTTTTGACGTAAGTGTTAGTGCAATGTTATAAATTCCCCTTTTATGTAAGATAGTATATTGTGTTAGTAGATTTTTTTTATATCATAATATTCATTAAAAAAAAGAAAGATTATGTGAAGACATTACATATTATTAGATGTATAAATCGTCCTTTATAGAATTCATCACAAAATATTTTGAATAAACTATCAAATTTATATGTATCTGTCACAACAATTATTTCCAAGTAGGATATTTTTCATCATAAAACTTTATGACTAATGTTAATTTTCCAGTAGTGAGTGAGAGATCTCTTAACATCTTCACCCTGTGATACTTCTTATTTCTCTTTTATATTTTCTTTGGGACTTCTCACAATTACATGTGAATCAGTTTCCATGTTTTAGTATTGATGTTTTGCCCTTTTGAGAGTGGTTGGTGTTTATTCTATTGATATTTTTTTTTTTCAATTAAAGACATTTTTTATATCCTAGAGGGAACATATATCTTGGCTTAATTCACTTATAATAAAAATAGCATAAAGATAGTTAGTAAAAGAAATTCTGGTACCAAACCTAATCTTAAAAGTTTTTTTCTCAATGAATTCAAATTAAATTGCATAAAAATATTTGAATTCTTTATTTTAAATTTAATACATAATTTTAGTTGCTTTCTTATTTCTTAAATTGGAAGATATCTATGATATGAGGAATAGCTGTGAAATGTTAATTTTAAAGATTTATAAAATAAAAAAAAAACTAAAGGGAATGTCTCTTTGTTTGTCAATGAAGTAGAATGATTATATTGGAAAAGATGCATGGAGCTTGGGGGTGATCTGTTTTGCAATTCCAATCTACACTCTTTGTTTGCTGACTTTTATCTTTTTTAATTCAATTTATATATATATATATATATATATATATATATATATATATTAATTGAATTATTATTTTTTTAATTTTAAAAATAAATTAATTATAAATGTGACATTATTATACAAGTAAGAATGTTATTTGTTTAGTTAAAGGATAAGTTTTATAATTAAAAAGAAAACAGAATATCACAACTAGCATAAATATAAGTATTTTATTATGTTTTTTTATTTTAATTTATTAAAATTTAATGTATATATTAATTTTAAAAATTAAAAAAAATATATATATATATATATATTAATTGAATTATTTTTTTAATTTTAAAAATAAATTAATTATAAATGTTACATTATTATACAAGTAAAAATGTTATTTTTTTAGTTAAAGGATAAGTTTTATAATTAAAAGGAAAACAGAATATCACAACTAGCATAAATATAAGTATTTTATTATGTTGTTTTATTTTAATTTATTAAAATTTAATGTATATATTAATTTTAAAAATTTAAAATTATGAATTATTAGAGCAAATAAACTGAAATAATGTTTGAAATAGAAAAAAATGAATATAAGAGATAATTGAGAGAGTAATAAAGAAGAAAGGATATTTTTTATTGTTTTTATTATATATATATATATATATATATATATATATATTTTTTCTAAAAACGGACAGAAAATGGAATAACGTATGTATTAATTGAGAATATTTTAAAATTATAAGATTTTATTTTATAATTTTTAAATTTAATAAATTGAAATAATAAGCTATCAGTAAATAGTCACATACTTCTAATTTGAGGTGGTTAATTGTTATTTTCAATTAAGTGAAAATATAACTAGAAGATTAAAGTGAATCAAGCCCTATGAATTGAAAATAGGTGAATTTATCTTATGTTTATTTTATAATAAGTTAAAAATTTTATAACTGGACTTAATTTATTAATGAATCACGTGGATTGAGTCACAAACTAATAAATGATTTCACCATCCAAAACCTTTTTTATTATTATTATTATTATTATTATTATTATTATTATTATTATTATATGACACCCTGATATTTATTTTAGCTGTATCATAGCTAAACTTATATAAATCTGCATTTTGATCTAAATTAATTTTGAATTTATAAGAAAAATTATTTATTTTTTACATCTTAATTTTTGTAAAAAGTGTTATGCAAAAGTTTCTCAATGTCCAATCAACTTGATTGCAAGGTAACTGCAAACTGAATTTTCCTGTACCTCTGCTGTGTATAACATAAATGTAAGAAACTAGAGGAATAATAAATGTTGTATATAGTTATTCAAAAACATGATAAGTTACATATTAGTATTAAGTTGATGGTTTTGTTGCTTATTATAGGCTAAATCATGAATAACTTTGATGTCACTCATATCTTATGTAGGTGTTAAAATATATTTACACGTAGATTCGAATAAAAAGTTGATAGTCTAAATTCTCCTCCTATGTTTAGTCTGTAATTTAAATAGGTTTTGATTACACTAGTTTTTAGACTTATAAATGAAAACGGTGTCCAACACAGGCATCTAATTTTCATTTCATAGCTTGTCTTTATATTTCTGGTTTTAGCTACCATTCTTCGTGGTATTTTCTCATTGTCATGTCTCTATGTTTGTTTCTCTTCGATTTTTTTTTTTCTATTGTACTTAATTATTTTCATAACTCAGTAGGGTCAGTTCGTTGGAGATATATCGTTTTCTTTAATTTGGCACTATACTACATAACTGTTTTCATTTGACCAATTCCACTAAAAATAAAAACTAGTTAGGATATTTAAGTCTAGAACATTATGAATCTGTCAGGACTGCAAATCAGTGGTCACACAATGAATGCACTGAACAAAGTCTTTGTTCGTGTGAACCAATGCTGTCGTTTCCTCCAATGAGTAAGTGGGTCTGACATTTCTTGAGTTGAAATTGGCCAAATTATTGATATTTTTTTGGGTACATTGACGATTTTTGGGAACTGAGTTTCACATCATTTAATTTCTATCAATTTAATTTTTATTAAATTTTATTCTCTTAATTTTAATTAATATTTAATATATTTATTTATATATTTATAATTTTATTTTTTAATTTATTTTTAATTTTATAATTTTTATATAATTTATTACTCAAATTTAATCATTATTTAATATATTTAAATATATATCTATAATTTTATCTTTGGAATTTTTTATCTTTTTATTTTTTATATATTTATTATTTGGGTTCCTAAAAATTAATGATCAACATCCGACTAGTATTTACAATTACAACATGAGAAGAAGAAGAAGGGAAATATAATTCTAGTATTTATTTAATAGAACAATACAGAATTTGTAAATTTAGTAATACCAATAAATATATAAATTGTCTGTTCCATGTCATGCATGAAGGCACCTTTCACACTAAGGAGGAGACAATTTGTTTGTGGTACATCATGAGCACTAAATTCCTCCAACGTATTAGTTAACTTCAACAACATTGACATTAAGGACTAAAAACCTCGTGGTGCACACAACTCCTTTATGATTATGATTCTAGAGGGTTGACCATTATTATATAGGTTACCTTGTCCAATTTTGTTTCCTTGTGTTTGATCTATCCCCATAATTAAATATACCCACCAAAAATAAGAGTGTGAACACAACATTCCAAAAAAGTGGATGAAGCCCATCTATATATACTTTTTTCAATTAACCACCTTTGATGCATCCACAACTTGATGTGATAAAAATGTCCCTCCAAAGACTCATTTTCACACCCCTTTTGGTTGTATTCATGAGTATCCATTCTCATGCTCTTGTGGAGCCTTCTACTTGGAAACATGCACCAAACAAAGCAAGTGTTAGGGCTGCGTATTGGCCTGCAGGTGATGATCTTTCACCCTCCTCCATTGACACAAAATACTTCACTCACATCTACTATGCCTTCATCCAACAACACCCTCAACTCTTCCACCTTCGTGTCACTGAATTTGAGAAAAAATGGATTCCTCAATTCATCAACGGGCTCCGCGACCGTTACCCGCCTGTGAAAACTCTCCTGTCAATTGGAGGAGGTGGCAGCAACTCAACCGCCTTCTCCCTCATGGCCACCAACAAACACACCCGACAAGTGTTCATCAACTCCACCATCCACGTGGCGCGCCAATACGGATTCCACGGTCTCGATTTGGATTGGGAATTCCCAGAAAACGAGGTCGATATGTCTAACCTAGGTATCTTGTTCCAAGAGTGGCGTCAAGCTATAACGGTGGAAGCACAGTCCAGTAAAAAACCACCACTGCTTTTGACAGCTGCAGTTTACTATGCTTCCACCATTAAGCTTATCGGAAATGGGCCGAGAACATATCCAATCCAAGCCATTCGTGATTACTTGGATTGGGCCAGCCCAATGTGCTTTGACTACCACGGCGCTTGGGCTAACTTCACAGGCTTTAATGCTGCATTGTATGATCCAAAGTCCAATGTAAGTACCCGATATGGAATCAGGTCTTGGATCGAATCCGGTATGTCAGCCCAGAAGTTGGTTATGGGTTTACCATTATACGGGCGGGCGTGGACGCTCCGAGACCCGAATGTTCATGGGGTTGGAGCAGAAGCTGTTGGGGAAGCCATTGATACGGATGGTACTTTGGATTATGATGAAATTTTGGTGTTCAACAAAGAAAATGGTGCAACTATTGTGTATGATGATGTGGCTGTGTCTTTCTATTCTTATGCGGGTAAAACTTGGATCGGGTATGATGATGGACCATCCATAACAAAGAAGGTTCGGTTTGCTAGGTCTTCGGGTTTGAAGGGCTATTTCTTTTGGGCCCTTGGAAAGGATAAGGATTGGACCATCTCAAGACAAGGTAACCCACTCATACTTGTTGACTTTTTCAGTACTCAAATTATCTGGTTATATAATATTTTTTAGAATAAGATGTATTTTTAGTTTGTGTAATTAAATTTTATGTTCATCATGATCTTTTTTTCCTTAAAAAATATGTTGATTTTGGTGTTGTGAATATTCTCTGTTTCCACTTAATAATGACTTGATTATATTGCATTATGTCATTTTGATTATTAAAATATGAAGCGGTCGAATGCATGATATTGCATATGTAATAAGTAAATATTTAAGTCTAATTTCTAATTGTAAGTTCGTTAGAAGTGTTTTATATATATATGAACAACACTGTCTTGTACGAACAAAGTAAACTCTTTATTCCTCGTTCTTGTGACCATATCTTTTCAGCTTCTTTGTTTTCTATTTGCTTTGATTTTGGTAGCTTTGTGCTATAGTGCATGTAATGTGATTAATCTGTTTCTTTTCTTCTTCTTTGTTTCAGCTTCAAATGTTTGGGGACATTGATAGTTACACGGAGTTCATTTTTATTCATTGTATTATTTGACTGGCTAAAATATTAGTTGGTATAGAATTCTCGTATTCAGAGCTATGGTGAGACCATACTTGAATAAGATTGCGATTGTAATGTAATTGAATACTTTGATTATGTACCAACAATGAATGAAAACATATATTGCGAATTTCCATTAAAGATTGGTAGTATTTTGCATGAGTAGTTGAGAACCGTCCAATGCAAACGTGTTGCATAATTACAACGGTAATAATCAAAATCTGCAATTAATTCATGTAACACAGACAATGGGACTCGACTTATTTGTTAACCTTTGCAAGCCCAATAATTTAGCTAGCATGATTAGTTATAAAGTCATTTATCATAAATTAAAAAACAGTTCATTATTTTTTATCTTATAAATATTTTAAGGTACACTTTCATTCCTTGAAAAAAAGATGAAAGTGGTTATCGTGTAGAAAAGTTGTATCGGAGAAGAAGTTTTTTATACCATTATTCTTTATATTTGTTCTTTTTTAGTGTCTTGTTAGATATCATTGATGTTTTTTGTATTGTTATCACTTTATTGATGATTTTTTATTAATTAATTAATTAATATTCATAATTATTAGTAAATGTTTTGATTGGATTAAGTATGTAGATTCTTCTTTTATAATGATGTTTTTTTAATATTAAAATTTGGTGTCTTTGGATTTTCTTTATCTATTTTGGTGCATCCATTACTATCCACATTATTATTTATTGTTTAATATATTTTGAGATATCCATGTTACTTTTGCTTTTTAATCTTTCTCAATGAAAGGTATCAAAGTTTTCACTAGAGGATATATATAGTTGATGTTTTAAAGACGGGTGATAGTAACAATGTTGGTACCATGATAAAAATTACATTCTACCATTTTTACATGGTATATTTATAACGAAAGATTTATTATTTTACAATTATGTGTTACATCTTATTAAGCAAAAATATATTAAATCATTAGATAAATCTAAAAGACATTGAAAGAAGTTAAATAAAAAGACTATTTATATTATCATAGATAAATTAATTTGATTATTATATTGTATTTAGTGAGATTTTTCTTTACAACTTATGGAAGAGACTTAAACAAGTTGGTAAACTTCAAATAGAAGGATGATTCCTCAATAAATAAAAAACTTTAGTTTTTTAAATATGGTGTATCAATTTATCACTATAAAGATTGTGTTAAATGATGAGTAATTTGCGGTTATTACTTAACTAATTAGGTAATATTTTTAAACAACTTTGCTCTTAATGAGCAATTGACTTTTAATGTGATCAAAGATAATCTTTTCAAATGAATAAACTAAGAGGAAGAAACTATTAAGGTTATTTCCTCAATTTAAAATGAAGTTTTATTTATGAAGTGAAACAAAAGAGATGAATATAAAAGTTATTAGATATTTGATTTTTTTATCAAGTTAAAAGGAAAGTCAAGACTAAGGAAAGACATTACATGTTTTCATTGTAATAGACACGGACTCAAGAGGAAGGATTGTTAGGTCCTCAAGTGAGAAAAATCAAGAGATAAAGGTAACAATAACAATAAGAGAAAAAAATATGATGATGATCTAACCTTGAATTTCAATTGTAGATTGATTTACACAATCTCAACGGAATAATAAAAAAAAATGGACTAAAATAATAAATGAAAAAGACCATAATCTTGGTTGATAAATAAAAAAAATGTACTATTTAAATTGAAATAAGAATCAAAAGCTCTTGAAAATAACTTAGGAAGCTCACAAAACTAAACTTCAATTATCTCAAAATATATATTATGAGCAAATAAGTTTATAAAAGATCTTATATTATGGATCTAAGACTCGAAGCTCATTCCTTAGTTGATCTATCCAAATCCTAATAGAAACTAATGTTTAATAAGTCTCTCATTACACAAAATTATGAACACACATACAAGATCTAATAAAGGCTCAATGGAAAAATTTATAAATAAAATTACATCCAAATTACAATAAAAATATAAAAATTCTAAATTTGTTCCATATCCACTTATGGAATCATTAGGATACATAAAAAGTCACTAGCATAATTATATTTGATGGTGAAGTTTTGTTTTCATTATTTAAGATGATAATTATGTTAATTTTACTGGCCAAAAATATTATCATTGTTGGTTCTACTACCTCATTTTTTATTATACCACATCATGAGTATTTCACATCATATAGTAGTGGTGGTAGCAAAAAGTGAGAAACAAAATATTCTTTATTGGACACATGCAAAATTGTCGGTACCTCAAATAAATGCAATTGAGATTGTTCTATATAAATATGACATAAACAAATTGGTTACTTGAATGAGAATAATCTTAATATTCTTCCAAGACAAGTGTTACTTTTTTATATATACTTCTCTTAAAATATGTTTTGATTGTCTTGTTAATATAAACAACATAAATTTTTTTTTTCATGAAGAAGACAACATATCTTTAATTTACTTCAAACTATGGATGCTAAATCAATTAGTGTACACTCTTAGTTTGTTAATTTATTGATGATTATTCTATAAAGGTGTCAAAAGCTACACATGAGTGCTTCAAGTGCCACAATTTGAGTAATTTCCAATATGAATGTCCCCAATGGATATAAAGAAGAAAATTATGCAAAATTAGATGAAGAGGAAGAGCTTCTGTTGATGGATATTGTAGAAAAGGGAGTCACAAGGAATGATGCTTGGTTTCTAGACTCAGGATGTTCTAATCATATGTTTGGAGACAAAGTTATGTTCGCTGAAATGAAGGCAGACACTAAACACTTTGTCAAATGTGGAAACAATTCTCGGATGACTGTAGTTGAAACAAACAGTGTTAGATTGACGTTCAATAGTACTACTTTTCTCATACACGATGTAATATACTATGTCCTAGAGCTTAGGAAAAATCTGTTGAGCATGGGGCAGCTGCAAGAAAAAGGCCTTGCTATCCTCATACAAAATAGGACATGCAACATCTATCATTCAGCTAAAAGCTTGATTGCATACACCAACATGAGTACAAATCGTATATTCATTATTTTCAATGAATGCTCCACCCTCCCTACTACTACTGGAGCATGTTTACATACTTTCGCTGATCTCACCTACCTTTGACATCAAAGGTATGGTGAATTACATTATAAAGGTTTGAAAACTCTCCAACAAAGACACATGGTGTGTGGATTGCCTCAAGTTGAAGCATCAGATATCACTTATACTTATGGTGTATGTCAAAGTTTGGATATTGGTATTTCACATGTTTCATCTTCATGAGTTGAATGTCTCTCTTCCCAAAATCTTACCACACCTCTCAATGAAGAAATCACTACCTTAACTACACAGATATCTAATTTGCAAGAATAGATGAAAACACACCTGTAGGCACAAACTGATATACAAGCATTGATACAAACACGAATGAGGATACAAACAAAAATGTAAATACTCCTACAACAACAAATGCAAGAAAAAATGCAGTATTTATTATCCGCGTTAACAAAACATAGATAAAAATGTATTTTAAAGAATCAAAACTTTGTGAGGGATTAGTGAGAAAAACATTGCGAGGGATTAGCTACGAAGGAGAGAGAGAAATATTGCAACGAATTAACTACATATCAGTTAAAAATAAATTGTCAGAGATTAATTACAAATTAGCAATATAAAATTTGCGAGGGATTATCTACGAATTAGCGAGAGCAAAATTGCAAAGAATTAACTACGAATTAACAAGAGAAAAATTGTGAGAAATTAACCATAGATCAACTAGAGATAAATTGCAAGGGATGTACCACATATTAGTTAGAGACAAATTACGAGGAATTAGTTATGGATTAACGACAAAACAATTGGAAAGGATTAACTACAAGTTAGGTAGAAATTTGGGAGATCAATTAGCTAAGGAAAGACAAAATTTCATCACTTAAATTAGTGAGGGACTTAGAGACAGATTAAAAACAAAATTTACTACAAATTTGAGAGATAATACATCTCTCTCATTAGCTACCTGAATTTGGTGATAGACTATTCTATAACTATTCAAGCGATTACAGTGAGAAATTAGCTATAAAATACCTATAGAATATGTCATAGCTAATATATAAAATTCTTATAATGAAAAAAATTTAAATAACATATTTATTAATAATGAGATAATAATATTAGTATTAATCTATCAATGTTTTTTCAATGATATTTATTTTTCTTTTTAATTACTTATTTCTTATTTTTTTCTTATCTTTTACTTGTTTATTTGTTTTTATAAGTAAAATAATATATATATTAATTAGTAGTAGAAGTGTCAATACTTCTACAAAAATTCATCTAAATGAATTAAAATAAAAAACCTCTTGCAACTTCTTTTTGTTTCGTTCATGAGATTATGCCCAAATGTATTCTGTTCTATAGAAAATATATATTGTGCTACCATTTTTTCAATTGATGTGTATGCACTCTTGATTCACTTTTATCCTTCTCTCAACTAGTTACTTTCTTTTTCCTTCTTTATCTCCTTTTTACTTTCTTTGGTTCTAGTTGAAGAGCGTTTCTAATTGTTCACAATTTTCAATTACATGGTGCAATTATATAAGCTGCACTCTATATGAACTTGGAGACAGCAGCATTAAGTAATTAGGTTATTGTTTGTTCATGCATAAACATTTAAGCAAGCTAAACTACACTGTTCTGTTCCCAACACTGTCCCCTCCAAACCCAGAAAACAAAACATGAAATAATTAACTTGGTAAAGAGGTAGTCATCATGTGCCATCCAAAAGCAAGGAATCTGAAGATTTTGTAGCAAGAATGAATCTCCAAGATATAGTTATTATATAAGCAAGAGGTTATAAACCTATTTGAATATTAGAGAGGAGGGCCAATATGATGCTTAGGATAATCATGAATGAGCACATAGGATCTTGTTTGGATACATCTTATGCGCCAGGATCTTCCAACATGTGATTTCAGGAACCAACCTGTAACTTTCTCTTCCACCTTTTATTTAATGACCATTCTTGTCTTGATTTCTTCACCGTGTTTCCTAGTTCCAGCTAGGAAAATCTCAAGCACAAATCTATATATAACAAGGGAGATATTTAAAACCAAGATATTTTTTTTAAAATACAATGTTTACTAATCAACTTTCCTTTCTTTTTCATTAAGTATAAATATCCGGATAAACCTAATTATCATAAAATTATGTTATAAAATAATAAAAAAACATTTTTTATTTAAATGTCTATTCTAATAATAATAATAAGGTTTCAATTTATAACTAATTGAATGATCTATCATATCTACAAGCAGAATAAATTAAGTAATTGATATGATTTTTTTTATTATCAATTGATTTTAAAGTTAAAATATATCTTTAATTTTTTTTATTCAGTGAGAGTTTTTAATATTATTAAAGTTATAACATAAAATTAATTAGTAATATATGAAAAAGTCTAAATGAGATAAATAATGTGAGACTTTCAACATTCCAATGAGATAAATGATATTTTTGACCTAGAATGAAAATATAATTTTTGATTCAACAAGATAAATGATATTTTTGACCTACAATAAAAATATATTTTTTGATTCAAAATAACAACAAAAAAAGTTAGGTTTAAAGTTCTAACCTAAAACCAATTAATAATATAAAATAGTCTAATAAATATTAATAATATAAAGTAGTCTAATAAATATTTAAACCATATATAAGACACCATATAAAATTTTAAATAAATATATACGAAAACTTTATATATATACGAAGGAGTTAGAGATATATTTAAAAATTTTTATTTCAAATTGCAATAAAATTAATAAATATTATTTTTCATCATATCCTTATCTAAGTTAATTTAGATGATGTTCTACTTTTTATTTATTATTTATTTATTCTATGACTATTAAGATAAAGATTAAAATATTGGATTTGTTGATGGAAAAAGCAGCAGGAATTAAGGGCAAGTGTGAGAAAAGGGGTTTGATAAAAGAAAGGGAAAAACATGAAGCTGGTTGAATAATAAAACCTTAGGAGTGTATCTTAGAACCAAAAATGCTATAAAGTTTTGTCCACTCAAGAGGCCAAAACAGCAGTCAACATGTATAGTGGGCATTGAAGTGAGAGATGATTTGTCAAGTGTTGTTTGGGTTAAGATTGTTGATTATTAGTCATCATCTACCGTTCTCCACCAACCTTCACAAGTGATTGTCCACGTTTCCATGTCCCATTCGTCGTTGTTTCACTTTTCCATTGCATGCGTGCAATTAAATGGGTTTTTCCATCACGTAAACAAATTATAACCAGAAACTTCTTCAAAACCTAAATCATGTTTCTATCTTATTAGAATTATCATTTTAGAACTTTTTTTTTTTTTATGTTGTTATTTACAACTCTTCAATCTAATATCACTTTGACCCACCATTGCGAAATCATTTTAAAAATTCGAAAAATTTCACATTGTAAAACAAAAATATTTATTTATGTTCGACATTACGTTCAGTTTTTATCTAAGGTCAATATTCATATTGACATTAGGATGATATTTTGACATTTATTTAACTAAACAAGTATTTTTTTTTCAACTTTTATTGACTTTTAAATATTTTTATTGTGAAAGATTTGCGTGATATTTTTAATATATTTTTTTGAAGAATTTTTCAAAGTTAAGTGTGGGTTAAGATTATTGTTTTTTATGTTTTAATTTTCTTGTAACTATCACTGTATTGGTTTATAATTATATTTTCATATCATATTGATTTCTATCTATTTTTTAAAATTATTTTAATATTTTCAAAAAAATAATTTTGAAAGTTTTACCATGAGCTTTTATTTCCATCATGCCTCTTCTCTAACGCTGTGTTTGTTTCCACTGATATACTGTTAACGAAGATAGAAGCACGAGGATGCCACACGTTTGGTTGAACAAAAACACGACGAAATGAAAGCGAGAAAAAACGGGAGATGAGAGAAAGAGGTTCTTCACTGATGCACGAAGAAAAGAGATGAAAGCCCCTTGGACAAATTGAAATGTCCAACTTACCCTCACTCTGCAAGATTCACTAGTGCATGCATGGAGAGAGATTCTTAAGAATCTCTGCAAAAAGTTGAGAAAATATAATTTATATTAATTACTATAATATAAAATATATATTCCAAAATATAACTTATTTTCATTAATATATATATATATATATATATATATATATAATTTTACATAAAAATATATTCAAATAATTGAGACTTTAGATAGCGGTTAACGTAGAACCGCTATCATAGGTTCACTTTTAAGAGTGGTTAAGATGTTAACCGCTCTTAAAAATGAACATATGATAGCGGTTCCACGTTAACAACTATCTAAAGTCTCGATTATTTGAAAAAGTGATCGATCATTTGGAAAAGTAATCAATCATTTGAAAAATTATATATTCTAAAATATAATTTATTTTAATTTCTATAATATATATATAAATGAAAATAAGTTATATTTGCAATATATATTTTATATTATAGTAATTAATATAAATTATATTTTAGAATATATATATATATATATATATATAAATTATATATTCTAAAATATAATTTATTTTTATTTCTATAATATATATAAATGAAAATAAGTTATATTTGCAATATATATTTTATATTATAATAATTAATATAAATTATATTTTAGAATATATATATATATATATATATATATAGTAGTTAACTTGGAACCGCTATCATAGGTTCACTTTTAAGAGCGGTTAACATCTTAACCGCTCTTAAAAGTGAACATATGATAGCGGTTCCACGTTAACCATTATCTAAAGTCTCGATTATTTGAAAAAGTGATCGATCATTTGGAAAAGTAATCGATCATTTGAAAAATTATATATTCTAAAATATAATTTATTTTAATTTCTATAATATATATATAAATGAAAATAATAATTTATTTTAATTATTATTCTATTTTCACTGTATTTTATATTTATTTAAAATAATAATTTACAATTATATTATTAGTTTTCATAATTATTTGTTATTATTAGTCAATATTAATTATTATTTTATATTTAATTATTTAATTATTAGTCAAATAATTTATTTAATATGTCAAAATAATTTTTTTGTGGATATGCAATGTACATAATTTTGTAATTGTTTATTTATATAATTTTTAATAACTATTTTAAAAAAAGTTAATTTTTTAAATTTGTTTCCAATTACAAACACTTTTAAATTTGTTTTTTCTTTTAAATATATATTCAATGTTAAAATATGGATAATTAATTAAAAAATTATATTTATAATAATTTGAACCTTATTTTATACACAAGGGTAAAATAATAATTTTCTTAAATAATCAATTAAAATTATAATTTTTATATCTCATATCAATCAAATCATTCACAATTTTCCATAAACTTTTCTTTCACTTTCCATTCATCCAAACAACTTTAATTTCATCTCCATTTTTCTTCAAATTCCTCCTTTTCCACACTCTCATTTTCACTCTCTCAAATCACTCCAACCAAACAAAGCCTAAGAGTTATTATTATTATTATTATTATTATTATTATTATTATTATTATTATTATTATTATTATTATTATTATTATTATTATTATTAAATATGTGCTTATACCATGGTGGATAATATATGTTAATTAATTGATTTGTAATTCCTTACATTGAGATTTTAAATTGTTGTATATTAAAATTGTTATAGTGTCTTCTGTTTGTATAAATTATCCCCATCAACCTTTTAAATTCACATTTATATTATATATATTATTAAATGTTAATCCTATAATCTTTTTAGTTTAATAAGTAGTTGTTGTGATATAACTTAATTTATTTAAATTTCATTTTATAATATTTAACCCAACACAACAATTTGAACAAATTCTTCATTTTCTTGAATATCGAAATAAGTAGATCTTGAATAATAATTTCTTATTTTTAATTAATTTTTATTTTGAATTTATTTATCTATTAATTATTTTTCTAAAGTGTTTAACAATAATTTTTCTAGATTTAATTTTCTTAAATTTCCTTTTTTTTAATTCCCTGAACATCTTCTTCAACTTCACTCTTAAATTTTATTACTTGTAACTTTTTTAAGAGTATTGTTTAATGTAAATATTAGTTTTACACGAGGTTTAACCTCATATTTCTTATTTTTCTATTTTAACTATTTTTTCTGACATAATATCTAAAATTAAAAATATTTAGTTGTTAATGTAATATTTTAATATTTTGTATCTTTTTTTTCCTTAGCACGTACATCTTAAAAAGTATTTTTTTTTACTTTCATATTATCTGATTTTTTTATTCCATCTAAAAGAGAATATTCCTTTTCTACTATTTTTATTCAAAATATCTACAAGAGGATATTTCTTTTATAATAAAACATAGTTCCAAATTGTTCAATATTTTCTTTTTCAAAAATTGAAAAAAAAAAACCGATCTCTTGTCTTAGTTTCAAAATTTTCTCTCGTCAACAAGCAAAATTAAGTCATATCCATTTATTGAATGTCTTGTCTAAATAAATTTTGAGATTCTCTAAATTTTTTATAATATTGTTTTTGTTTTCTATTATTTTCCTAATTTAAGTGCCGTAGAATTTTTTTAATCATGTCTTTAAATACCCTTTATTTTTTAATTTTACATATATTTCTTGGTGACTAATTTTAGTCAATTGGAGTTATAGACTTTTTTTATAATTTGTTTTTACAAGTAATTTTTTTTTCTGTCATGATCATATAACTTTAAAATTATAATTAATTTTTGTTATTTTATTATAATTTTAAATATAATTTAAAATTGTCTACTTGTGTCTAATGTTTGAAAAAAGTATTTTATATATAATTTTATTAATTTGAAGTGTACTGTTTTTTTACATTTATAATTATTTGGATATCAGTTGAAAAAAAACAGAGGTCCATCATACAAATTGTTTTCTACAACAACTATAATATAATCTTGTATCTTTTAATAATATAATTTATAAGTGTATTAATTTTTAATTCAGAATTTGGTTTAACAGCTAGGTATTCAAACATGTAAATCTCTTTATTGATAGAGAAAAACCATAAAAAATGTTATTTATAAACTTTTATTTTTTATTATGAAAATTGAACAATTATTTTAGTTATTTTATTTGTTTCTCTTAATATGTAATGACACTATTTTTCCCCCTTATTTAGCCAAACAAAAGAATCCAATTTATAATTTATTACTAAGACCACTAAACCTATAAGTTGACCTATATTTATAGATTCTTATCCTTTCACTTAAGGCTAATCATGATATTGAATGAAAATTTTGATTTTGAATTTTAAATTCTAATCCAAAAGTCTCTTCTATAATTTACAATCTAATACTATATTGGAAATATCTTTAAATTAAAAACAACAGGGAACGATAAATGTTAAGTTGATAATATATTTAAAATAGTGGTCACATATATAATTTTATATACATATCTTATTTTATAAGAAATATAATTATATGCATGTCTTACTTAAAAATAACGTAAATACTTTAATTTAGATTTTTTTTGTATTTACTTATCTAATCTAATATTTTTCTTTTTATTATTTAGCATTTAAATAAATATAATTAATGGTAAGAATCCAAAAATACTAACAAAATGTTATAAAATCTAAAACTAAACTAGTTTATATTTGAATGAATTTAAAACATGATTTAAATTAATCAAGATATACTTTAAGGAGTAAAATATTTTTATTTTGCATCAACTTTACGAATGAAAACATTTGAATTGAATTTATGATTATATTTATATAAGAATACATATTACATAGCTATCTAGTCTTGTAGTATCTTATTGAGAATTTAATTTATTATTCTAAAATTTTCTTTGTTCTTACCCCTCAGCTACATAAACATTCATATTCGTTTTTTCTTTTTCTTATTTTTTTTTAAACAAAAGGAACAAATTAAGGTGAAAGAATATTTATTTTCTTCTTTGGGATGATTGTCATCGAATCTCAAATAAATAATAAATGCATAATTAAAACAAATAAATATTGATTGATATTTAAGTAAATGGAAGATAAAAATTAAATTATATATGTAAAGTAACAGATATCACCGATGCAAATTTTTTGCTCAATAGAAAACAGTGTGGTTACAATTACAAACAAGTTTCTCACTAATTTGGCAATCAATAAAACCACTTAAATGATAGACAAAATGCAAAAAAAGAAAAGAAAAGAAAAAGTTTGTTGAACATTATGATATATATATTTTGTTGGTCACAGTTTTTATTAATTTTAGTCAAATATAACAGTTTTCTTTTATTCTTCTTGAAAAACATTTTTAGTGATCAATAATATATATATATATATATATATATATATATATATATATATATATATAATACTAATTAGGTTGTCAATTTTATATAATTAATTTGTCTTTTACTTTCTCATAATTAGTCTTAGTACTAAAACTATCAATAGTATGTTCTTCGTAACCTAATGTGTTCGATTTAAAATTACTAAATATATAGCTATTAATAAAATATTTAATTTATTTTTATAATGTTATATGTATAATTTAAAAAATCTAATTATTTCTTTTAAATTATTATAATCTTTTGAAAAATAATCACTATAAAAGTCAATAATTTTACCATAAATGATATAATTTATAATTAAATGCAGCTTATATATATATATATATATATATAATTTTTTATTAAATATAGTTAAATTTTAGATTAAATTATCATAACATATAATTTTGGTGTAATGATTTAAACAAAATAACGCCATAATAATTACATATGAGATAATGAGGGAAATTACTAATAGGTAATAAAAGGACATAGATATAGTGAGAAATTTTGAAAACACAAGATAGTGATATGTTTTAAATTGTAGAAGGAAAGTATCAAAGATTATTTATGATTTGTTGAGCGTGTGTAATTTTTCCTGAAAATTTTGAATATGTGACTAGTCTTTCTGGTATCTAACGAGAAAGGAAGGAGGAAGGTCCATCACTATCTTCTATAATTTGGTCAATGTTTCATGTTGTTAAATAAACTTTCACTGGGCACACACCACACATTTACTTTAAGATTCTGTATCTTGCTCATTCAGCTACAGTTACACACATTCTCACAACACATAACCTCCCAAACAAGCATATCAATGTTTTAAATGTTCTCTCTTCCTCCCTCCCCTTCATCACTCCTACTTTCTTCCATCAAATTTTCTTTTTCTTTCTTTTGGGTTACTGTGTTTCATAGATTCTGTCTTGGGTTCTGAGTTCTGGCTTCTGACATATAAAAGAGAAAGATCTCTTACAGTTTCAAGTTAACTAAGAGTTGAAGATCCTTTTGCAGAAAATGACAGTTGTGGAGGATCATAAAATGGATGAGTTTCCCAGAGGAATGCGAGTTCTTGCTGTTGATGATGACTCAACATGTCTCATGATTTTGGAGACTATGCTACGAAGGTGCCAATATCATGGTCAACATCTTGTACTCTTTCCTTTTGTTTTATTTGTAATTTTTTATTGCATTGTTATCTGTAAGTGAATTCTACTTTGCTCCATTTTTAGCCCAGACATTATTATTTTTTCGATTAATATAGTTTTTTGCTTTGTAAACATGAATTTTTCAAATTGAGTTTGCTAATTTGATTCGTTTGGGTTTTCATCTGACAGAACTTATCACATGATATGCCTTAAGTTTTGAAGATATGCATATATCTATATGAGTATATTTATTTGTGGATATGTAAAATTATTGTCAACGAGTTGACTCTTCTTTTTCCATCGGATATCTGTTTTTCTACTTCATAGACTTTCGATGTTTTTATGAATTAATCAATTAAACTCATATTTCCCCCCCTTTTTTCTTTGTACCGTTTCTTAAAGGTTCGGATAAATTAGTTTCTTTTGGTAAGTACTGGTTTTATTGGATGCATCACTTTCCCATATATTTTGTTTTCTGGTTGGTTGCATCTACAGTGTGCAATTTTGCCTTTTCAGAATGATATTTATTTTAGTTACGGATTTTGCAGTGACTTCCACTAAAAACGCAAAAACGGCATTGAATCTGTTGAGAGGGAATAAAAACAAGTTTGACCTAGTAATCAGTGATGTCCAAATGCCAGACATGGATGGATTCAAACTGCTTGAGCTTGTGGGGCTTGAGATGGACCTACCTGTCATAAGTAAGAAGCGATAATCTTATTTCAATCTTCAACAGTTCATTCTTCTTAGTTTTGTCCACATTATTGATTAGTATATAATTATAACTGAAATTAGATAAATAGTTTTAGATATTTCTAGTATTCGGCTTTTAGTTTTCAGATGCTCTTTGTGTATATTTTAATCATGTTTTGTTTACTTCATCACTACGAAAGATCTTTCGGATTTTGGGTCTTGTTTTGTAGAGCATAAAAGGATTATATGAATTGTATTTTGACAGGAATCGTACTCAATTGTTGATTTTGGGTCTTCTGCAATTCTTCCCATGATACACCTTATTAGCCTAGAGAATCATGCGATACTAACAACTATGTTTCCAATAGATTGGTAAATATGAAGCTTTAGTGTATATATTATACTTAAAGCCCAACAACTATTACAGAATATTAAGTATTTTGGAATTCTCTCGTGATACAAATTTTTAGCCAACTGATTCATGTGTTTCTGACAGTCATGTTCATGATTGATTGATAAATATGAAACTTTGATATACAAATGCAAAGTAAACATGGAAAGATTTTCTTCAGATACTAATGTATAGCAACTTCTTTTGGTTGTTTGATTAGTGTTGTCTGTAAATGATGACCCTAAGATGGTGATGAAGGGAATTACACATGGAGCTTGTGATTATCTACTGAAACCTGTTAGAATTAAGGAAATACAGAACATTTGGCAGCATGTTGTCAGAAGGAAGACGATTGATTCGAAGGAGTGGAACAAAACCAGCTACCAAGACAATGTTAATGCTGATAGTAATGAAAGAGGGTCGGTAGCAAAAGGAAATTCAGATCAAATTGGAAAGTCTTCCAGAAAAAGGAAGGATGAGGATGAGGATGATTATGAGGAGAATGAAAATGGCCATTACAATGAGGACTCATCAAGTCACAAGAAACCTCGAGTTGTTTGGAGTGTTGAACTGCACCGCAAGTTTGTTTCTGCTGTCAATCAATTAGGCTTTGAAAGTATGTTCTTCAATCTATCTATTACTCCAAATTGTGTTATCACATTTCTCAAAGCAAATTACCCTAACACCTTTTGTTTCGGAATTCACATGATACCTTGCTTTTGGTGTCTCCTCTTAATTGTTTGAAATACATTACAGTGACATCTCTTGTTATTCAAGTAACACATTGCACAATGTACCTGTGTAAGGGTGGTTATTATAAGGATAAAAAGGCATGAACATTGTCTGAATTTTGAAGAACCACAATAAGTGTCTTCACAATTTCTTATCGATTGGTACATGTGCTTAATCAATTGTTCTTTCCTTCATTTTTATTTTAACAAGCTTCTTATTATAAATATTTGAGATCCTTAAAATATGAAAATTCTATTAAGCATTATTTTTAAAACTTCCTATTGCAAGCTCCCTGAGGGTAAATGTAATGCCTTTGATCATTACTAAGGTTTTACATTTTGACATTGAGTGTTCTATTACTGAACTGTATGACTCCTGATATTGTTAACTATTTTTGTTGCAGAAGCTGTGCCTAAAAAGATTCTTGACTTGATGAATGTTGAAAAGCTTACAAGGGAGAATGTAGCCAGCCACCTCCAGGCATTTTCCTGAACCTTTCTTATATAGTTTGATGTAGCATAAGCCCTTTCATATAGGGAATCTCATTTCGTTTTTCTAGAGTGCAGAAATATAGGCTTTACCTGAAAAGAATTAACTCTGCGGCGAACCGACAGGCTAATATGGTGGTAGCCTTAGGCACTGCAGATTCATCCTATTTGAGAATGGATTCTCTGAGTGGGGTTGGACATTTGACGTCATTGACTGGAGCTCAACAGTTTCATAATAATACTTTCAGACCCTTTGGATCCGGTGGGATGGCTGGAAGATTGAACACTTCTTTTGGTGTGAATGTGCATGGGTTGCCTTCTTCAGAAACTCTTCAGTTGGGTCATGCTCAAAATTTACACAAATCTATACATGATCCACTTAAGTTCCAACCAACAATAACTTGTGGTAACCAGAATGGTATTCAGGGAATATCAATGTCTACAGGTCTTGATCAATTCCAACATAATAAGGGTGTTAGTGTTGGTGTTAGTCCTATTCAAAACATTTCCCCTCTTATTGATGTTCAACCAAATTTGTCAATACCAAATAAACTCCCAGATCTGATACCAAAAGCAATAATGGGTTGCTCACCCTCTCCAGTTTTGGACATATCAAACAATGCTTTGGTATTGAAAGCTGAAAGTGAAAACACCCAAGGGAGTGGAATGATATATGGTCAAACTTCATTAGCCTCTCAGCATTCACAATTCTCACTCCCTTTGCTGGAACAGGGTAGGTGTAGTGATATTTGGTCAAATTCTGCTGCTGAGTCATCTGGGATAAATTCTTACCCTCCAAGTGAAACTTTTCAAGTAAGGAATCTGAGTTGTGCTTCATCCATTACTACACTGTCTAACGAATCTCATGATCCACTAAAAGATATGCACTCCCAAGGAGTTTTTTTTCCAAATAATTCTGGACAAATAAGCAATAATGTGGCGCCATTTCAAGTGTGGAACGACAATAATGATGATAGTACTTTCCATTCAAATATTTTTGGTAATTCAATAGACGCCCTGATTGATACAGATGGCCATAGTTCTATTAACTCAACCTACAACAGAAACACGGACTTCAGTTTTTTTTATCCCTCACTAATGAAGCCTGATGGAATTATGGGATTGAGTGAAGAAAACACATTGAAACAACAACAGGAGTACACCCTGAACCAGAACAAGTCTCAAAACAATCGTGCCGCTAATAATCTTGTTTCACTGGAAGAATTTGTCAGTTCAATGACGAACCAGGTAATCAATTTTATTCAATTCTAAGAGGTTTCACTACAGATATTTCCGCATTATTTTGGTTTTTATGTTCTGAATTGTTTATCTATGAATCTGTTTGTGATTTCTGTTTCTATCTGATTATAGATTTTTTTTCCCTCTAGTTTTCCTATTGATTAAAACATGCATAGAACTTTTGATTAGGTTGATACCAAAACTTGAAAATAATATTTAATCAAACATAATGTTATATAACTCCATTAAAGTCTTGCTAAATTCTTATCAATGTATACATTACTTGCTATAAATAGTTAACATTCTACTCTGGATTAATTTCATGCTAAATTCTGTTGTTATATGCTGATTGAATGTCAAGTAATTAGTGGAATTAAAGAAGAGGGCAATACCCGCATGATTGTTTGCTGGAAATTTAGGATTTTACATTGCAGGAATTGGTGGATTGGACATACTTGCCCGTGTTTCATTTCCTCGATGCCCTTAATAGATGTCAATACTTCATGCGCCTTGGTCTATATTTAAGGGCACTCACAGTGCTATGTTGGCATACAAATAGATAATTTTGTTGACATTCATATTAACAATGTCTTCATTATTTGATAGTGATGTTCAACTGATCTTTATTTCTTCCCAAATTATTCTTGTTTGGCACTTATGACACTGAACCTCACACTCATGGTAACATAATTTTCAATAAAATTTTAACGAACAAAACAAATAAACTTCTCTTAAATAGTCTTTAAACTAATGAAATTACATAAAGTAGGATTATTTGGTAGAAAGTCTAGGTTTCTTCAACTCTCTAATCCTCTCCCCTTTTTTTTACCCCTTTCTTCCATCTTATGATGTTAACATGCATGCTTTTCTAGCTAGGATTTGTGAAACAAACATGCTCATCAAATGCGTTTTACTATTTAACTTCTGATTCATTTTTCTTGTTGACCCTTTTTGCATTTTGCTCCTGATCTTTTCTCCCAAGCAAAAATCTCACAATAACCTTGTTATGTAATGCAGAAACAAAACAATGTGAAATTATTGGATGGATACTTATACGACAACAACTACTCTGACGGGACAACCATGTGACACCAAGTTTGGTAGTATATTTAAGCATCATGTCATGCTTATTGATGAATTTTGTGGCGTGACAAGTCTTACGGTTTACCTTTTCTCCCAGTTTTGTCTTTTTGTCAAATATTTCTAGCTATAGAGTATTACTTTCAGCAAGAGCTTTTCTCCAATTGTGAATAATGCTTTGTCTATGGATGTGTCCTCTGGTGCATTATGGAGTTCACCATGTCTAGTTTTGTGGAAATTTTCTTGCTATTTGTTAATGGTCCATGAGCAAGATTAAGTATTTTTGGTGACAATAAACTAGGGCTTTTCCCCTTTTTCTTATGAATGAAACAATGTGATAACAAATAATTTCTTAGAAATTTCAGTTTTTTTAATTCTTTGTGATACTAAAAACAGGATTACATATCTGTATTTAAACACTCTTAGGAACTCTCTTTGTTATACTAAAATATTTACTTCCTAGAAATTGACTCTCATAATAATACTCCTCGATAACACCATTTCCTAAACGTACAAGAAATTTTCTAATTCCTAAGACTATTAGAGACAAATGTTTAAACACCAAGAGACATTCTAATAAAACTTAATTAACTTATTATTAATTTTACCTAATAAAACTCCTTGTAAAATTATTTCTCTGTATTAAAAACTTGATATTAGCTTCACCTTGACCTTCCAACTTTTGACTAGCCTTCAACTTCAAAACTTCAATATTAGCTTGGTTTCGATCACCTAATTACCGACTTCAAAACTTCTTGGTCTTCAAAATATCTCGGGCTCCAAACTTTCAAGCTTCCTACTAGTCGACTACGTGTCTTCTTCCTGAGTACTCTGTGTTTCTTTCATCCTTTATCCCATTAATCCACATCTCCACACCACTCACTGTTCGACTTATTCTCATCCTTCTTGAATACCTGCTTCTCACCAATAGACCAACCATAATATTCTCTAACTCAGTCCTTTTCATCTATAACAACTTCAATATTCTCTTCAACATTTCTCTGAAGTGGTGTTCTCGCCTGATTATCGACTACACCTCTGAAAACTCTCTCCTTCATGTCATTCGCCTTTTTACCAATCTCTTCTCTACAAATTTTGACAACAACTGATGGTATATAAGCTCATTATCCTCTCGATTTAGCAACAACCGTAGGTGCAATAGTTTGCCTTACTCGGTCTCTTTCACTTGCATCACCAACTCAGATAATATCATGATTATCATCATGATCAACTCTGTTAAACCACAAAAGTGCATATGAGTAGATCAGTAATTTACCTTCAATGCGTCCTCTACATTTGATCTCAAACTCCTCTCCCGAATGCTTCTCAGTTGTACATTCTATTCTTTCCCATCTCTACTCGAGCAATTAACCTTCCAAGTTTGTTCTTCAATTGGAGCACTCGATCTTTCATGAAAATTGAGTATTCCTTCTCCATCAATTGTCTCATACTTAAAATGTTACTTTTGAGATCAGGAACATAAAGTACATCTTGAATTGACCCGATTAGGTCATCCTTTTACAAGAAACAAAGAGTGCCTCGACCTCGAAGCCTCTCGAAACAAAACATGATCACCCTCAATTTTCTACAATTTGCTGAATAGGTGTTCGTCCTTACACATATGATTACTTGCACCCGTATCTAAAAATCATACCGACTTGTGAGCGGCTTCTTCCCGAACTCCTTTACTGTAAATTTTCGTGTTGAGATTGGTCATTAACAATGTTACTCTATTCTTCTTTTCCTTTACAAGATAGGTCTCACCTTCATTTTAACATTCTTTGACGAAATATCCCTCATTTACACAGTTGAAACATCTTCTCGAATAAGAATCCTTCTCATAATAACCATATTGTCACACTTGAAACACTCAACATCTGAGTGGTTCTCTGATCGACCTCCTCTCAATCCATTACCTCTTCAGTTTTGTAAACTCCCCTCTTCCTTCTCATCACCTCGACCACTGAATCTGCCTCGTCTAGATCGACCACCTTAGAATCGACCATCATGCTCTCTTCCTCTATTATTATAAGAATAAAGTGTCTTCTTCTCATTTTAGAACAGTTTCTCACGCGTGTCCTCGTCCTCCTTATCTTTCTCCATTTGGTGTTCATAGGCTTCAAGAGATCTGACTAATTCTTTTATTGAAAACTCGGACGAACTCTTCGCTTGTTCTATCGCACACACCATGTTGTTAAAGGATTTTGTCAATAACTTCAAGATCTTTTCAAAAATCTGTTGTGGAAAATACCTCTCCGTTCTGATTAAGCTATTTTGCCACATTTTTAACACACAGGACATATTCAAAAACTTTTTTCGACTCCTTCATGTTTGTGCTTTCCATCTCGTTTCGTAGTGTCTAACGTGAATTCGTGTGACTTTGTCATTTTCTCGTGCTCCTTCTTCAACACATCCCATGCATCAGATGCCAATGTGGCTCCTACAATCTTCTCAAAGTTAGAATCTTCTACAACTCAAAACAACAAAAATAGAGCATCATTGTCTTTCTCACGTTTCTTCTCTAACTCTCTGAGTTCATTGACCATCAATCCTTCCGTGGTTTTAGGTTGTTCAAAACCTTCCTTCACCATCTTCCAAACACCTTGGGCTTTGAGGAGAACTTTCATCTGGACACTCCATTTATTATAGTTGACATCCTTAATTAGTCGGGGCATAATTGCAACAACATTTCCTAGACTAGTCATCTCAATTTTTTATTTTTTTTTACACTCGATCCCTATCTTTCACTATTGTGAAGAACCCAAATTTTTCTCACAAACCCTAACTTTGAATTCGAATTTGATAATTATCATTTCTTAAACATCCAATAAACTTTCTAATTCTCAAAAAGACAAACAGTTATACATTCCAATAAAACCTAAATTAACTTATTGCATTTTTCTTGTGAAGTTCAATCCTTATTAACTATGATCTGGGTATGAGATTTTAATATTTAAACACCATGTTCATTATTATTGTTCAGAAATAAAAACGCACTGTTCATCATTTCATTTATGAAAACTTTTCCCTTCGTTTGAAAAATATTAATATTGTAATTGGACAGAATTTCTAAATTTTAGAGAATTTAAAATATTTAAAATTTGAACTGTACTTATTTAAATTTATAACATTCCAAAAATAATTCAAATTTCTTAAAATTTTAATCATTAATTTGAGTGATCTAATTTAATTTTTAAGATATATAATTATAATAATTTTTATGAATTGTTACACTAACAAAACTTATTAATTTTGTTGATCCAACCTTTGAATTATATGATATAAAGAATATATATGTTAAATTTTATGAAAATTGAATAATTATAAAAAAGTTAAATTATTTATATTTTAGTATATTTAAAAATATATTGTATAGAATTCTATCATGACATTCTATTGAAGTATCACTAACATCGAACTATTTTATCAAAGTGAAGTAGATGTTGTTCTAGATAAAGTGAATCCGGAGTGCCCTTATTAACCACTAAAAAAAAATATTCATTGTATAAAATAATTTAATAATTGAAGATAATTAGTCTTAAAATGATCTTGTCATTGAATAGGTTTCTGCATTAGTCAATCAGTCTCAAAAATTAGTTACCAAGGTTTTAGTTACCTTTTAGATTATAATATATCTCGAATTACTCTAGTCATTATTTTTTCAAACTTAAGAGACCGTTAATTCAATTTAGAAACATTCTTTTCTACTAGTGAATTACATCTTACTAATCAAGATGTTATAATTTGGGTTAAACCAATGTATCCAAACCTCACCTAATCAATAATAAACGAGTTCCATAAAATTGGTTGATGAAGTTGGTAGGTATACTACTATTATGAAATCTATTGAGTGAACTTTTACCGAATACTCTACTAAATAATATAAAAAGTGGAAGATTAACTTTTTTTTTTTTTATCAATAACAAAGAATAAGATTAATAGAAGTACAAGGGGTTACTTTAATCCAAATACATTTGAAAGAAGTTAAATGAAAGAAAATAAAAACAATCCGTTGGGTCACAAAGCTGGGCAAATCACAAAAGCCTAAGAGTGCAAGTTCAATAACCTCAACGGTTCCGAAAGAAACTACCTTCGGATATAATCCTAACAATAACATAGATAACATCAAGGCTAATAAACATGCCTTATAACCCTCGGGTACTCTTACCCTCCGTCTTCTTATATGGGTTCTCATCTTTGTAGTAGAATTTCATACTTTAACTTGTTCAAACATATATCAGGCAACACAGACAAAAGAAAAGCTATAGGACAATTAACCTCATACACCTTACCGGTTCATAAAACCAATCGGAATTTGCTAGACTCGCTCCATCCTAGTCTCTAGCGCACCAAACAATGAATTTTGCACTCGCTTTACTAAATCCTACTTCCGCATCAAATTTATCATTTTTAAAAATATATTTGTTCCTTTGAGACCAAATTTTATATACCACTGCTACCCATAATCTTTTCCACAACATATTTCCCTTCGCTCCCAATCCACCTAATGCAAAGCTTTCCAGGCTTGCTTTCACCTCACAGTGACTAACAAAGTTGATTCCCACCCATCTAAAACACTTTTCCCAAATCTCACTGGTCACCTTATATGTGAAAAAGAGATGATTGGATGTTTCGTCCTCAATTCCACACAAAGCACATTTTGGGTCACCTATAACAACCCCTCTCCTAACTAAATTCACCTTAATAGGGATCCTATCCTGAAGAATTCTCCACCCTATAACCATGACTTTTGGTATCGCTTTAATTTTCCAGCACCATTTAAAGATCGATTTATTCTCATCGCAAGTTACTTTGGATAGAATCTCGTACGCTTCTTTTATAGTATATCCTTCATTTTTATTCGGTCCCCACAACCACGTATCTTCTGTATCCCTATTAAGTGTTATGCCCTGAATCTTACTTAACATTTCCTCCTTTATTTCTTTATCCCATTCAAAACGTTGTCTTCTCCAATTTACTCTCCATTCCCATCTATTTTCAATCCACTCACCATGTTTTGATAGCACCCCATTTTTGTTCAGTCCTATTTGTTTTAACCTTGGGAACAAACTAACTAAACTTTGTTCCCCCAATCCACACATCATCCCAAAACCTGATTTTCTCCCCATTTCCTATCTTTCATGTTACATGTTTATCAAACCAAGCTCTACCAACATTATCTTTACATATTCTTTTTATATCTAGCCACCATTTTGAATCCTTATTAATGTTTTTCGGTTCATCTAAGGCTCTCCAAGATCCGTATTTGGCTTCTATTACTTCCTTCCATAATCCTTTTGACTCGACTCCTAATCTCCATTTCCATTTTGCTAGCAGGGATCCATTCATCTTCTAAATATTCTTCACCCCTAATCCACCATCTTCCTTTCTTCTACATATTTTTTGTCATTTTTCCCACGCTATCTTTTTCCCTTTTTTTCCCCAACTCCACACAAACTCCGTTTGAAGCTTTTTTACCTCTTGTATCACTCTAACATACATTTTGAACATCGATACATAAAACAATGGTACCGCCGAAAGAACCGATTTCACCAGACATACTCTCCCTGCAAAGGAAAGCATGCGACCTCTCCACCTAGAGAGTCTTTTCTTTACTTTACATAAGACGTCATCCCAAAACTCGTGCCTTTTGTGGTTTCCTCCAACTTTCAACCCAGATATCTAAATGGAAATATCATTGTCTTACATCCTAATTCTCGTGCATAGCTTTCCAGTAACATAGACTCCACCCCTATTCCTCCTAATTTTGTCTTTCTCAGATAAACCTTCAATCCCGATGCTAACTGGAAGTATCTTAATATCGCTTTAATTACCATAATGTTATTAGGATTTGCATCGCTTAAAAACAAAGTATCGTCTGCAAACTGTAGAAGACTAACCTGGAGCTCCTTTCCCCTCACCCTGGCTCCTTGTAGCATCCCTTTTGCTACTACTTGCCTTACCACCCCAGCTAATCCTTC
This sequence comes from Sphenostylis stenocarpa, assembly GCA_963425845.1. Taxonomy (NCBI): domain Eukaryota; kingdom Viridiplantae; phylum Streptophyta; class Magnoliopsida; order Fabales; family Fabaceae; genus Sphenostylis; species Sphenostylis stenocarpa. Next base: position 15,636,555 of record OY731405.1, on the reverse strand, counting down.
AACTACCACTAAGAAAAGGAACGGGGCCAAATGATCTCCCTGTCTTAATCCTTTTTGGGGGAGGAACTCTTTTGTTGGGCTTCCATTCACCAGTATTGATATGGAAACAGATTTTAAACAACCTTTAATCCACCTCACCCATTTCCTGCAGAACCCGAGTTTCTCTAGCATATAAAAGAGAAATTCCCAATCCACAGAGTCATAGGCTTTTTCATAGTCTATCTTGAGTACCAAACCTTTCTTCCTTTTGCTCTTGTACTCATGTATAACCTCGTTTGCTACCACAACGCTATCCAGGAGACCCCTTCCTTCTAGGAAAGCAAATTGAGAAACACTTATTACCTTATTTAACACGCCTTTCAAACGACCTGCTAACACCTTTGCTAGTATCTTATACAGGCTGCCTATCAAAGATATGGGTCTATATTCATCCAAGTCCACAGAGATTTCTACTTTTGGAATTAGAGCAATGAACGAGGCATTACATCCTTTTGGAATATTACCCTCCCTCTGAAATTCTTCAATAGCTTTAAGTATGTCCACCTTCAGTGTAGACCAGTTATGTTTTATAAAGCAGAAATTAAAACCATCAGGCCCCGAATTTTTACTGCCTTTGCAGCTCCAAACTGCCTCCCTTATCTCTTCCTCTGATATTTCTCAAACCAGAGCCTCATTTTGTACATTTGTTATTCCTTCAAATGAGATCCCTTCTTATTTGACTCCCAATCTTATTTCTCGATTGAATCTTCTTTTAAAATGTTCCATAACCTCTTCTTTTACTCTTATCGGGTCTTGACACCAAGCCCCTCTAATCATAATCCCTGGTAGCTCCACCTTGCTTCTTTTCCAACTAATCATAGAGTGGAAAATTTTTGAGTTTATATCCCCTTCCTTTATCCACTTATCTCTTATCTTCTGTTTCTCCATAGATGTAATCTTCAACATTGTTTTTCTCAATTCTATTTGGTATATCTTTCTTTCCTTCTTCATCCAAATGATCTAGTTCATCTTTATGGTCCATCTCACTTATCTTGTTTATCAAACTTTGTTTTGCTGGATTCAAGTTCCCAAACGATTCTCTATTCCATCTTTTCAGATGATTTTTAAGTATTTGTAGCTTCTTGGACCAACTTTTAATTCCCCAACCTATGATTTCTGTTCCTTCCCAAGCCCCTTTTACCTCCTCCCTAAACCTCTTTTCTTCATGCCATACATCCAGAGATCTAAAGGGTTTGGGTCCCCAATCTATATAATTTTCTTTTATTACTAACACACAGTGATCTGAGATTCTTCTATCCAATACATATTGTTTTCTGCCTTTCCACTCACAGATCCACTCCATAGATACCAGGGCTCTATCCAGCCTATTCATTGAAGATCCATATGTTCTATACCATGTGAATTTCCTTCCAATAGCCGGTAGCTCCTGTGCCTCTAGGTTCTGGATGAATTCATTAAATCTTCTCATTTCTTCCGTTACTCTACCTCCTACACTACTTCCTTTTCTCTCTTCATGTTTTTTGACGGTGTTTTGGACACCCAAATGTATGTCTTCCCACAACTTATATTTTTCCTTCACTACGCAAGAAGAGTAAACATTTACCACTGCCAGTTTTATGTTCTTTTTCTTATAGTTTCCCGCTACTGTTATTAACCTTTCTCCTATAATCATGTTTTCGCACTCGAACTTATCCGTATCCCAAGTGCTTAAAATCCCTCTAGACCCAATTTCTACCTGTTTAAATGCCCATTGAATATTATTATGGTTCCATATTTTATAACATACACTCTCATCCTGTCTAGCTAATCTACCCCTTCCTTATTTATCAATTCCCTAATATATTTGATTTTCTCGGGGCTCCTAATACCTCTGACATTTATGCTTAATACCCTCATGTATCACTGTCTCTTTCCTCTTCATCTATCTCCTTCAGTTTTATTATCATCGAGTTGTTATCCCCTTAGTATGAGAACCCTAACTCTCTCCCTATCTCCCATAATCTAACCGCTGATACTCTTTATTTATCCATAACAGCCTATTCGATTTTGCTATATTACTATCATTTATGGAGTTACCAGAAAAGAAATCTAACCTCTTCTCCTTGCACAAAATTTTGGTCGAGACACCTAAACTGTATTGACTGTCGATGCTTGTTTCCCCTCCTCCACTTATCTTCAAGGTTTCATTTTGGATCCCGATGCCTTTCCGAGCCACTGCTTCTTTACTACCACTTCCCGTGACCAATCGGGCATCTGACAAACATATTTGATTTAGTCTCTGATGAGTAGCACGTACTGATTCCACCACTTCGCACTCTACTGGCTTACGTTCAGTTCCGTCTACTTTAGTTGATAGTCGATTTGTTCCCTTTCTCTTTCCTCCGATGCCATGGTTTCCCGCGTCTCCTCCGCATCTTTGACGAGTGAGTTACTATCCGCCTCTTGGTCGTACTAGCTTACTTCGAAATTGGAACAACGAGAATGAAAGCCAGCCACGTTTTGATTCTCCATCGCCTTTTCCCTTCGCTTCTGTTCTCCATCATGTTTTGATTCCCTTCCCTCTTCGATGATGAGAGCATCTGCAAGATTCATCTGTTAGTAAAGTAGGCTGAGATCAAGAGGGAGGGTGAATTGATCTTTGAAAGATTTTCGCAAATTACAGATTATCTATTCCAAAGATTAAGAGTTCTGATCAATTCTTGAATCAAACAAAACAATTAATCAAAATAAAGATTGCAGCAGAATTAAAGAGAGAAAGGTTTAGAAAGATACAACCAAGATTTATACTGGTTCACCCAATCCCAGGGCTACGTCTGTTAGAATCGCGCAGCGGAATGTTCGCGTGGTCGGACAAAAACCAAGAGGGGGGGGGTGAATTGGTTTCTTAATAAAAATTAGGTTTTCAAAATTTTTCCCAAATTTTACCGATTAAAAACTGTGTAAATGTAAATAGAGAAGAGTAGAGAAGATTACACAGTAGGTTTATACTGGTTCGGATCAAAAGACCCTACGTCCAGTTGCTAATCACTCAAAAGAGGATTAACATCGTCACTAAGAACAAATTGTTACAAAACAAATTACAAATGAAAGAGATAAAGTAAAGACAACACCTCTCTTGAAATCCACAAGAGATGAAGAACAACTTTCCCCAGAGACGGCACAGACACACAATCCACTAAGAACTCCACTTAGTGATTCTTATCGCTTCTAGCCCACACCAGGTTCCAAAAGCCCCCTTTCCTTGCAACAAACAGTTCTCTAGCACTCACGACACTTAACTTTTGTATGGAAAGAGTTGTTCTTTTTTACGAGTGCCAAAGCAGAGTTTAAGTAGGGAAATTAGGGTTTAGAAATTGGGGATTTCGAAACTAGGGTTCTTGGTAATTGGGTTTTCGAAAATAGGGTTAATTTGAAATTTAAAATGAAAAAGCAGCTGAAATAATCGATTATTTGGAGTGATAATCGATTAAAACAGAGCCAAATACGACAGAACCCAAACCTCTCTGGATTAATCGATTATTTGGTGAAATAATCGATTATCTGTATGGAACGAGTACAAAATAATCGATTATTTTGTCGTTTAATCGATTAAAAGCAGTGACTTTGTATAGAAAGTGGTTTTCTCACTGTTTTAATCGATTATTTACCTATATAATCGATTAAAGCCGAGCCTGCATGATAAATTTGAGCATTTTGAAGCTTCTAAGTTACAGACTATGTACCGGCTATCTTAGATTCTATAATTACAGACTCAATCAAACTAAAACAGAGTTATTACAATACAGAAATCATCAATCTTCAATCTTCAATACTCTAAGTCTTTAAGCTCTTGGATCATCATCAAAATCAACATTCTTCATGATCATTATTTGCAACATCAAGTCCTTGAATGTTCAACAATCTCCCCCTTTTTGATGATGATCAAAATTATCTTTTTAAAGCCCTTGTAATAACCTGTTTTATCTGTCATACTAACAAACACATTAAACATACCAGATAAAATTAATATTGAATCATAGGCTTTAAATTTTTCTCCCCCTATTTTGATTATAATCAAAAAGAACTCTGCAACATCAATCATAAGAGCTCCCCCTCAAAATATGCATAATTTAGAGAAAGCTCCCCCTCAATCATAGCATGAAAGAAACTTCATATTTCATTTCATAATCATTCATCCATTACAACATCAAGACAATAACAAAAGAAAATACATCGATTATCTCTATATCAGACAACTTTAATCGATTATTTCCAGCAATTAATCGATTATCTGAGGCATTTAATCGATTATTTCACGAAATAATCGATTATTCCAGAGGAGAATACCCTGTTTTGGACGTTTTGAGGGAAAATAATCGATTATCACTTCCAGAATCGATTATTCCAGAGGCTATATCAAGTTTTTGAGATTTATATGCATAATAACCTATGAACATGCTACACCACGAATTTTAACATAACAATTATCCAGAAACAGTCAAATTAAGCAGATTTTAAGCTATTTCTAATATCCCTAAGTCTCTTCTAAGATCATAGAATCTATCCTTGTGTAGAGGCTTAGTAAATATATCTGCTAATTGACGTTTAGTGTCTACATACTCTATTTTGCAGTTTCCTTTGCTGATATGATCTCTTAAAAAATGATGTCTAATCTCAATATGTTTAGTCCTAGAGTGCATTACTGGATTCTTAGTTAGATTAATTGCACTCGTATTATCACACATTAAGGGTATGTCATTTAAATATATACTATAATCCTCTAACTGTTGTTTCATCCACAGAATTTGAGCACAACAACTACCAGCTGCAATATATTCAGCTTCAGTGGTAGATAAAGCTACACATGCTTGTTTCTTAGAATGCCATGATATTAAGGATGAACCTAACAAATGACATGTCCCACTAGTGCTTTTCCTATCAATTTTACATCCACCATAATCAGCATCAGAATATCCTAATAAACTAATACAAGCATCAGACGGATACCACAAGCCAAATCCAGTAGTTCCTTTTAAGTATTTTAAAACATGTTTTACTGCAATTAGATGAGATTCTTTAGGACAAGCCTGAAATCTAGCACACACACAGACAAAATGCATAATATCAGGTCTACTTGCAGTTAAGTATAATAGTGATCCTATCATACCTCTATACATAGTTTGATTAACTTCCAAACCTGATTCATCCTTGTCTAGATAGCATGAAGTTCCCATGGGTGTGTTAGCTTCCTTTGAGGTGTCCATACCAAACTTTTTGAGAATCTCCTTGCAGTATTTAGTTTGAGAGATGAAAGTGCCATCTTTAAGTTGCTTGATTTGAAGTCCAAGGAAGAATGTTAATTCTCCCATCATAGACATTTCAAACTCTCTCTGCATAATCTTAGCAAATTCTACACACAAAGAATTATCAGTTGATCCAAAAATAATATCATCAACATATACCTGGTTCATCCTTGATCTCCAAAGTGTTTGCACCGCAGTTGCTTGATTGATTGCTAAAGGATGTGTGAAAACTTATATTCAATGTGTGTTTAAAAAGTTCAAGCCAAACTGTTTTTATAGACGATTTTCAAAACTGCTGGTTTAATTAATCTGTTAAAAGATTCTTTTAATTTGTTAAAAGTGCAGTTTTAATCTGTTAAAACTTCTTTTAATCGATTAAAACGCAGTGTAGAAAATTTTTTTAAGTTATTTTAATCGATTGAAACGAGATTTAATCGATTAAAAGAGTTCTGATCGGTCATAACTAAATTCTGATCGATCATAACTGATTCTGATCGGTCATAATTGCATTCTGATCGATCATCCTGACCCTTTAAATGATTTTAATCGATTGAAACGTGTTTTAATCGATTGAAAAGAATTCTGATCGCTTATAATTTGATTCTGATCGATCATCCTGACCCTTTAAGTGATTTTAATCGATTGAAACATGTTTTTAATCGATTTAAAAGATTCTAACCGCTCATAATAAAAATCTGATCGATCACAATGAGTTCTAAATGGTTTTAATCGATTAAAAACAAGTTGTATCGATTAAAATACCTGTAAAAACACTTCTTTGAACATTCTAAGTGATTTTATTTGGTTCTTTCAAAACTACATCGAGTTAAAAACATGTTTTAAGAAAGCTTTTGTAAAAATACTTTGTTTTTAGTTGTTTAAAACAATTTTAGAGGCTTTTCGCAAAAATCTTTAAGTGAAGAACCTTCATGCAATAGAAAAGATAAAATGTTTTTACCTAATCATTCTGTTTAAAACATACTAAATGATCCATTTTCTTTGAATAAATACAAGATACAAATAGATTTATTTAACAATTGGAACCCAAATATATTTACCTTTAGGAACACCAAAATGTTTAATTTTACACTTATTTGAAGTGTGACCTTGTTTCATACAATAGAAGCATGCATTTGGAGTAGCTTTAGAACAAGATACATTATTAACATGACATGCTCTAGTTCCTTTTTCTACCCATATTCTTTTCTTTTTAGGTTTATTCTTTTTCAAAGGAACTCTTTGATTTACATTATTTTGAGCAATTACCATTTCATGCTTCCTAAGATCATCAATTTCTTTTTCGGCTTTGTCAAGCAAATGGTTAAGAATATCTATGTCATATTCATGCTCTTTACAATTTGCACAAGCTAAGTCCTTATTCTCATCTAAGCATACAATTTTCGTATTAGCTACCTCCTTTTCTTCTAAACATGCAATTTTCAATTTTAAGGACTCATTTTCCTTTTCGGATCTTCTTAGATTTTTCTTTACAACTTTAAATTCGTTTTTCATATCCATAAATGCAGTAAATAACTCATTATAAGCATTTTGCAATTCATCATGGTCATTTTCTTCACTAGAGGATGAATCGAAATCACTAACCTCAAAATCCGAAGAAATGTTATCATTTGCCATTAAGCAATTGTTTGCTTCTATTTCCGAAGTCGCTTGATTCTGAATTTGAATCACTGTCATCCCAAGCAATATATGCTTTCTTCTTGAATTGCTTTTTGCCCTTGTGTTCATCATTTTTCTTGTTTGGGCATTCGGTCTTTATATGCCCTGCTTCACCACAACCAAAGCATTTTATATTAACGGAAGAATTTTCTTTTACCTTTCCCTTACCTTTGAAAGGATGTCTTCCTTTTGCTTTCATCATCTTGGTGAACTTCTTTATAAAAAGACTCATCTCTTCTTCATCAATTTCGGAGTCTTCTTCTTCTTCTTTCTTATTTTTGCTTTTTGAAATCTCGGTCTTGAAAGCTAGGTTCTTCTTTTGATATTGACCCTCTTCCTCATTTAGTCTTCCAAGGTCAAGTTCATGCTCCCTAAGCTTTCCAAATAACGCCGCCATAGACATAGTGGCAAGATTTTGTGACTTCGAGATGGCCGTCACCTTTGGTTGCCATTTCCTATCCAGAGATTTCAAAATTTTAACATTTAATTCATCAACGTCAAAAATTTTACCTAGTCCGGTGAGATGGTTCACGATATGAGTGAAACGTTTCTGAACGTCGGAAATCGTTTCGCCGGGTTGCATCCGGAACATCTCGTATTCTTGGATTAAAGAATTTTTACGTGCTCTTTTGACGTCGTCAGTTCCTTCGTGGGTCACCCTTAGCATTTCCCACATTTCCTGTGCACTTTTACAAACTGAAATTCTATAAAACTCATCAAGGGTTAGAGCAGATGAAATAATGTTTCTAGCCCTAACATCAAATTGTGCTTTTCGACTTTCTTCTGCAGTCCATCTAGAAATAGGTTTAAGAACGTCAACACCGTTCTCAGTAGTTTTAGGAACAAATGGACCATTTAAAATTGCGTCCCAAACGCCTCTATCAACAGACTCTAAAAATATTTGCATACGTACTTTCCAAAAAGGATAATTTTGACCCGCAAAAAGTGGGGGTCTGTTGATAGACGCACCTTCGGCAAAAGTTTGATTTTGTCCGGCCATTTTCGAAAAGTTTGAATGACTATCAAAGCAAGCTCTGATACCACTTGTTAGAATCGCGCAGCGGAATGTTCGCGTGGTCGGACAAAAACCAAGAGGGGGGGTGAATTGGTTTCTTAATAAAAATTAGGTTTTCAAAATTTTCCCCAAATTTTACCGATTAAAAACTGTGTAAATGTAAATAGAGAAGAGTAGAGAAGATTACACAGTAGGTTTATACTGGTTCGGATCAAAAGACCCTACGTCCAGTTGCTAATCACTCAAAAGAGGATTAACGCTGTCACTAAGAACAAATTGTTACAAAACAAATTACAAATGAAAGAGATAAAGTAAAGACAACACCTCTCTTGAAATCCACAAGAGATGAAGAACAGCTTTCCCCAGAGACGGCACAACACACAATCCACTAAGAACTCCACTTAGTGATTCTTATCGCTTCTAGCCCACACCAGGTTCCAAAAGCCCCCTTTCCTTGCAACAAACAGTTCTCTGGCACTCACAACACTTAACTTTTGTATGGAAAGAGTTGTTCTTTTTTTCTGAGTGCCAAAGCAGAGTTTAAGTAGGGAAATTAGGGTTTAGAAATTGGGGATTTCGAAACTAGGGTTCTTGGTAATTGGGTTTTCGAAAATAGGGTTAATTTGAAATTTAAAATGAAAAACAGACTGAAATAATCGATTATTTGGAGTGATAATCGATTAAAACAGAGCCAAATACGACAGAACCCAAACCTCTCTGGATTAATCGATTATTTGGTGAAATAATCGATTATCTGTACGGAACAGTACAAAATAATCGATTATTTTGCTGTTTAATCGATTAAAACAGTGACTTTGTATAGAAAGTGGTTTTCTCACTGTTTTAATCGATTATTTACCTATATAATCGATTAAAGCCGAGCCTGCATGATAAATTTGAGCATTTTGAAGCTTCTAAGTTACAGACTATGTACCGGCTATCTTAGATTCTATAATTACAGACTCAATCAAACTAAAACAGAGTTATTACAATACAGAAATCATCAATCTTCAATCTTCAATACTCTAAGTCTTTAAGCTCTTGGATCATCATCAAAATCAACATTCTTCATGATCATTATTTGCAACATCAAGTCCTTGAATGTTCAACAACGTCCAGTTCCCAGCCAAATTCCAGCTGAGTTCCACTAGATTGAATGTTTTACAGATTACAATTCCAATCACACACTCAATCTACCACAAGAACCAAAATTCCAGTCCTTGCACCTACACCTTCACCAAGAACCAACTTCCAGTTCTTGAACAACCTTGCAGCCAAATTCCAGCCACAGAAACCAGTGGCCACACTTCCAGACACTCACAATACAATAAAGAAAAGTAAAGAAACAAAGATAAGAAACTAGAACACTCAAACCCGGTTTATACAACTCTGCAGAATGAGTTTCTTTACCAAAAGAATGCAAAATTTGCCTCAAGAAAGAGCTTCGAAAAAATTCACAAAACTTGTGCGATTCTTTCTTGAAAGTAGCACTTATGATTGCTTGATTGATTGCTCAAAGATCTATTTTAAAAGACTCAAGCAATCCTGTTTATATAGAAGATTTTTCAAACTGTTGGTTTAATTAATCTGTTAAAACAATCTTTTAATATGTTAAAAGTCTTGAATTAATCTGTTAAAACTTCTTTTAATCTGTTAATATGTTCTTGATCATTCTTCAGATTTGTTTTAACTGATACGACAACGTTTATATCAATTAAAACAATTTGTAAAAAATCCTTTAAATTGTTTTAATCGATTATTTCTCCTTTTAATCGATTAAAATACTGCAAAATGTTTTCATAAAACTTTCTAAGTGATTTTAACTGATAACAATCTATTTTAATTGATTAAAACACTTTGGAAAAAATCTCTTAGTTATTTTAATCGATTATTTCGCATTTTAATCGATTAGAATTTTGCCAAAAAGTTTCATAAAACTTTCTAAGTCATTTTAACTGATAACAGACTTGTTTTAATCGATTAAAATACTCAGGAAAAAATCTCTTAGTTGTTTTAATCGATGAATTCGCATTTGCATCGATTAAAATACTGATAGAACATCTTTGAAAACACTTCAAGTTATTTTAATCGATTATTTCAAGTTTGTATCGATTAAAATTCTGCCAGAACACTTTTCAAAACATCTTAAGTCATTTTAATCAATTATTTCGATTCTACATCAGTTAAAATACTGACAGAAGGTTTTCAAAAACTCTTTTAATGAAAACAATCGATTACTTCGAAGATATATCAATTAAAATAGTTCTAGTGTATGTTTTAAAAGGTTTTAATCGATTATTTCGAAAACCTATCAGTTAAAAACCTATTACGAAAATGTTAAGAACATTTTAACTGATAAAGTGTTGAAACATACAAGGATATGAATGTTGAACATACATGGATATGAAGCCTGTAGATTTTGATGATGATTCAAGAACAAAGGACATTAAAGATTTGAAGACTTGTAATATGATGTAATAACTCTGTTTTGATCATTTTGAGTCTGTACTATTAGAGTCTAAGATAGTCAGCACATAGTCTACTCTTTAGAAGCTTCAAAAACTCATTTTTATCAAAAACACACTGGATTAATCGATTAAATGGTAGGATAATCGATTATTACAGAGAGAAAACCCATTTTCTGTATCAGCTCTCTGGAATAATCGATTAAAGCCCCTGTTAATCGATTAATAGGGCTGTTAATCGATTAACTGCTCAAATAATTGATTAAACTGCGTGGTTATGAGTTCCTGATGATTTTGGCTCTGTAAAAATCGATTAACACTCAAGATAATCGATTATTTCAGTCAGATATGTGTTTTGAATTTCAAAATTGGACCAAGTTTTGAAAACCCTAGTCCCAATTCATCAGGTTTCGAAAATTCCCAATTCCCAAACCCTAATCTGTCTACTTAAGGTTCTCTGCAAATAGAACAACATTTTTCAAACAAAAGTTGAGAGCTGTGATTGCCAGAGAACTGTTTGTTGGAGGAAAAAGGGGCTTTTGGAACCTAGTGTGGGCTAGAAGCGATAAGAATCACTAAGTGGGTTTTCTTGGTGGATTGTGTGTTGTGCCATCTCTAGGGAAAGTTGTTCTTCATCTCTTGTGTGACTCAAGAGAGATGTTTTCGTTACCTTATCTTTTCAATTGTTATCTGTTTGTAAAACTGTGATAATAGTGATAGCGTTAATCCTCTGTTTGAGTGATTAGCAACTGGACGTAGGGTCTTTTGATCCGAACCAGTATAAATCATCTGTGTAAGTCTCTATCCTTGCTCTATTTACTTTACACAACATTTTAATCGGTAAAATTTGGGAAAATTTTTAAAACCCTAATTTTTGTTAAGAAACCAATTCACCCCCCTCTTGGTTTTTGTCCGGAAACACAAACATTCCGCTGTGCGATTCTAACAAGTGGTATCAAGCTTGCTTTGATAGTCATTCAATTTTTCAAAAATGGCCGGACAAAATCAAACGTTTGTCGAGGGTTCTTCTATCAATAGACCCCCACTTTTTGCGGGTCAAAATTATCCTTTCTGAAAAATTAGAATGCAAATATTTTTAGAGTCTGTTGATAGAGGTGTTTGGGACGCAATTTTAAACGGTCCCTTTATTCCAAAAGTTTCTGAAAATGGAGTAGAAGTTTCAAAACCATTTTCTAGATGGACGGCGAAGGAAAGTAGAAAAGCTCAATATGATGTTAGAGCTAGAAATATAATTTTATCTGCGTTAACCCTTGATGAGTGTTACAGGATCTCTATTTGTAAAAGTGCTCAAGAAATGTGAAAAATGTTGAGAGTGACCCACGAAGGTACCGACGACGTTAAGAGAGCACATAAAAATTCTCTAATCCAAGAATATGAGATGTTCCGAATGCAACAAGGAGAAACGATCTTTGACGTTCAAAAGCATTTCACACACATTGTGAACCATCTCACCGGGTTAGGTAAAATTTTTGATATTGATGAATTAAATGTAAAAATTTTGAAATCTTTAGATAGGAAATGACAACCTAAGGTGACGGCCATCACTGAGTCTCAAAACCTTGCCACAATAAGAATTGATGATTTATATTTTAAAATAAGTAATAATTTTTAATTTAGTGTGACCTTATGTGAGGTCAATGGATTACATGTCAATTTTGACCTGATTAAAAATAATGAGTCTTAATACCAAAACATTAATTAAAAAAATATTTAAATAAAAATAAAAAATATATTTTTAAAATTTAAATTATAATAATAAAATTAGTTTTTATTTAAGATATATTAATTTAATATATAAATTATAAGAGAATAAATCTATTCAATTTCAAAATAAAAATTAAAAACTTATTCTTTATTATCATAATTCATTTTTAGTAATTTATTAATTTAAATTAATAACTAATTTTAACCATTACATCTTAGAATAAATGATGACTAAAAACTCACTCTAATATTTATTCTTAAAATAAGTTAATACATAATTAAATTAAGTTATAATATTATATATATATATATATATATATATATATAATAAAATAATATTATTTTTATTTTTTTTAATAATTTATTATTTTATAAAAGAGATAAACTCATAAATTTATGCGCAAGAGACATAATTTGATGAGTTATAACAATTGTACCTTTCCCATTATCTTTATGGTGTGTTGACTATTACGAAATAAACATTTGGATGAGTGTGACCAGTACACCATTTCACCTTAGCTTTCTATTAAACAAATATTTATTATGGGATATGAATTTAGCTTAGTTACATGAATTAGACTTAGTAAATGTAATAAATATTAATATCTATATATATTTGTAATAAATATTAATATATATATATATATATATATATATATATATATATATATATAAGAAAAGAAACTATAAACAATTTAAAAATTTTATTTAAGGAAAACTTAAAATTTATAATTTTAAGTAAAATTAATATCATAAATTTATAGATTTCTTTTAAAATTCTTTATTCCTCGTAACATAGTTAATCATAAAGCATTTTAAATTCTAAGTGGAAATAAATTAGTTTATCAAGCTTATGCATTCAAATCCAATAAAACAATTAAGAATGACAATTAAATTTATATTCCTGGATCGTTTGATGAGAAAAACTAAGTTAATATGAGAGGGGAGTGCAAATTTAAATTTTGTTGGCTTTAGAAAAGTTGAGGGCATCACCGGAGATGAATAATATAATTTTCACCCGTCCACATCATCCTCTCCATTTTATATTTAAATTAAAATTATAAAATATTACTTTCTTAAAGTAATTTGTTTTCTTGCCATATTATATATTAAATTACTTTTTTATATTTCATTATCTTTTTTTTCTTTTATCCATTTTTCACTCTTTTGTTTTTTTCAATTTCTTAAATCAATTCGTATGTAATCAAATTTTTGAATACAGTATTATAATATATAATAATAAAATTAATAATAATATAATAATAATATTATAAATATTTTATATCCATGAAAAAAATAGTTAAATATTTATTTTATATACATATCTTAATATAAATATAATAAATTAAAATATATATTTAATTATAATAATAATTAAAAATTATAAAAATTTAGTTACGTATAAAAAATATGTAAAAATATTAAAATTAATTTATTATAAACATAATTAATTTTTTTTAAATAATATAGAACGAGAATGAATAGGAGACAAAAATAACCCCAAATTTTAACGAAAAAAGGGATAAAGACTTCCTTTGTAAATCCCGGTAAAGATCAAAATCGATGACGAGAATAAAAACAGTTAAAAAGTCGGGAAAAAGATGGAGTAAGCAAAACTCACCATGCCTAAAAACTACTAAAGTGATACAAATCACTTAAAAAGGAAAAAAAAAAGGTTAGTAAAATAGAAAACATTATTTCAAACCAAGCTAACTATAATAAATTATCCAAAACTAAGTATTAACTTGAAATTCTGTAAAGTCAGAGATAAAACGGGTATCAGACATGTAATATCAAGATTAAAAGTAAGGATATATTTATTGGTCTAAAAGTAACAGTAGTGTATATATACTAGCTCCTGCCATTTTCCACGATACCCATGAAATGTTCTCCTATTCAGACCTCACCAACACAGTTATTATTTATGATTAGATATACATCCAAATCCATGGATATAAGAAAGATGTTTCCATCACGCTATGCTTAAAAAGCTTTCAGTAAAAGCAATTATGTGTTCGGCTTCCAAGCCAATTCTGACATCAACGCCCATGTTGTCACTAGGGCTTTGCATGAAGTACGCGACCTGTGGAATAGGAGTGGCAAGAGGGGATGCATAGGTTGCTTTGCCATGAAAGAACTCAATGTTGTGAAAGGGCATCCTTGTCCAATCAGAAACCAAGGTTAGCTCCTTAAGTGGAGGGAGAGATGAACCTTGTTGGGGTCCTTCTAGTGCCTCAACGTAGGCTCTCACATATTCATGGTTCACCTTGTTCTTGACCTCTCTTATTTTCTCAATGATGCACTGAAGGCTTGCATGTTCCAATTCTCCCATTGCCATCATGATGGAGGCCAGAACATATGCGTTTCCACTGAAAGATTTTGGCAATGGGGGTGTCATCTTGTTCCTTGTGTCCACCGCGAATTGGAGGCATACTAGCTTCTCCTTTTCCACCGCTAAACCTTTGCTCCTTGCCTATACACAAAATCAAACAATGTAGTGTGGGAAATAAAACCTCAATTGCACACTCTTTTCTGTTCTATCAGGTTTAAATTTCATTTCCTATAAACATAAATGCTTTAGCAATGAACTATTAGTTAATCATTCCTGATGAATTTGATAATGCATTTAATTCCAGAGAGTGAATTGCTTAAAAAAAATTAAATATTTTATTATGATGATTCTTGTTTAAAATTTGATAAATACTAAGCAATTTTTATTTTTATTTTTAAGTAATCCGTGATCCATAATAAAAATATTTTTTTTTATTTTTAAACAATTCTTGTCAAAATTTTATTTGAAGATGCTTTTATACACTACTAAAAATTCTCATTTTTCATGTGAATATTTTTGCAAAGTTTTTGTAAAAATTGCAAGAAATAAATTTTTCTACAAATTTAAACAATTTTTTTCAAGAAAATTAGCAGAAAAAAATTAGGTTTCTAATAGTGATACTCTTTAAAACTTTATCTTTAATCTATATAAGATTTATATTTTCTCTAATATTGTAATTTTTAATTATGAAGAACTCACTTGTATTATTGATTTTAAGACTTCAGTACAAGCAATGATGTTTTACATACTTATACTACTGGTTTTAGAAAATTCACTCAATATTGATTTCATATTAAAATCCCCAGGTTAATAATAATAATAATAATATATTATTATTATTATTATTATTATTATTATTATTATTATTATTATTATTATTATAATAGGCTCAAAACTGTGTTTGAAGCTAAAAACTGAAGATAAAAAGTTAACCGAAAGATGCTCATTTAAATTAAAGTGTATAATATATTACGTGTGACAAAATGACCTTTTAAAAAAGGAAGTATATAATTTAATGATGTGATTATGCATAAATTTAATGTTATTATGATTTTTTTAAGATTATTACTTGTGTCTGTAGAATAAAACCAAATAATATAAATTTGATAAAGTGAATCTTCATTTACTCATTACCACTAAATAATTATTTTATAGTGTAAATATGTTTTTAGTATATGTAAACATGATTTAATATATTCCTTGTAGAAATATTTGTTAGTCTAAATCATTAATTGTAGTTAGTTTAACGTTAAGAATGAAAAATACTAATCAACGTAGTAACAAAAATAGATGATTCAATTTTTAGTGCATAATTTAATTTAGAAATATGTTTATTATTTAATAAAAATAAATAAATATATTTTTAGTCCTGTAAAATGAAGAAATTTTAATTTTGGTTTCTACAAATTTATTTTTTGTTTTTAGTGTTTCCAATTTTGAAAATTGTTCACTCTTATCCCAATATTATACTAATTATTATTTATATGTTGACAAAAGATTAAATAAAATAAGAAACGAATATTAATATTTAATATAATGAGAAGTATTTCAAAGAATTTTTAACACCTGCAAAATAAAATAAAAATATTATAATAAAAATATATAATTTAAAACATTGATTTTGAATTTTGGAAGAATACAAATTAGAAAAAAAAAAGTCTAAAACCGAAATTAACACATTTTACAAAAGACCAAACAAACTGATTTCAAAGTTTAAATATAAGAAAAACAATGTTTAAGAGCCAAATGTAAAACTTCCTAATTTTACCTCGACTAAATACATATTTAAAATAAAAGGTAATATTATTATATTCTTTTAATATATTTTATTCAGTAATTTACATTTCACCTTATACTTCTTTTTAAATAATTATAATTATAATTTAGTTATATTATATATATATATATATATATATATATATATATATATATATATATTAATTTTGATGTTATAATTTGAATGATTGTAGACTCATTTTTTTTAATGTCATAAAAAAAGTATTAAAAATATAAAGCACAAAAAAATGGCTCAAAGTTTTAAAATCTCATACTAAAATTGTATATGTGATAAAAAAATTAATCATTATTTTTGTTCTATCTTTACTATTTAAAAATAATATAAAATCATGTTATTCATAATATATTAATGTTTTGTGAATAATATTTTTTACCTATAAAATGATAAGTATATAATTATAAATTAAAACTTAAATGTAATGAATTTATTTAAATAATATTTCATAAATAAAAATGTAGTTATTCTTTTAGAAAATAATATAAAACTTATTGTCCATATCATGTTAAAAGGAAAAAAAATTATATGTGATTATTCTATATTAAAAATATTATTTTTTTTACTTAACTTAAAAAATATACAATTTTTTAATTATTATTTTATATTTTTTCAATCAAATTAGTTACTGTTAATTACAAAATAACACTAATAAAATGTCAAATTTAAAGATAAAAAAATTACATTAACTATTACCATACACAACAAAATTTACAAGCAATTAAAATATATATTAAATAATTTATTTTGTATGAGTTTTGAATGTATATAGACAGACAAAGAAAAGAATAATAATTTTTTTATATTTATATATAATTTAATATATTATATTTATTAATTCTTAAAAGACAAAAATATATTTTATTATTTAATCTTTAGAGATAAAATTTTTATATTTATGATATATTTAATTTTTTATAATAATTGAATATTATAATATCAAAATTAATATATATATATATATATATATATATACATATATATATATAATATAATATAATATAATATATAATATAATATAATATATAATATATAATATTGTAGTTAAGCCCTGAGAATATTATAATTATTTTTAGCAAACAATACAATGTCAAAAATAAAATATTAAATGAAAGAGTAAAAATGATATTTCCAATTATCTATTTATATTAAATAATTTACAGACCTAAACAAAATTTAACTATCTTAATTTGAAATATTATTTCTTACCTGATTATATTAATTGATATTTTCTATTTTTAGCGTGAAACTAACTAAACATGATCAAGTATTTAAAACTAATCAATATTTTTTTTAAATTAATAACAATGACTAACAAGAAGCGGTTAAAATTTGTAGGTATCTAAAATCAAGTATTATTTTTTCAGGACTAAAACTCAATTACATTTGCAAAAATTTAAAATATATTTAAACCTTATATTAAGAGCAATGAAATATTTACAATTTTATTTGGAAATATTATGAGTTTTTATTCTATAAAATAGTTATAAAGTTAAATTATTTGAATAAATATTTTCGTTTAATGATATTACACGTAATTTAGGGATAATAATTTTATTAGTGAGTTTTACTTGTAATTTTAATAAATATGTGCGTAGTAAATGAGTAATTGTTACTATATTTCAAAATAAATTAATGACTTAAAATAAAATTCTAAGTTAACACTTATAAAAAACGAGTCCATATATTTTTATAATTTAAAAGAATACATCCAATAAAGAAATAATTTTTATACATATTAAATTCACCAGTTCAGTTGTTATAAGGAAGTCTAAAAATTTCATAGAAATTTAAAATTAATTAAAATTTCATTATATTTTTATTTTATCATGTAATAAGATATTTAAAGTACAAGTAGGTTTTTATATTTGGATTATATATGTCCAGAAATGTCTTAATTAATAATTTGAAATTAGTATTATAATATATACATGATCATTGAATAATATAGGCTTGTAATATTTTTGGTTCATGTGATATAGCTACTTTTTTATTTTACTTATTTTAATTTTTATTTGAAATAGTTTTTTTAATATTTTTTGGGTAATTACGCATCGTTTTAATCAATTTTTAAGTTGAATTTCTATAATTATATTTCATTTTAATTTGAGTGATACTTGGTGATTGATTATGTCTTATGCCTATATCTATATTTATATATTATATGCGTAGTTATGTGATAATGAGAAGAATAATCATCAGAGACATTCTATGATAGCTATAGAAAAATTTAAAGGTTTTGATATTTAAAATGAATAATTGAATGAGCTTCTATTTAATATAAGGTCGATCTCTTTTATTTCTTTCTAATGTATACTAAACTCACTTATAATATTGGTTCAAAAATATTTGCACTAATTCTTGTAGCTTTCTTTCGGTATCATAAGAGATTTCAAAATATTTGCAACATATTCATATATTTTTTTAAAATGTTATAGGATCTTTTTGAGTGATGACATGACTTTAGATCTCAATTATTGCTCATATGAAAACATATTTTCGTTAACTTTGACTAATTTAAATAAAATTTATTAAGATATGATTGCACAAATCTTTTCACAAACATATTCTTAAAAAAAGAAGTAAAAATGAAAAACTAACTTCTTAACAAGCTAAACTTATTTATAAGTTAATTTGTTGGAATTGATTGATATAGATAACTTTTCTAAATTTTTATTTTTAATTTATGTGTAAGCCAATTTTATTTTATATGGAAAATTCATTCTAGTTTAAAAATATTTATGAAAAACTTGTGTAACTAAATCCTAAATATATTACAAGACTCAATAAAGAGTCTTTGGTTTTAAATCTTTACAAAATCAAGTCCACTATGTTGTTTTGTTAGGCTCAAGTAATATTAGTGCTTGTTTAGTGTACTTGTTCTCCTATTTGGTGGCATAAGTTAGGGGCCATACAAAAAGATAGGTGTCAGGCTGTCATATCTTTGTCATATAATGAACTCAAAGAACACACAGGACTCAACAAAAAGAAGGGAAATTGAGGCATATCAACTTACCTTCCAAAGATGAGCAGCAAGAACTTCAAAGGTTGAGAAAGGAAGTGAACCTCTCTGCATGGGGAAGTGTTTCCTTTTCAAGGTTTCTATCATTGCACCTGAAAGATGATAGGTTTTCAGAACACACTTATTTGGATTCGAAGGTGCTCCGATTTGCAGAGAACCCTTTTGTGCACAAGCTGTTTGCATTATTAGTTGATATAAGTGATCTATTGCCATGGCCCTTGCTTTCTTAGCATTTGAACTTGAGTCTGAAGGAAAATTTGTTGTCCCTCTTGGGCCTCGAAGAGTACCACTCAGAAGTATCCCTCTCTCATGCACTGGCTTTGGAAGTTCATCAGATTTGCTTCTTCCTTTCACAATTTCAGAATTTGAAGCCCATGCATACAAGAAGTCATAGGTTGCTGGCCCGTCAAATAATGAGTGGCTTGTTCCAATACCAATTGAATACCCTCCACAACCAAATTTAGTAACCTGTATATTTATCGAACTGGTGTTATGGAAGTTTCTAATTAATCAATTTCATATTTTTTTTCTCAGAACTTTCTTGCTATAAGTGGAATAATCATTACTGTAGAAAAAGGAGGAGAAAATGAAAGATGTATCAAGTGAGATGATATAGGATGTAAGCAGAAGAGATAGATAAAAATATGAAAGTCTATCAATTTATATTGTTATTTCTTCTCAAGATATTTTTTTATGAGGTTACATATTAATTTCTTGAAAGACTTAAAATCTATTTAGAAGTTGAAGTTTTGTCAGAGGTATTTTTTCATACACATATCAGTCAATATTGGAATCATGACAACATCTGATAAATATACACACATGCATGACTATTGAACCCTAAGCACATCTAATAAATATCAGATCATGTGATAAATATACTTCTTAAGTTGGTGAGATTTTGCTGCATAATTTAGATGCTTAGGGCACAGAAGAAAGATGGTCTCTTTTACTTCTTTCTAGTTTCTCAATTTTGCAGAAGCTGGGTTGTTTGGAAAATGGTAAGAAAGGTAAGAATTAAGAAAGTTATTATGAGCAAATAAATTATAGGAACAAGAAGATCTTACGACCCCGCTTATTGTCCAGTGTGAAGGGAACATGTCCCATGTTTCATATAACCACAAGGACAAACCCTAGCTTCTGCCATACTTAATATAATGGGAAAATAATCCCAAATATTTCTTTATAACTATTTCTTGGGGAGGAGAGAAATTTCGAGGGACCTAATTGAGTGGTATATAATTAGAAATTCCAGAAATAAATTAGGTAATTAACATGGACGAAACAAAATACACAAAACCCTAAACAGGTAAATTTTCTTTTGTGTGTCTTATATCAATTTTACATTTCCTTATGTAACTGCTATTCTATATTATAACCTTGACTCGATAGCAATTAGATATTATATATATATTGGACATAGATTGTAAATATGTTTCTTACCTGAGCAACAATCAGAGGCATGTTTGAGAGGTTCCCATCAAAAGCTGGCTTATAAACCAGCTTCTCAAAGAATTCATTGTACTCAGAGAGGTTTCCAAGTTGTGAGATTTTGACAGAGGTTTCGGCCTCTGCCAGAACTGCACCATGGTTGTTGCACCAGAGATTGAGTTTGCCATCACTTTGATTCGGCCAAAGCCTACCTGCACCAGGATACCATAGAGCCAAGGTATCTTCCAAGCCAGATTTCAAGTTGGAGAACACTGAATTGAGGGACAATTCCTTCAACCTTTGGTGAGGCAGGTTGTTGTAGAAGAACACCAAGTGCATGAGGTGTGGACACTGCCTGTCCAAATTTGAAAGGGTCAAAACCCCCTGAGGTTGCACAAGTTTGGGATTCACAGACACAATCCTTGAAATAGAAACTGTGCTTCTAGGATCATTAGCTTGAGATGCAGCCATGATTAGATGAAATATATGGGATATTATTGCTCTAAATTTATGTGCAACTACTTGGTTGATTTTGTGATAAGTGGTGAGATGCATACAAACCGAAGGGTTACATTTATAGAGGGAGATAATTTGCAAGCTAGATTCTCGTAGGAGAGAACAAATTATTAACATAGGTTCTTGGTAAGCATGTTGACGGTGGTTATATTTTAAACATTGTGAACTGACTAATGAGAATAATGTTAATGCTAATTTAGTGTTATAGAGGCATATCTTCTTTCTCACTACTTAATATTTTGCATGCTACTGTAGTGTTGTGTACAAAAGGAGGAATTCTGGTGTGTAGCCGACTGTATGATCTGGCTCCCACTGTAGATCGAAAGTGACCTACTACCTGTCCCCTCTATGATGCTATAACATCAACTTGATTATCTTTTGTGTGGGACCTTAATGGACGCTCTCTAACATAATCAGCCCTGGTTTTTTGGTTCCATTTTTGCTTTTCTGTGGTCATAAAGTGGAGTGTATATTAAAATCTTACTAATAAAATGGCTACCTGAAAAGAAAAATAAAGACCAGGTTTCAAAAAATTTGATTAGATGAAATCAAGAATGTACTTCAAGATGTCTCATATCCTGTCCCTCTTGTTAATTTGTTGTTGTGATGAGTTTTTAGAATGATCATATGTACTAGGCATCTCACATGTGGAATAGCTTAACCAATCTTATTTGATTGAAAATGTCAGGTGTTTATAATTAACCTAGTGATAACAGTATATGATCTTCCTATATCCTTTTTTTACTTGTTTCTGTTACTTCTATGATAATAAAATAAAAATTATTTAATCAACATCTCTTATTAATTGCATTGATTCTCTTAAATGCTTCTGGTGTAAGCTCTCATGTGATTAGATCATAATATTCAACATTTCAGCAAGTAGTTATATAAAAAATAAGGGTAAATGAATTAAGTTTACCATATAAATTCAAATAACTATGTACTTCAATTATTTCAGGAAGTCCCATACTATGATCCAATGTATAGACGTATAATCTTGTCTTTTTAGTATGTAACAAAAATACTTGTCAACTAATAAAATTTTCAAATGCTAAAAGTTATTGCAAACTATAGGCCCAAATAATTTAATCAAAGCTAGGTCTAAATTATTCAACCAAACCCTCGTAAACTACATAAAAATGTCAATTCTTCATGAATATTAGGTTAACTTAGTTCCTAAAACATTTTAAACTTTTTTATTAAGGTTCTAAACACTTTTTGAACGGTGTCCTTAATTATGCAAACTTTTTAAATCGAGTTTCTAAAAATTTAAAACCATTATAAATTGTAATTTGTTTCAGACTCCCAGAAACCTACTTTTTTTTTTAATATTAGAGGACCAATTAGGAAAAATAATTAGATACCACCTGACTAACTTAATCAAAACTATATCATGTCTTTGTAACATAATGTTGCAGTAAAACCTATTTCGGTTTAGTCATCATTAAAAAAAAAATCCTAACACAATGCATCCATTATATATATATATATATATATATATATATATATATATATATATATATATATATATATATATATATATATATATATATATATATATATATATATATATATATATATATATATATATATATACTTTCACATAATAACAGCAAAAGTTGAAGAATATTATGATGTGGATGAACTAGTAGTAATTCTGTTTAAGGTCCACGATGGTTCATAATTGTAGTTGCAGCTGCAATTATATTTTGTTGGTGAATGTTGATATTGAAAGAAGTTACACAGATAAATGAGTGATGCAAGCGTAAATGTGATCGCGTTTTAAAAGTAAAGAGTTGAAAAACTTCACGTTGCGGTTGAGAAGCACAATTAAAAACTACGAGGGCCACAATTAAACATCCTTTAGTTGGTTCGTTGGAAGATGACAGAGGTTGTATAATCTGTACACAAAGATTGATAAAGGTCACAGAAAACAATGGCAACAAAGGAATGCAATAAAGTAAAAGGGAAGGAAACTTTGTTTTTGTGTTTTGTTAGGGGGTGAAAAGAGGTGGTGAGTCGAAAGAAAGCAAAGGGCTGGAAAACCAGGTTGGCGTGTCTGAGATAGAGAGGGTTTAGGGTGTGGTGAGTAGGGAAGTTGCTGTTTGTAGGGAAAGCATGCGTGCATTTCAAGCCCAGGCCTTGTCTTCTTGTCCCTCACTTTAGCAGCATTTCCCTCGTTTTCAGCTACATTGCTTTACACTTTCTTTTTCTTAATTTCCCTCATCTAATTCTATCCCTCACTTTCTCTATTCTTTCTTTCCTCTCTAATGCCAACCTTTCTTTCCCAACTGCTTCCAATAATTTATATAATATCGCCATCAGTGAGGTTCCACGCCATGCAATTCTTTACTTTGTAGTTTGTATAGAACAAATTGTACTACCTTGGAGCATATGTGCAAGTTCATATTCACAATTAACATGCATTTAAAGTACAAGTTATTCTATAGCTAGGTATATCATGCATGCATGAGGTATAAATCCCAATTCAAGTTTTTTTGTCATATATTGCAAAAATTTGACTAAGTGAAAACATTATTTTTTTGTCATATATATATATACTGATTAAATTAACTTTGAGGAAAACCTAAAGCAAATTTTGAGAGACCTTTTAACTTTAAATGAGAGAGCTATTTATTGAGTCTTTATATCAAAATATGTGGTCCCATTTGGTTTTAAAAAACTTACAGCAAATAATTTATTGTTAGTGAGCTTAAAGTTTGAATTTTAAAAACATGGTTAAAAAAGTGTTTGAATTTTAGTCGTCTTATATTTACTCTATAAACATATTGTTTGTCCATGGTTTGTATTTGTTTATAAAGTGTGTACTCTCTCATCCTTCCCTTTTTTTTGTCACATAATTAAAGTACTAAAGTTGCATTATTGTGTCATCTCATAGTAAAATTTCATCAGTTCACAAATGTCATAAATTCTGAATGACATTTGCATCTCTCTGGATGTAAAGTTGAAAGTGATAATTCTATTGTATTATCATTGATTTCGTTAAGCAAAATAGATTTGTTTGAATAGAATTAACTAAATAAAAAAGGGTGAAAAAGAAAATAAGATGTAAAAGTTCAATGGTCACATATTTAAAAAGGAAAGGCAAGATAAAGGAAGGGGAGAGAATAAGGGGAAAATGAAGTTGAATGCAAAATGGAGACTTCACATGCACTCCTATGTATTCATACACATCATATCTTGGCCACATTTTTTATCAACCAAGTTCAGAATCGTGGAATCAAAGAGTACGTTCTTGATGCCTAAGCCGACTATATATTTAATTAACAATTAATTATCATAATAAAAACATCTATCTCTATATTGTTTTTGTTCTCTTATATATTCTCATCATCATCATGGATTATAATACCCCTACGTTTCACGAAGATGCCAAGCTATAGGAGTAAGTTTTCATTCTTGCGTTAAGTTGAAACTACCATGATTCTTAGGTCTTAATTAATCAAACGTATGCTCTGTTTCAATGCTACGAATTTATTCTCAAAATACTTTTGCAATCCATGTATCCTACTCATTTCTTTCCCCCATTTGATCATCAATGTTAAAGGATTGTCGCCATAATGTCCTTGAACTCATACATCCATTTTAACTTTTTCATCATAAAATTTGAGGTTAGAAGGTTATGTATCCAAAACATAAATTCCTAGAATGTTAGGGAAAGTTAATTAATAATGTCTAATGTTTTGACAAAATTATACCCCGATTTGATGAAACATCAACGTATAGAAGAAACTTATATTGGAACATGCATCATAAACTATTATTAGATATATTTGAGTCGATTTGACAAAATTATTTACAAAAGAAAAATAAAAAAGAAAAGTCTTTCTAAATTATCTATTAACTAAAATTATAATTTATAAATCGAACTAGTTAATAAAAACTATTTTATATTAGATTCTACTCTATGAATCTAATATATTTTTATAAAAAAGAAAAGTCTTTCAAAATCAGATGTCACAAAAATAAATTTTATTTTATGTTACTTTCTCACTACAAGAAAAACGCTATTAGCGATCGAAAAAATTGGTCGCTAATGGCAAAAAATCGATCGCTATTCTGTTAGTGACCGAAATGGTTGGTCACAAAAGGGCAAGTCGCTAATTTGTTAGCGACCGATTTACATTTCGGTTGCTAAATAGCGACCGATGAGGTGGTCGCTAAAGTGATCGTTAAATAATTTGGTCACTTATTCATTGAAGACCAAAATAGCGATCGAAAGTAATATAATAAATCGGTCGCTAAATCGTGCTAAGTCGTGGTAAAGTTTTAAAAAATAGCGACCGATATATTCGGTCATTAATATATTAATATAATTATTTAAATAATAATTAAAATCGATCGCTAAATCGGTCAGCTAAATTGGAGACAAAGTTACAAATAATAGCGACTGGGTATAATCGATCGCTAATATATTAATTGAATTATTTAAATAATAATTTAAATCGATCGCTAAATTTGAATTGTATATTATAATAAATTTGTAGCGACCAAAAATTTGGTCGCTAATCTAACCAAATCTGAAAATTTTCATTTAAAATTTTGTATATCCAATTTGACAAAATTTGTACCTGCTTAATTCATCCAAACATAACACAAATGAAAACTTAAGAACTAAAGTCAAATTATTCAAATCATAAAATTTGTACCTGCTTAATTCATCCAAACATAACACAAATGAAAACTTAAGAACTAAAGTCAAATTATTCAAATCATAAAATTTGTACCTGCTTAATTCATCCAAACATAACACAAATGAAACTTAAGAACTTAACAACTACTCAAGATTCAAAGTCTTAATATCATAAAATTGAAAATTAGTCCTCTGGTATATTGTCAGTGTCATGTTGACTTGTAGTAGGAATTTTATGAAGGAAGCCAAGATCTATTAATTATTCTATTATAATAATAATCCTAATTAATAATTGAAGGTCATTCTTTGAGGAAGCCAAGATCTGTCCGATTCCGGATCAATGAAGGTGAGACTCGAAACCGCTCAGTTCCTTCATTCTTCAATTCTCGGCCCATTTCACTCTTTGGGATGGATAGAAACCCGGTCCAGAACACCTGCACTCTTATCAAATTACTCCAAACTTGTTCAACTCAATAAACAACAATTTTATACACTTTAGACCCTCTTTCACTTTTATGTTTTTATGAAATTATCAACAATTTTGCTGTCAGATCCATTGATTTAATGAGTATAAGAAGGCCTTGGTGATGATAACAATACTACAGAATGGAGTTAGAAATGATTGCCTGTATTCATAGAAGCAAGAAGTTCTTTCATTCTCAACTTTGCCCCAATTATTCCACCCTGCAGGCTTTATACATTGATCCATGAAAGTGAATGCAAAAACCACTCTTGCAAAAGGTCTCCATGGTCTTCCCAGATATGCATATGAAGTTCCCCCATTACCTGTGACAACACATCTGCAATGACACCACAAACAAAACATCATGTAAGGAACCAAAATGTTCACAACATAATAAAAGTACTTTACTTGTGTAGTATCCTTTCTTGGACTCGGAAGTTTAACAGATTAACACACCAAAGAAACACTGTAAAGGGAGATGAGCAAAATATTGACAAGGAAGCATAGAGTAGTATGAGATTCAAAGATTCACTAGTGCAGAATAGGGCTTTTACGTCACCCAATTGTCGTCGCATGCATGTATATTCGACGTAAATAAAACGCGGTGGCAATTTTGTAAATATGGGACAAAAATTTTACGTCACACATCCCAGTATGCGACGTAAAAAGCCTCTTTTACGTCGCACCTGGGAGGCGCGACGTAAAAGATGGACTTTTACGTCGCGTACTGGGGGGCGCGACGTAAAAAGCCTTAGCTTTTTACATCGCGCCCCCTAGCACGCGACGTAAAAGGCCATCTTTTACGTCACACACTCCAGGTGCGACGTAAAAGATGGCTTTTTACGTTGCGTGCTGGGATGCGCGACGTAAAAAGTCTATTTTATTTCCCTCCAGACCCACTTCCTCGTCTCGCGCAACCAGGGTTTTTGAGAACGACGACGAGAACGACGACAACAGCTACCTCTGCACACCATTTTCGAGCAGTTTTACAGTGAAAAGCATCTACATTATCGTGTCATTTGACGAACTTGATCTTTCTCCCCGATTGGATTCGAGTTTGAAATCAGTTTTCGTCTACACTCGAGGTTAGTGTTCTATGTCATTGCTATATGTTTACATTGAATCCGTGATTGCTTTTGGGGATCTCAATCACGTTATAGTATGAATGTCTCCACTGGATTATTATTGAAATGTAATTATTTGTTTATTTGTTTGAGTGCATTCGGTTTACACACTCCATTGTTGTTGGAACGTGCTTTGTTGTTTGTATATTAATTTTTTTTACATATACTTTTTAAATCTCTAGGAGTGACGAAACTTTATAACATAATATGAATCGAAGTTGGATGAATGCACGTCGTATTAGTGAAGAGTACGAAAAGGGAGTTGAGGAATTTTTGAAATTTGCTAGTGAAAATGGAAAAACTATGAAAGGGACATATTATTGTCCATGTGTTCGTTGTTTGAATCAAATTCGTCATAAACTTGAGGATATACGTGATCACTTGTTTGTTTATGGTATTATTAAGAGTTATACAATATGGACATGGCATGGAGAAATATTAGACATCCCAACTGTGTCAACTACAGACAATTTTGATGAAGGGATGAATGATAATCTAGAGGATATGATACGTGATATTGGTGAAGAAAATTTTATGAAAGCACATCTATATGATTCTTTGAAATCTGATTTTGCACAACAATTGTACATAGGATGTAGTTTTACAAGATTATCAGCAACTTTAAAATTGTTTACTTTAAAAGCAAGAAATGGATGGACTGATAAAAGTTTCACCGAATTATTGGAGTTGTTGAAGGAGATGCTTCCTGAAGATAATACATTACCTATTCGTAACTATGAGGCAAAGAAGATATTATGTCCAATGGGTTTAGAGTACAAGAAAATACATGCATGTCCTAATGATTGTATATTGTACAAAAATGATTTTGCTAAATTAAAGATGTGTCCGACATGTGGTTTGTCGAGGTTCAAAAACAAAGTTGAGAAAAGTAGTGGTGAGAAAGAACTAGATGGTCCCCCTGCTAAGGTGTTATGGTATTTGCCAATTATACCTAGGTTTAAAAGATTATTTGCCATAAAAGAAGATGCAAGAAACTTGACATGGCATGCAAATGGTAGAAAATGTGACAATCTTCTTCGACATCCAGCTGATTCTCCACAATGGAAAAGGATTGATGAAACCTTTCTAGAATTTGGTGCAGAGCCAAGAAACTTGAGAATTGGATTAGCTACAGATGGGATGAATCCTTATGGAAATTTAAGTAGTAAACATAGTTCATGTCCAGTTATGTTGATCATTTACAATTTGCCTCCTTGGTTATGCATGAAGAGAAAATATATGATGTTATCTATGATGATTTCAGGACCTCGACAACCAGGAAATGACATAGATGTATATCTTAGTCCTTTAATTGATGATTTGAAAATGTTGTGGGAAACAGGAGTGGATGTATTTGATTCATATCACGAAGTGAATTTCAGGTTGCGTGCAATGTTATTTTGTACTATAAATGATTTTCCAAGCATATGGTAATTTGAGCGGTTATAGTGTGAAAGGTCATTTAACGTGTCCTATATGTCAAGAAGACACAAGTTATATCCAATTGAAACATGGACAAAAAACTGCGTACAATAGGCATAGAAAGTTTCTAGTTGCTAATCATCCATATCATAAAATGAAAAAAACATTTAATGGATGTCGGGAGAATGCGGTTGCATCGAGTACCACGCAATGGTGAACAAGTATATGAGCAAGTGAAAAATATTAATATTGTGTTTGGAAAGACCCAAAAGAAATCCAATGAGAAAAACATTTGGAAGAAACAATCTATATTCTTCAATCTTCCTTATTGGTGTAAGTTGGAAGTTAGACACTCGTATAGATGTGATGCATGTTGAAAAAAATGTTTGTGATAGTATAATTGGGACATTGCTTAACATAAAAGGAAAGACAAAAGATGGAATAAAAGCAAGACAAGATTTGGCAGACATGGGTATACGTTCGAATTACATCCACAATCGGTTGGAAAACGCACTTACTTACCTCCAGACTTGTCATACTCTATCAAAGAAAGAAAAGAGAAGCTTTTGTGAGTGTTTACATGAGGTCAAAGTGCCACAAGGATACTCCTCAAATGTTAAGAGTCTTGTGTCTATGCAAGAGTTGAAATTAGTTGGTTTAAAGTCTCATGATTGTCATGTGTTGATGCAACAACTTTTACCAGTGGCGATTCGAAACATCTTACCAACTTCGTTAGAATTGCTATTACTCGGTTATGTTTGTTTTTCAACGCCATTTGTAAAAAGGTAATTGATCCAAAAAAGTTAGATGAATTAGAAAATGAAGCAATTGTAATAGTGTGCCGGTTAGAAATGTATTTTCCCCCTTCATTTTTTGATATCATGGTGCATTTGATAGTTCATTTGGTAAGGGAAATTCGATTATGTGGTCCAATTTTTCTTAGATGGATGTATCCTGTTGAGAGATACATGAAGATCTTAAAAGGATATGTGAAGAATCAGTACAGGCCAGAAGCATCTATTGTGGAAAGGTACATTGCAGAAGAAGCCATTGAGTTTTGTCAAGGATACATGTCAAAATCAGAACCAATAGGTATTCCTAAGATGAGACATGATGGAAGATGTGAAGGTAAGGGTACTCGAAATTTGAAGATTAAAAATGTTAGTCGGAAAGAAGTTGACCAAGAACATTTATACATATTGAACAACACTGATGAAGTAATCCCTTACATATCACAACACATAACTGAAATAAAGGCAACACATCCACGAATGAATGAAAAATGGGTATTGAATGAACATAACAAAAGTTTCCTTTCTTGGTTTAAAAAAAGGGTATATGTTGAGATTAATGCTTCAGAAACACTTTTGAGACTTGCTCGTGGGCCTAATAGTGATGTCATTACATTTGGTGGGTATGACATTAATAACTATTGTTTCTACTAAAAAATAGAAGATGATAAAGGTAGAGTACAAAATAGTGGGGTCACAATTCAAGCTGAATCTATGCATTTTTCTAGTTCTAAAGACAAAAATCCTATCACATCTTCTATGAGTTATTTTGGGGTCATACAAGAGATATGGGAAATTGATTATGTTACTTTTAGGGTGCCTGTCTTCAAGTGTAAATGGGTTGAAGGGAATATGGGTGTGCGAACAGATGACCTAGGATTTACTTTGGTTGATTTGAGTAAAGTTGGGTATAAGGATGAACCTTTTATTTTGGCATATCAAGCGAGACAAATATTTTATGTCAAGGATCCATGTAATGAGAGATGGTCAATTGTCCTAGAAGGAAGAAGCATGCACGGAATTCATGAAGATGAGTCTCTAGATATACATGAAACACCTTCATTTTCAAGTAGACCATTTGATGACATAGTTGACAATGAAGTTGATGACATACATGCAATTCGAAGTGATCATGATGAAGGGATATGGGAAAACATACCAACATAATAGGTGTTTATCTTCACATTTTCTAGTTCTTTTTATTCAAACTTATAAAGTATGTTGACTTCATATTGTTTTGTTTTTTAGGATATGTCGGATTCCACAGCTGGTACTTGGTAGTGGTAGTGGCGAGTGCGGGAGCGGAAGTGGTGATAAAGTTTGTATAGGTAGCTTAGTTTGTATAGGTAGCTTAGTTTGTAATAGATTTTTTAGTTTGTATGTTTGTATTATATTGTTTTATTATGTAGTTTGAATTATATAATATTATATTTTTAATTTACTAGCTAAAGAAAACTGAACCTCCGGACTGTCCTGGTTGTAATATTTGCGGGTTTTAGTTGAAAACAGAATAAATAAACCCAATTTAAAAAAAAAAGCAGTAAATTTACGTCGCATATTGGTATATGCGACGTAAATTTACGTCGCGTATACCATATGCGACGTAAATTTTCTGTTTTTTTTTTAAAATTGAAAAGGTTTTTACGTCTGTTTAGTGTATATGCCACGCAAAATTACGTCAGATCTTGATAACTGACGTAAATCTACATCGGGCAAAAGGGTCCGACGTAAATTTACGTCTCCCGCTTTAACGTCGAACTTAAATACGACGTAAAAAGCCCTAAATACCTGACGTAAAAGCCCCTTTTTGCACTAGTGATTTTTATTCTAAGATTTCTTACAGGATTCCTGAATTCATTGAATTTTCAATGGATCATTTCCCTAGCTTCAAGAGAATCTGGTTCTTGTTTTAACCTAGAATGTTTTTTTCTAATTAAATACTCCTAAATCTGTGTTAGCCATGCGTCTAAACATTTACAAACCAAACTGCAAAACTTAAAAGCAAGATCATCTTCAAAACCAACATTCTCTCATTATCTTAATCAGTTTTCATAAACATGACTCAGTCATGATGATAAACTTCAACCTAGGTACTTACTTGATTTCACATCAGAAGAACTAAGAGAGAACATATTTTGCCTTGGAATTGGAAAACAAAGCAAGAGTCACTAACACTGTTGTATTGTAGGGGAAACAAGATGATTGGGAAATGTCTCTTTCCTTGTTAAACAAGTTACAATGACTAAAAAAAAATATTATGTGGGAAGATGATGTTGTAAGTATTAGGCATGATCACACACCTCAGGAATACATAACCAGTTTTTTCTTGTGGAGAGTTTCTGCTCTGTACATTTATAAACCCTGCGGACTTGCAATGGATGTGACAATGTTCCAAGAGTGCAGTACTATTACCAAAAATGAAGTCCACACTCCCTTCAATGTAACAATCTTTCAAGTATTGCTTTCCATAATGTAAGTACAGTGTGTCCTGCACTAATCACAAAATAAGTTTATTTATCACCTTGGTACCTCAGATTTTCCTCAAATGAAACAGAAGGATAATGGTGTACAAAACCATCTAGCCTAACAATCATGGCCTCTTGTTAATTGAAGATCTTATTATGTTTACGCAACACACACTATAAAGGATACATCATGCACACATAACTTTCTAAAATCAAACTCAGAATAAAAATATGAAGACAGTGAAGCACCTGCCACCCAAGGAACCTGCAATTATAGAAAGCACAACGATCTGTTGTTACTCTGAGTGCCACTGCTTGCCCTGCACCCTGCTAGGTAAAAGAGGGAAACAAAAGAACAGTGTGCACAAGGTCTCTGCTAAAATTCCTTCATATTTTAAACATAACAATGGTGTTCATATTTTAAACAAAACAAAACAAGTTCCCAAATTGGTCTGTCAAGCACCACCAAATCCGCAGTAAGAGGGATCGAAGAACCTATCTACTTCACAAATCCACCTACAACAAACGATAAAGAAATTCTGTCAAAATTATCTCTCCTATATTATTCACAATGCAAGAGAATAACAGTGTATACATTCAAACAAGCCAAACCTTGGTTGAGGGTGTCAGAGGCTGCGGAGGAGGTTAAGAACAGAGGTGTGGCGCGGTGGCTCACAGGGTGGCGTCTGGTTGACGAGGAGCTTTGGTGGAGGTTGGATTAGGGTGAGGGCTGACTTGGGGGGAGCAGTGAGGGGGCTAGGGCTCGCCGGGAGTGAGGAGGAGATAGTGGCCAAGGTTAAGAGGAATGGGTGAGTGAGGCGCGAGAGTTAGGGTTATTTGGGGATAAGTGGCGCGAGATACGAAAGTGAAAAATGTGGTAGTATATGATAGCGGTTAAATCTTAACCGCTATCATAATAGCACTTCTAATAGCGGTTACATCTTAACCGCTATTATATAGCACTTCTAATAGCGGTTAAATCTTAACCACTATTATATATTTTCAAATATGATCGATCATTTGAAAATGTAATCGATCATAATAAAAAAATGTGGATGTCGCTCGAGCGAGATCAGTGTCGCTCAAGCGAGAAACAACCCGAGAATGCCAATTTTGTGCAGGTGGCGTCGCTCGAGCGAGACCAGTGTCGCTCAAGCGAAATACAACCCGAGAATGCCAATTTTGTGCAGGTGGCGTCGCTTGAGCGATGTTATTTTCGCTTTAGCGAATGTTGACCTGCGTAACCGTCGATCAAAGTTAGCCGGATAATGTAACATGGGTGACCTCATGTTTGAATCGGATGTCGCTCGAGCGAGAATATTGTCGCTCAAGCGAAATACAACCCGAGAATGCCAATTTTGTGCAAGTGACGTCGCTCGAGCGATGATAATTTCGCTTGAGCGATATTGCAAAAATCAGATAAAATCATCAATTATTTTCTCATTAGCGACCGATTTTAATTCGGTCACTATTTCAATTTGTAATTCGGTCGCTAAATCAGTCGCTAAATGATTTTTTTATTTATGTATGAAATAGCCACCGATTTAGCGACCGAAATTTTGCGACGCAAAATATTGGTCGCTATTTCGGTCACTAAATAAAAAAGTGAAAACCAAATCATATTTTGGTCGCTAAATCGGTCGCTAATTGCGACCGAATTAAAGTGGTCGCTAAATCGGTCGCTAATTGCGATGGAATTAAAGTGGTTGCTAAATCGGTCTCTAATTGCGACCAAAATTAAATCGGTCGCTAATTGCGACCGAAAAAATTCGGTCGCTAATTTCGGTGGCTAAATGTGTTTTTTCTTGTAGTGTCTACTCTATGAAGAAAATATTTTTCTTTCTTAAAAAAAAGTATTTATAGA
Organism: Sphenostylis stenocarpa; assembly: GCA_963425845.1. Lineage (NCBI taxonomy): Eukaryota > Viridiplantae > Streptophyta > Magnoliopsida > Fabales > Fabaceae > Sphenostylis > Sphenostylis stenocarpa. Next base: position 15,602,515 of record OY731405.1, on the reverse strand, counting down.
GAAATTTAACCAAAACATGAGACTATATAAACATCAATATGTTAAAAATGCAAAAAGTGAAATTCTTTGTGCAACTCTATCTGCTTTATTCAACGGTTCTATACTTCTATATATTATTTCATTAATGGAGAGAAATTCCATTCAATGACTCTGACCGTACATTGATCTCATCTTAATTACTTTTTTTATTCTTTACTTTTAAATATACAGAGAAATGGAAACAAAAATATATGATATGAAACAAAAGTTGAGAATTGGGTTTAAAATAACAAATATAAATGCATGATTCACAAATTATTTTGGGAATGCTGCTAACTAATTAGTAATATGTTATATTTTTTTAAAGTTTGATTATCCTTTTTACATTTTTAAATAAAATTGAGACGTGTAATTTCTAATTAATGTTTTATTTTGATTTGTTCAATATATATCAGATTAAAAAAAATTAAAAAATTAAAAAATTAAAAATTAAAAATTAAAAAAACTAATGGGATAAAGCTACAAATCCTAGTGCGTTTACTTTTAATGTTTTTACCAAACATTTTCGTATAAGCAGTTAGTTGGAATGATTCAACTTGACTCTCAAGTAGCAAGTGAGTCCATATAATGATATGCACACTTGGCCAATTTATAATGAGTGGAGATAGTTTTTTTATACAATCACATAAGATCAATTAATTAACCACAAGGAGTGCCTATTGACATTGAAAAAAAAAACATAATTAATTGATATATTATCTGAATAAGTGAAAGTAAAAGAAAAACTAAAAGCAAAAACAAAATAACCTCAAAATATGCCCTTAAAAAGGCATTTCCATCCGTTAAGGGAATAAGATATTCAAACTTTTTACAGATACTAATTCCACCTAATTAAAGAAAAACATAAAAAATATAAAGAGGAGTTCTACCATGAATTTTTAGCATGATTTTAATTTTACCTCTTCTATAACTTGTTTCTTATTAACTTTTTTTTTTCTCTCTAAGAAAACAATATTGTTGTAGTACTTCAAAATAGCCCACATAGTTTTTCAAATTTTTTTTCACAAACAAGACCTATATGATCCTCCAACGTACTACAGACTACAAGAAATACATTAAGATATGAGCAAACTGTTTTTCAAATATAATTTACAAAGAAGTAACCAAGAATAAATGATTTGCATCTTTAGCACCTTGATGACATAAAACACATGTATCATCTTTAATAATGAAAGCAAGATATCTTCTTATCAAGTTTGTTTTAGATGGAAAGGAATTGAGTAACACTTGCCATGTCAATACTTGAAGCTTATGACATCCAATTTCTCCTGATTTTTTCTTACAATGCCTTTATCACATTTTAAGAAGATATGAATGACTCCACTAATACAAAATAGACAAAAGATGACATTTTTTAACTACAATTATATGTGAACTGTTGTTGACAAAAAGGCGGTGATAATTTTGAAATTATTTTTAACTTTTTAACAACAGTTAATGTATAACCGTCGTCATATGTAATATATGATGATAGTTTTATTTATAACTGTTGTCGTATGTGACATACGACAATTATTTTAAAAGAACTATCGTTAAAAGGTTAGACGTACAACGACAGTTTTAAATGAATTGTCATCGTATATAACATATGAGGACGATTCTTTTATATCCGTCGTCGTATGTAACATACAACGATAATTATAAATATAACTATCGTCGTATGTCTAACCTTTTAATGACGGTTCTTTTATAACTATTGTTATATGTCACATATAATGACGGTTATAAAAAACCGTCATTATATGTCACATATGACGACAATTATAAAAAAACTGTTGTCATATGTCACATACGATGACGAAATTCTTATAGGTTATGGGTCTGAAAAAACTATGAGTAGACACTACAAAAAAAAAGCCTATTACCTACGGAATATTACCTACGGATAAAAATCCGTAAGTAAATTTTACATTACCTACGGATATTACCCACGGATAATAATCCGTAGGTAAATTGTACATTACCTACGGATTTTACCTACGGAATTCTATCCGTAGGTAAAGTGTACATTACCTACGGAATTCTATCCGTGATTAATTATCCATTACCTACGGATATTATCCGTAGGTAATGTCATCCGTGGGTAATCCGTAGGTAATTACCTACAAAATTACTATCCGTAGGTAAATTATATTAAACTAAAAGAATTGTCACTAACAAGAATCGAACCCAGTACCTTAAAGTTGAAAACTGATACTCCAACCACTAAACTATTAGGATATTCTAATAATAATTTACAAATAAATTATACTTATATTTATTCGTGTAAATATATAAATATATAAATATATAAATATATAAATATATAAATATAAAATATAAAAATATAAAAATATAAAAATATAAAATATATAAATATAAAATATATAAATATATAAATATATAAATATATAAATATATAAATATATAAATATATAAATATATAAATATATAAATATATAAATATATAAATATATAAATATATAAATATATAAATATATAAATATATCAATATATAAATATATAAATACATAAATACATAAATACATAAATACATAAATACATAAATACATAAATACATAAATACATAAATACATAAATACATAAATACATAAATACATAAATACATAAATACATAAATATAAATATATAAATATATAAATATATAAATATATAAATATATAAATAGATAAATATATAAATAGATAAATATATAAATAGATAAATAGATAAATATATAAATATATAAAATATATATAAATATAAAATATATAAATATAAATATAAAATATAATATTTTATATTTATATATATTTTATATTTATATATATTTATATTTATATATTTTATATTTATATATTTTATATTTATATATTTTATATTTATATATTTTATATTTATATATTTTATATTTATATATTTTATATTTATATATTTTATTTATATATTTTATAGTTATATATTTACACGGATAAATATAAATATAATTTATTTGTAAGTTGTTATCAAAATATCCTAATAGCTTAGTGGTTGGAGTATCGACCTCCAACTCGAGGTACCTGGGTTTGAATCCCGCCAATGACAATTCCATTAATCTTATAATCATTCAAAGTTCTGAAAATATAATAAATAATAAAAATATAATATAAAGGGGAGGGGAAAAATATTTTGTTTGGATTATAATTCGTAGGTAATTACCTACGACCAAATTATATACGGATTTCCTATGGAAAGAAATCCGTAGGTAAAGTGACATTACCTACGGATTTTTGTCATTACCTACGGATTTTACCCGTAGATAATAAACGTTTTTTTTTGTAGTGAGAGTTTAAACACTGGTGAGGGATGAATGACTTCGAGGAGTAAAGTCATTTTTATTGTTCCTCAATTTTTTGGGAAAAATTATTACATATGGGTTGTCAAAATAAGACAATGTTCGAAGTCTTTTGAATTATGAGAGTATGTAGATGAAGATAAGTAAGTTTCACTATTAAAAGTTAATCCTACTATAACTCAAATCAAGCAACATGAGGAGACTATGAAGAAGGAGAAAGTTGTCTCATGTCTCCATTTAACTTTGGTAGATGAGGTCTTTATCAATATTATGCAATTCATAACCACCAAGCAAATATGTAACTGAATAAAATATGTGCAGGTGATGAAAAGGTAAGGTCCATCAAGCTCTTAACACTTAAAAGAAAGTTTGAAATGTTGAAAATAAATGAGAATGAATTTACCAAGGAGAACACCTCAAAGTTGTCTCATTTGGTGAATCAATTGAGATTATATGATAAGGTTGTAAAAGACAATAAGGTTATAGAAGACAAGGTTGTAGAAAAAATATTGATTAGCCTACCCGAAAATTTTGAAACTAAAGTTGTTAATCAAATGCAATATAATTAACTCGTGTCCAATATCACAAGGACACAATTATAAAAATGTATTCATTACCATATATCATTTTCTCTAAAAACAGTAAATAATAGTAAATATGGGGGATTGATCAAAGAGTAAAAAAATAAAATAAATAAATTGATGTAAAATAATAAAAATTAAAATCGAATTTCAAGTAGAATATTAATAATAATAATTAAAATTAAATTGAAGCATAATTTAAATAACTGAAATTTATAAAATTAAAATAAAGTGTTTTTAATTAAAAGTGCAAAATAAAAAATTGCTTTAAAATAAAATAGTACGAGTAATTAAATTAAAAATTTCTGGAAACGATAACTTTAAAACTAAATTGAGAATTTCAATTGGAGAAAAAATGAATTGAAAATGAAAATTAAGTTGTACCAGAATAAAATAAAAATTATAAACAATTAAATCGCAGAAATAAAAATGAGTGTTGAATGAATAAAATAAATAGAATAATATAAACTGGAAAATTCAATAGAAATTATAAATTAAATAAAAAGAGAACAAACTGGAACTGCCACTAGTACGAAATCACTTTTAACATCGGGCTTTCCACATCGGTTCTTTAAGAACCGATGTAGAAAGTGAATTCAAGACTTTCAACATCGGTTCCCGGATGAGCCGATGTAGAAAGTCTTTTTATAAAATTAAGAGAATTGATACTTGGCAGGATTCGAACCCAATACCTTGAAGTCGAAGGCTGATACTCCAACCACTAAGCTACCAAGATTTTCTAATAATAACTTATACATAAATTATATTTATATACAAATAAAAATGTATATTCATGTAAATATATAAATATAAAATATATAAATACAAATACAAATATATTTATATATTTATATGTTGGATGTGAGAGCGCGCTCGAGAGTAAAAGTGTGTGTCAAGTGGGTTTTCAAAATTTGATGTCAAATTTGTGAGCAAGTTTCTTTATATGAATTTGTAATTTAATGATAGAATATAATCTTTATAATTTATTTATAATAATATAGAATATAATCTTTATAATTAATTTATATAATGATATAAAATAAAGAAAAAAATTATTTTATATCATTATATAAATAAATTATAAAGATTATATTTTGTCATTAAGTTATAATCCATATAAAGAGACCCGCTCACAAATTTGACATCAAATTTTAAAAATTCACTCGACACACACTTTCATCCTCGAGCGCGTCCTCACATCCAACATATAAATATATAAATATATTTGTATTTGTATTTATATATTTTATATTTATATATTTACATGGATATACATTTTTATTTGTATATAAATATAATTTATGTATAAGTTATTATCGGAAAATCCTGGTAGCTTAGTGGTTGGAGTATCAGCCTCCGACTCTAAGGTACTCGGGTTCGAATCTTGCCAGTGACAATTCTCTTAATCTGATAATAATTCAAATTCCTAAAAAATATAAATAATAAAAATATAATATAAAAGGGTTATAAAAGGGAGAGGATAGTCTAGGAAACTCTAGATCAATAGATAGGATAATTAGAGATGTGTTATGAATAAATAAAATAAAAAAAATATTAGACTTTCTACATCGGTTCTAGAACCGATGTTAAAAGCCTATTTTGTACTAGTGTGCGATCAAAGTAGATGAGCTCGCCTAAGCATGGCAACGGGGTGGGGCGGGGCGGGGGCGGGTTTTGCCTCCCGATCCCCGCCTCGACTTTTTAATCATCCCCGTCCCCGCCCCGATCCCACGGGGTTAGAAATTAAGTCCCCATCCCCGTCTCCGCTGGGTTTCGTGTTCCCGCCCCGGCCCGTCCCCGATTTATATTATTTTTAAAAAGATAATTATATAATAAATTAATTTTACTATCTATTTTTTATATATAAATAAATATTTATAATTTTATAATTTATAATTATTATTAATTAAATATACATTTTAATTTATTATATTTATATTAAAATATGTATGTAAAAGAAATATTTAATCATTTTTTATTTATAACATTATTATTATTATTATAATACAGTATTCAAATATTTGAATACTTATAACATTATTATTATAATACTATATTCAAACATTTGGTTATATATATAAGTTAATTCATTTTTAAGTTGTCATTTAAAAATATGAAATATATAGTTTATGAAAGAATTAATGGTTGAGTTCAAGAGGGGGGTGAATTGAACTTTAAAACTTTTTCGCAAAACTTACTTTCTTTTGGAAGAATGAGTTATCTTTATTCAATTTTTGCAAAGGTAATTTGGTTTAAACACAGACAAGTTTATAGACGAGAAAATAAAAGAGATGAAAGAAGAAATTTAACACACAAATTTATACTAGTTCACTCTAATCCAGAGCTACATCCAGTTCTTGACAAACCTGTCAAGTTCCACTAATTCCAAGTGAAAATTACAACCAGTAGATACTCACCAATCTACCCCAAGAACTATCTTGCAAACCCACAAGATAGAATCTTGAAAACCACCCAGTAACCAAATCCAGTTACTGTACCAAGTGCAGATCACAATCTAACCTGCACAATCACACTTTTACAAAAGAGTATGAAAAGAAAAAACCTGGACTTGAAGTTCTAATTGTCCAGAACAAATTCTAACAAGCACTTTCTCTCTTTGATTGACCACAATTCGATCACAAGACCTTATGATATGAAAAGATTCTTGAATGCGGAGAAAGTCACGTATATGAAAGTTTCACAGATTGATTTCACAAGTTTTCTCAAGTAGTGTGTTGTATATATTTCAAAAGATAGATCAATTCTGTATATATAGAGTAAAACAAAGAATCAGAACGTTTCATCTGTCAAAAACTGTTTCAGAGAGTCACAAGATCGATTAGTTTGAAGTATAATAGGTTAGAAGAGACTCTGATCGATTAGAACTGAAGTATGATCGATCAGACCGAGTTATGATCGATCAGAATGAAACTATGATCGATCAGATTACATTTCAATCGATTAAAACCACGATTCAATCGATTGATTTCATTTAAAAGTTCATTCAATCGATTGTTTCGAGTTTTCAATGGATTGAAATAGCTTTAGAAAAAATGATAGCTCTCTGTTTTAATCGATTGAAAATCATTTCAACAGATTGAAAATTATTTCAACAGATTGAAAATGCGAAACCATGATATTTGAAAAAATTCACTAAGTTATTTTAACTTGTTGATTCTGCGAATCAATCAATTGAAAATACGATTATGTATGACCACTTATTCTGTTAAGTGATTTTAACAGATTGAAAATCTTTTTCAACAGATTAAAAAAAACTTAGTTTGTTCTTTTAATACTTGAATGTGAGTTTTTCATGCAGAAAATGATTTTCAATGAGATGCAATGTTTTAAGGTGCTTATCACAAAATATAATGGACTATCAAGAGATTAAGTGCTTAAACTAAAAACCTAATCATCTACACACCCACAACCTAAGCTATATCTATGTCTTCATCAAATCCACCAAGTGCTTCAATCTCCCCTATTTGATGGAGACAAATAACCACTGCACCTGCATAAAAAATAATGCACTGGAGACATATATTTTGTGGTGTGTGTGTAGTGACAGCTTTAAGCAAAATACTTCTCCCCTATTTGATCGCATCAAATAGATTGTTTTAGTTACAGATCTAATGGGGCCACGTGGGTACCCCGAATATAAAACAGAACATTAAAAACTAAGAAAAGAAAACAGAATAACGAAACATAAAAAGTCTTCATTCATCCCCGGGCCTTGATTGAATTGTAGTTCCACAATCCCGTTGTAAATGTCTTCTAGTTGATTATCAATATGCTGGAACCTTGCAATGAAATTTTCATCCAAATAATGTCGTCGAGCCCTCGGAGCGAGCAGTCATCCGCATATGCCTCCTTTGGTCCGAATGCGGTTCGCTCATTTGATGTAACATTGTTCTTTCGAACCGAGACGAGAGGCATGCCACGGTCAGGCAGTGGATTGTATGGAATCATTTCCAGTGGGGTCACTTCTTCCATTGGATCGGACGGATGTGCTGCAGAAGTTCCAGGAATATCAGTGTTGATTCCTTCTTCTTGCTCTTCTTCTTCACTTTCTTCACTTCTCCCAGCATCTTCTTTCGAGATCCATTCACCATCAATTTTAATGAATCCCATTTTGTGAAGCACTGAATTATTTATTTCATTCGTTGGTCGGACGGTTTCAACAAGTTCTCCTTCTACATTAACACCAAAATGTGTTAAAAACTTAGAAATCAGAATAGCATAAGGATACCCGAAATCACTAAGTCTCTTGGCTTTGATCATGTGATCCTTGATGACGAAGACCCAGCTTCACCCGTATCCTGTGGTGAATGCAGTACATCGATACTAAATCTCCTTCGTTTAGCACCGCATGATTGCTCCCCCGGGTGTGAGCTGCCACGACACAATGAAAGCGAGAATTCTTTCTTCCAGCTTTAGCTTCCCAGTATTGAAAGAGCTAACAGAATCATGAGTATTCTTCATGCATGACCGAAAGTACTTGAACTTTATTAAATTCGTCCACATCTCGAAGTGTATCCTTTGGTGACTTTTACACCAACACCCTTTATTCCAAGCAACCTCCTTCCGGATGTTGGGTGAAATTTCAATGTCTACACCTTTAACTTGGGTTTTCAAAGTGGAACCTTCAAAGGATAAATTTGTGAAGAAAACTTTAATCAAATCAGGATAAATCCTACCATTTAACTCCGAAACTTCGAAGCTTTTGGTGTTGCAGTAACTTTCGAATGCCTCCGAATCCTTCGGCATCAAACCAGGAGAACTTTAACATCTTCTGAATGTTGACTTGCTTCCTGCTCAATTCATGGATAAACAAATCCATTTTCTCTTGGTCCCCATTGAACCAAGTTTCAATTCGACCTCCAACATTTGGTTCTTGCCTTGCATTAGAAGACTCGCCTCTCTTGGACTTCTTCCTATCGGATTTAGTACGTTTGAGCATGCTTGAATTTTTGGAATGAACGAAAAGAACCGAGAAGAAAGGATGATTCAAGAAGAAAAAATACTACTCGTTTTCTTTAGAAATGAGAGCACACGAACTCTTCAACTTTACGAGTTTTGTCTTTATTGCAGTTGATGATAAAAGAGGAGAGAGAATTGCTATTGTACACTTTAATTACCCTTACAGTAGATATCCAATCGGGGTCAATCAGCTTTTATTGGAAATCTTAGATATTAAAGAGAGTAGCTGAAGTTTATCTTGTTGTAAATGCTTTCAATTTACTCGTAGAAATTTTTAGAGACAAAGTACATACAACTAGCCCAAAAAAATAATCAATTGATATTCAGTGAAACCAATTGATTTTGTAATCGCAGATACTCGAAGTAAAATAAACAGATTGAATCGAGAATTAAATCGATTGTTATTGTAAGAGACAATCATGCGAGTGTCATAAGTAAATTCAATCGATTGAATCGAAGATTTAATCGATTGATTTATAGAAGAAAGTATGCAGAGCTACAAGGTTAATGAAATAAATCGATTAAAAGCTTATCTAATCGATTGAACTGATAACATATCAATACCGAGAGTAAGAATCAGGAAATCAATAGATTATTTCGCAATTTCAATCGATTGAAACAAATAATATCAAGTTATTCATGCAATTATTAATCGATTGAACTTGTTATCGACTCGTTAAAAAGCATACAATCACTGTAAAGAATCAGTTATGCAATACTAGATATATCTAGAATTCCTAATTCAGATCCTAAGCATATTAAGTCTATCTCTAGGAAGTGGTTTAGTGAATAAATCAGCTAACTCGTTTTTCAGATTCAATGAATAATATCTCACAGTCACCCCTAGATACGTGTTCTCTAATAAAGTGATGTCTAATTTCAATATGCTTAGTTCTAGAGTGTTGAATAGGATTCTTAGTTAAGTTTATTGCACTAGTATTGTCACAAACCAGAGGTACCTTGTTTAGAGTCACTCCATAATCTGTCAGTTGTTGCTTGAGGTAGATGCTTTGAGCACAACAACTCCCAGCTGCAATGTATTCAGCTTCTGCAGTTGACAGAGCAACACACACTTGCTTTTTGTCGTGCCACGATATAAGACTCGCTCCCAAGTAAATGACAAGTACCGGAGGTACTTTTTCCGTCCAATCTACATCCTGCAAAGTCGAATCGAGAAAATCCAACAAGTTTAAGGGATGCACCTTCGGGATACCATAGTCCAACATTAACTGTTCCCTTAAGGTACTTCAGAATCCTTTTGGCAGCGGTAAGATGTGATTCCTTTGGATTTGCCCGAAATCTTGCACAAAGGCACACACTAAACATAATGTCAGGTCTACTAGCAGTTAGATATAGTAGTGAACCAATCAAACCTCTATATTTAGTTTGATCAACAGGTTTTCCTTTTTCATCTAAGTCTAGACAACAATTAGTAGACATGGGTGTAGAGGACTCCTTGCAATTTTGCATATCAAATTTCTTTAACAATTCATTGCAGTATTTAGATTGACTAAGAAAAATGCCATTTCAATTGTTTAACCTGGAGACCAAGGAAGAAATTCAATTCTCCCATCATAGACATTTCAAATTCACTTTGCATTTCTTTTACAAACTTATTACACATGGCATTATTAGTGGAACCGAAAATGATATCATCCACATACACCTGCACCAGAATAATGTCAGTTCCAGATTTCTTAATGAATAGAGTTTTATCAACCTCACCTCGCTTGTACCCTTGATCAATTAGGAAGTTACTTAACCTCTCATACCATTGTCTAGGTGCTTGCTTTAAACCATAAAGGGCCTTTTTCAATTTGTAGACATGGTCAAGATGCTTGTGATCTTCAAACCAGGAGGTTGAGAAACTGTAGACCCCAAATCTTGCCCGGGCTCCAAATAAAGTCAGAAGATCCCCTATTCGAAGACGGCCGAAGCCTAACAAGCCACTAGGAGAGACTATTAGGCTCCCGTACCAAGATAGGAAGGTTTTTTGGCCCAAAATAAAGTTTCTCGCGTGGAAGGGGACTCCCGGGTCAAGTCTCGCTCAAGCGAGTACGTCCGCCGCTTGAGCGACAGGTGCCGCAATCAAAGGGGACTTCCAGGTCGAATCTCGCTCAAGCGACTGGTGTACTCGCTTGAGCGACGGATGCTGCCACCAAAGGGGACTTCCGGGTCGAGTCTCGCTCAAGCGACCGATGTACTCACATGTACTCGCTTGAGCGAAAGATGCTCCAACGAGACTGGGGTCTCGTTCACCCAGACCGGGGTCTCGTTGCCAACAAAAACGAGACCGGGGTCTCGTTCACCCAGACCGGGGTCTCGTTGACGACAAAAACGAGACCGGGGTCTCGTTCACCCAGACCGGGGTCTCGTTGACGACGAAAACGAGACCGGGTTCTCGTTCACCCAGACCGGTGTCTCGTTGCTTATGCAAAACGAGACGGCGGTCTCGTTGTACGAGACGGCGGTCTCGTTGCTTCTGTCAAACGAGACGGCGGTCTCGTTGTGCGAGACGGCGGTCTCGTTTCTGTCAGACGAGACCGGCGGTCTCGCCACCTGACAGCGCGAAAAACTATAAATAGGGGTCCTTCCCCCCTCATTTCCACACAGAAACACACCAAGAAGCATTAGCTCTCCCTTCTCTCTAGATTTTCTCTCTCTAGAATCCCTCCGAGGCATTTCCGGAGTTTCTGAGCGTCTTAGAGTGAGTTCTTGAGCGTTCTAGATCTTCTTTAGAATCCCTCCGAGGCATTTCCGGAGTTTCTGAGAGTTTGTAGAGTGAAGGGCTGCCAAAACGCACCCACTTTGTTGAGAGTTAATACAAAAAGCTTGCTTCGAAGGTGCAAAATTCTCTCTTCTTATTTTTACCGCTTTAAATTATAAAGGCTGCAATAGAAATTAGGGCCATGTAGTCATACTTTTAAATTCCGCAGAATGAATAAAAAGGGTAAAAGTGTGTTTTTCTAGTTTATCAATAAAAATAAGCCGGCCTATCATAGGGAACCCGAAAGGGGCGTCGCAAAGGGACTAATACTCCCTTCGCACGTAACCAACTCCCTTACCCAACTCTGGTTCTAATGACCAAAGTTGGTTTTCGAAAACCAACGCCTTTTTTAAACCCCTTTTCCGATGTTTATGGTAAAAATATCGGTGGCGACTCCATAGAACCCAAAATAAATAAATCCTTGGGTTAGCCCGGTTGTCGGACAACTCAAGGACACCTTTCGAAAACCTCGTCTTTAGGTTAGCCCAGTTATCGGACAACCTAAGGACGTTGTAACCACCAATAAAAATGCGAAAACAAGAGGGTCGATAAAACCATCGCGTCGCTCCGACCGCCTCTTTTTGACGGCGGCGACAGATGGCGACTCCATTGGGGAAGCCTAGAGAGTTAGTCCCATTTAGTGATGGGCCGGCTTAAACAATAAATAAACCAAGAAAATAACACTTTTGCCCTTAACTTGTATTATAACATGCTTTATTGTCTGACTTTCAATAAACTGTTGTTTGTTTATACTTACGCAAATTGATTGAGATATAAACTGCACACAAATCCCTTGCACACTACAGTTCCTCCTATACCCGGGGGCAAGTGAGATAACCATAGGGAGTGGGTGGCAGGTACGGTTCGCTGCAGTCAGGGCCTTGTGCCCACCAGTGTGATCGGAAACCACCACTCAAGGTGATAACCTTCCTCTTTTGGCAACAAGACCGACTCTGGCCTTAGTGTTGAGCATGGTCGGACGGCTGGAGAGTGGGGACCCTATAATGGGGGCACCTTGGGGGCCTTAGCCTGGTGAGAACAGTTAGAACCTACCCTAACCAATACACTTTTCTGCAGGAGAATCCTACCTCGTGATAAAAACGGAATCTCACCTGTTCGGGGATGATCAAATTGTGTGTGCATATGATTGTTGCATTTGTATGTTGCATAGCATAAACAAACAACAAAAAATTCCAAAAAATATTTTCACAAATAAACACCCTTATCTCGGACAGTCTGCCTTTTAGCTAGCCTGGTTTCAGGTTCTTTGCAAGCTAAGTAGCCACGCAGTTCCGACAGAAGAGATAAGGGACACTAAATATTCTTTCGCATAAAGCCATATTTTATCTCGGACGATCCGCCTTTTAGCTAGCCTGGTTTCGGGTTCTTTGCAAGCTAAGTAGCCACGCAGTTCCGACAGAAGAGATAAAAGGCTATAAAATAAAAAGCAATAAAAAAATAAAAAATAAAAAAATCCAAAATAAATAAAATAATAATAACAAAATCAAAACATTTATAACAATAATTTTGACAAAGTCGTGTCATTCATATTGCATCATGTCATAAGTGGAAAAACCAAGAGAGAAAATAAATGCATAAGGAAAGTATGCATACGCATCATTTTAATAAATCCCTCAAAAATGGGTCTTAGAGGCGTTTTTTGGGAAAAATACTGGGCCAAATCCCCTTCGGGTATTTGCAACTTGGTTCTTCACCCTTTTCTCTTCGTTTTGACATGTTGTGCGTCCAAATCGGACAACCCAGTCAAAAGTTATGCCACTTTGAACATCTGCTGCCCTTTTGTACTGGTACATGCATAAATACATTCATTCTAGGGAGCACTAGATATTCCCTAAGACAATGGCGAAAGAGGCCCCGAGCACACTTGTGACCTTCGTGACAAGGAAGGGACAAGTGTACTAAGGAGTGATGGTGATTGCCATTATACTTGTCAAATCTGTGATGGGAAAGAAACCATTACACCAAGGTGGGTAGGATACCCCACAAAGCATAAGCTTTAAGGAGGATATTTAAGCCATTGTCTTAAGGAATATCCATAAATCATTCATTTTTAACAATAAAAATCTTTTTGCATTCTAGAAAGCGGCTGGTATTCTTCATGCCCTCATCCGCATAAAAAAAAAAAACACAAAATCCCAAACACTATCATACATCATGTTAGAAAATAAAACATGATAATGTTTAGGAAAAAACAAACACTTGCATACATGCATCCACCAAACTTCATCCTCATAACATACATCTAACAATAGACAGTTGGAGAAGGTGAACATTCCTCAATACCATGAGAAGAGGATAGGGCATTCGCATGCCATGTACAAAAAAAAAAGAGAAATTAAATAGAAATTCTAACCCGCCTATTTAGGCTTCGAAGCATTGCATTGAGGAATGTACACTGTCTGGATGAAACAAATAAAATTGTTTGTCTCAACCGTCTACTACATTCATGAATTGCATCCATAAATTGCATTCATTCTCACTTTAATAAAAAGATAATAAAAAGAAAGGATTAGTCGATGTGCTTTCCACAAATCGAAGTAAGATGGAGAGTAAGCCTTTCGTCATCAAGTTCTCCCCAATGGTTGATCCGTCCAAGGAAGATAATAAGCCTCAACCGTTGGGTATCCGAGTTAATAAAGGAGAGGGGGCAAGGGCGTCATCGCGTTTGTTCATGCCTCCCACCTCAAATAAAGTTGCACCATGGAGATACGCAAAAACATCTTCCATTAATGAAGATATCTCCAAGCATAGCCAACATTCGGGGGCAAAATTAGAAGTAAAAGAATCTACACCCCCGGGAGCTATAAGGCAATGCTCCCAAGAATAAAGGAAAAATAAAGAGACCGAAGAAAAACATAATCCAAAGAGGAAATTGAAGAAACTTTGGATTCACGACGCTGAGGCAATTCTTTCGACGCTCCGCCAAAGAGATAAACTCGGGGTAGGCGACAAGCTAGTCACAGTTTGAGCTAGAGACAACATTCGGATCAGCAAGTCGTTTGCCCTACCTTGAATGGATGCGGCTGAAGAAGACCATTGAAATATCTTTTGCCAATATGAAAAGACTTCCCCAAAGGTCACCCACATGATGAGGAAATATGGGTGCCGCCCAAACCAAGGGCTCATTAGAAACTCTCAAGGAATAAGGGAACACCAGATTTTAAAGACAATCCTTTCAAACATGGCCTAGGTTATGACCCTACTAAGGGCCGTGCGAAAAAAGAAAAGGGAAGTCTCCCCTCCACACGCTCAAGCAAATTTTCCGAAGTGAAGGGGTGCAAGCGTCAAAAGCCACCTTAGTCATTAGGAAATCTTTTTAAGGGATGTAAACCCCATGATTGTTAGAGACTATCCCTGGGGCGAGCCCGACCCCCGGGCATCTTAGGGCACATATTCCCTCATTAATTAATAAGAATGATTCTTTCTATTTGCTTCTTTTCTTGCTACTTCTGACTGGACCACATGAATAACCCTGTCTAAGTAAACATAAAAAAAAAAGAAGAAGAGAATAAGAAGCGCTTCCAAATAATCAAACCTTCGTCATTGCTATCATCATCGAGTTAGCTGATTAGAAGCACATAAAAATAAGACTTCACCTAAAGCCATAAAGAAAGTCACGCTTCGCCAATACTGTGAACAAAAATATAAATCCACAAAAAAAAAAAAAAAAAAAAAAAAAAGCCCAGAGAAGCCAAAGGCCAAAGAAAAGGGCAAATGACCCGGTAGGATACCCGAACAACAATAAAGGGTAGCCTAGGCAAAAGTTAGGGTTACAAATAAAGATCCACTAGGATTCCTCCGAATTTTTACAAGAGAGAGAACCTAGACAAAAGATAGGGCCAACACACAGTATCCTAGTTCGAAAACCCAAAGGGCGATCTAGGGAAATCAGCTAGCCATTTAAAAGCAATGGAAACAAAACTGAGGCGCAAAAGGGGAAAAACGTATGCTTAGACAAAAGCTTAAACACCTAAGCCTAACCCTAGCCAACCATTCTTACAAAAACCTTTTTCTAACAAAAATAACATGCTAAAACACAAGCCATTGAATTTACCTTTTTACTTCTTTTCTCTTGACCCTCACACCAAAATTCTAATAATTAATTTGGGAATATGGAGGCGTATAGTCAACAAGAGGATTGAAATCCCTAGAGTGAAGAAAGAGGGACACTACATGGCAAAGAGTGCTCTACAAGAAAAAAGAAGGAAAAGAGAAAAACCAATCATTCTTCAATCACGGCAAAGTCAAAGACGGCAAAATCGGTACAGCCTATCATGTCGACAAAAAGCACATAACATCGGAAGCTCATCAGAAGTAAAAGCACATTGGTTAATCCTTTTGGAAAATTAATTGAAATAGTATTATAGGATGCATATCGCCAACATTGCATGCATATGATAGGCTCCTATCTCTCAAAAAAAGAAGAGAAAGAAAAATGACAATAAAAAGAATGATGCCTGCTAGCAGATTCTTAGGCAAAAGATAGGGTAGCCCGCTAGATCGAAAACCCGCAAAGGGCGGTCTAGGCAAAAGTTAGGGCATTCATAAAAAAGGAAAAAGCCCGCTAAGATATCCTAGGCAAAAATTAAGGCAGCCCGCTAGACCGAAAACCCCAAAAGGGCAGTCTAGGCAAAAGATAGGGCTAAACCAAAAAATGAATAAAAGAGAGGGGTCCTTCATCATAATCATGAGAGTCTAGCAAGAGAATGCCAGTCACTTTTCCAAATGCATCAATAAAAAAGAATAGATCGCATTTAGGGCATCCACACACAAGTAGTCGCACAAAATGACTTTGTCAATGTCAAAAATGAAAGAAATAAAAAATTACTTTAGACAAATAACAAAAATGAAAAGCATTCATGCATGTAAGGAGACTAGCTCCATGTTTGTGTTTGAAAACAGGATCACCGAAACAGTCTCCAAATAATACTCTCAAGAAAATGGAGCAAGTCGTTAATCAAGCGACTCATCAAAATAAGAAATCAAGAGCTTCAGCTACCATCCTTCTACCCAGAAAAAGAAGGCACAAGAAAGTAATAAGTCTTCACACAGTGCTCTCCCTCAAGAAAGAAGAGCGAGTCGTCATCAGAAGCTTCCAGAAGTCAAAGCTCTAATCATCACCCAATAAAAGAGGGCACAATCATCAGACATCATAAAAGAAAAGCCGACGGAAAGGCTTAGTCATCCCCAAAAGGATCCTTGCCTACTCCAGAGGCAAAACAAAAAGATTACCTCACGACTCAGCTACACCACCACATGAGTCATCAAGCACACTCACCCAAAGTCTCCTCCACACTCCCCAATGGAGAATAAAGGCTTCAAGAGCCCATCATCATCAACAGTCAAAAGAGTCCAAACCAACAAGGGCTCAACAAAAAAGAAAAAAAGAAGAAAACCCTTGCATCCCCAGTAGATGTCCAAAAAGACCATGACAGAGAAGGTCAAATAAAAATCCCCAAGTAGATCTCCCTTCAAAAAGGATGAATAATGAGATCTCCATCCCACAGTGGAATAAAGAGCACAGTCAGCTCACATCAACATTGAATCCCCAAAAAAATCAGTTATTTCCCTGGTCGACCACCAAAAAAGGACAAACCTTTCATCCGCAAGCGAATGCCCAAAAAGAAAAGGCCATAGCAGGCCACGAAAAAGCAAATCCCCTACGGATCACAAAAAGAAAGAAAAAAAGCCAGCGTAATAAAAAGAGACTAAAAAGTAAAAAGGCTTACGCATTATCCCCATAAAAAAGCCAGATTTCAAAATCGCGATAAAAAAGAGATAAATCGTGGAAAAAGGCAAAATCAAACAAAAATCCTAACTTCCAGGAAATCAAATCCCTAAAGCGGGTCACCTCAGAAAAAGGGAAAATCAACAAAAAAGAGGAATCAGAAATTCCATTCCCCCAACAGAACAAGAGTATCGGCAAAGCCATCTCATACCATCAACATCCAACAAGGAGTCAAAACTCCATCCCCTCAAGGGGCAAATCAAAATCTGACCCTCGGGAAGTCAACCAATTCCCCGGTGGATCAACCAAAAAGATCATCCCAGTGAGCCTATTGCAAAGGCAAAACTTCAGGTTCATCCTCAGAATGTCATTTGCCTACGCATAGGCAAGACCTGGCAAGTAAGAGCCAGCATCCCCATAAGGGAATATCAGCCTAGTCAGAGGCAAAACGAAATGCAGCCAAAAGTCTTCACTTCCGATGAAGCATCTGCCTACTCAGAGGCATTACCAGAAACTCAATGGATATCCGCCTACTCAAGAGGCATCACCAAGATCAACAAATCCCCAGAGGATTCCTGCCTACATAAGAGGCACTCACCAACAAAATCCCCGACAACCAGCAAAGTCGGATGATCACTACCAAAAAATCAAAATCAAAGAATCCCCAGCAACCAACAAGCTGGATGAACACCAACAAAATCCCCGACAACCAGCAAAGTCGGATGACCACCACAAAAGATCAAAAACAAAGAATCCCCAGCAATCAACAAGCTGGACGAACACCAACAAAATCCCCGGCGCAGACCGGACGACAATTCCCAAAAAAGACAAAAAAGACAGAACACATCTCAACAACGAACTGCATTTACCGCCCTGATGGGGGGCTCGTACCCATCCAGTCCCGCACAACGGACTGCAACTACCAGCCTGATGGGGGGTTTATACCCATCAAACCGAGGGATCGGCTACGTCAGGAGTAGTATCCGGAGGTTCCACCACGTGTCCATCGAAAGGATCGGCTACGTCAGAAGTAGTATCCTGGAAGTGCACGAGCACAGAAATCATTCCCCAGAGAGTCGGCGCATGAGCGACCTGAGCAGTAAGCCGCCATCACCACCAGTCCTACGCAGTGGACTGCGCCAGCCAGATAGGGGGTTTATACCTATCAACCAACACACGAGAAGCGCCTTGCCGGCGCATGGGCCACATGAACTGTAAGCCGCCATTACCACCCTGATGGGGGGTTCATACCCATCCGGCCCCACACAACGGACCGTACCACCCTGATGGGGGGTTCATACCCATCCGGTCCCACACAACGGACCGTACCAGCCTGATGGGGGGTTTATACCCATCAACCAAAGGATCGGCTACGTCAGAAGTAGTATCCGGAGGTTCTACCACGTGTTCACCAAAGGGATCGGCTACGTCAGAAGTAGTATCTCGGAGGCACACGACCACCACATCTCCCCAGAGGATCATTGTAGACCCCTAATTTTGCCCGGCCTCTCAAATAAAAGCTAGGGAAACTTCATACAGTTCACCCGGCTTCATATCAAAGAAAAACCAAGAAGGACCTCCCACAACAGAAGACGGAGTTCACTCATTCACACGGTAAAAGCCAAAAGAGACTTCCTACACAAAGACAAAGCTCGCCCGGCATCTTAATGAAGGCCAAGAAGACTTCCTATATGAAGATAAAGCTTCAACGGACACACATCGGCATCAATCTATGTCCGAAAAAGGAAAGGAAAGCTTCCCGGGGTCCCAGAACACGAAAACTGGACAAAACAGGCCGGGACCACGGTCCCAAAAGTGGGACGGCCGTCCCAACTGCAATTAAGCAGCTTGGGACGCGCGTCCTAATGTGGGACGGCCGTCCCAAACCCGAGCTTAGTGGGACGGCCGTCCCGGCCTTCCCGGGGGTCCCGTTCGTGTAAATTTGCCATTTGGGACGGCCGTCCCAGCCCGTACGGCCGTCCCAACCCGCACGGCCGTCCCAAAGTGCGCCAGCTGCGAAAAACTATAAATAGGAGGCTCATTTGCCACTTTTTCACACCACGTACACTCCGCAGAGCTCGAAACACTTTAGAGCACTTGTCTACTTCTCTCTCTCTCGAATGATCTTTCCGATTGCCTTAAATAGGTAACAATCTGTTAAGGAATTATATTCCGGCATTTGATTCTTCTTTAAATTTTTAGTAGAGTCGATCTTGTATTGGTGAGGAGAGACTGTGTAGAGAGAGGGGTTGCCAAAACGCATCCTCACAGCTCGAGGTTCTCAATATAAAGCTTGCTACGTGAGGTTCTTTTCAATTCCCTTCTCTTTTATTGTTTTATTTATTATTTTATTGTTTTATTTAGCTTTATTATGTCATGTAGAATAGGATCATGTAGATAGCTATTTTAATATCTCTTTTATTGCTTTATTTAGCTTTATTCATCATTTTATACACGCAACATAGAATAAAATCATGTAGATAGCCATTTAATATTATGTAATAAAATAGGGTAATCGCGTAATTTCTCGTAGTCTTTATTTAAATGAATTAATCTGTCATAGGGAACCCGAAAGGGGCGTTGTGGGGTGCTAACACCTTCCCCACACGTAACTAACTCCCTTACCCAACTCCGGTTATAATGGCCAAGTGCGGTTTTTCTTAAAATCAACATTTTTTCCTTTTCCAATGTTTATGGTCAAAACATTGGTGGCGACTCCATAAGAACCCCTTTTCGAAAACCTTTTAAAACAAAAACGCGAGTCTAAACCATCTTTTCGCGACCGCTCGCATAAACGTTTCTAAGACGTCCCCTCCGGACGTCTGAAAGGGACTGCGGCGACAGATGGCGACTCCACTGGGGAAGCTAGAGAGTTGATCCCATTTAGTGACAGTATAAATTCAAACTAAGTAAAGATTTGAAATTACGCCTTTACCCTTCGTATGTTTTCTACTCGTATGGCTTTAATAACCGCCGTATGATTATTTCGCAAATTGTTTGAAATATAAACTGCACACAAAAACCCTTGCACACAACAAGTCCCTCTATACCCGGGGCAAGAGTGAATACCTATAGGGAGTGGGTGGCGGATACGATCGGTTAGTTGGCACACGGGCTACCGCCGTTGTCGGAAAACCACCAACTCAAGGTGATAACTCTCTTCTTTTGGTCTAAAGGTGTCGCCACGGAGTTCCGTGCATGACCCGAGGATTGAGAGATTGAGAGGTCCCTATAATGGGGGCACCTTGGGGACCTTTGGCCTGGTGAGAACAGCTTAGAACCACCCAAACCAAGCACGTTTCTGCAGGAAAACCCTACCTCGTAATAGCGTGGCTCGCTCGTGGATGTATGAATTGTGTGTGCATACGTTTGCTGCATTTGTATTGATGCATTAGCATAGGATAATCATACAACAAAAAAAAATGAAAAAACCTAAAAATCATAAAAATATGTAATCAAATTAAAGTCATAAAAATACCTTATAAAAAAATTTTTCTTGACAAAGTCGTATCATTCATACCATATCATTCAATAAGTGGTAAAACCAAGAGAGAGAACCAATGCATTAAGAAAGGTATGCATAAACATCATCATAATAAAATCTCTCATACATAAACACATTCATCCTAGGACATATCTATTCCACACTAATCATTTAAAATAAAAGTTATAATAAGAATCATTAAAATCATTTAGAAGGTGGTCGGTCTTCCGCCCGTCCTCACTCGTGCTCAAAAAGCCAAGAAGATGGAACAACTAGAAGAACAAAACCGAAAGCTCACCGCGGAGCTTAATACGCCGAAAGAGCAAATGGCTCAAATGTTAGATATGATGCATCAACAAAATATTCATCGTGAGGGTCCTCGTAATGGACAAGCCTCTCACCAGGAAGAAGAAGAGGAACCTCGAGTGAGCCTGATCCATCTAGCACAAGAGCAAGACATATTCATGCTCCCGAAATATCAAAACAACAAATCATTGCTCTTGAAGAGAGGCCGAGAGCTATGGAAGGACATAACTTTGATATAAGAGAGGCGACTGATATGTGCCTCGTTAAAGACATCCAATTCCCTAACAAGTTCAAAACTCCGGACTTCCCGAAATACATAGGGTTAACTTGTCCCAAAAACCATCTTACAATGTACCGCCGTAAGATGGCCGCATATGCCGATAATGAGAAACTCCCGATCCATTGCTTTCAGGAGAGTTTAGCTCGAATCGGCCTTAAACCGGTATATGCAACTAGAAGGGGGCCAAATCCAAACCTGGAGACACCTGCAGATGCCTTTCTTCGTCGATATAAATATAATATAGATCCGACCCCCGAAAGAGCAGATTTACAACTATTAAGCAAGAAAGATGATGAATCCTTCAAAGCATATGCCCAAAGATGGAGGGAATTGGCAAGCACAAGTGGAACCTCCTTTATCCGACAAAGAGACTACATCCCCGTTCATCAATTCTTTGACTGGTCCTTATTATGACAAAATGATAGGGAACACATCAACACTCTTCGCAGATGTAGTCATTATAGGAGAAAGAGTAGAGCAAGGTCTCGAAGAGCGTAAGGATTGCACAGACAGTAACTCCTCCAACTCCTCTACTCCATTCATTAAAAAGAGCCTCTGGAAAAAGAAAGAAGGAACCGTAAATGCAATCAACTTGACCATTCCTTCTTCCTCCTCTCAAGCAAACTAAGTCACGTAGACCGTAAAGGAAGTTCACCCCAATACCCACTTCTTATGCAAGCTTGCCGTTAAAATTACTAGACGCCAAGCTCCTCGTACGCATCCCTCCCAAGAAGATGGAGCCACCATATCCGTAATGGTATAAGCTTAATGAAAAATGCAACTATCATTCGGACGCTCCAGGACATTCTACAGTATAACCGCATAACCTTAAAGCATAAGGTCCAAGATTTAATAGATGCGGGATGGATCACCTTTGACGCATCTACTCCAAAGGTGGACGACCAGCCCTTATCAAAGCCTCGAGTAAAAGACGGGATAAGGGAGACCAGCAGATTAGGGCTCATCATTTTTACTTTTTTTGCAATAAAAATAAAGAAATAATAAAAGCTTCCGATGTATTTCTCGTGATCCTTGTCCATGATTATGAGATTTTTGGTTAAATTGGGCTTTGTAAATATTTTCTTCTATCAATACAATGAGGCATTTTTTTTAATACACATATTCTCCTTCATTCTTTTCTCTCTCATACATTTAATAAAAGAATCTAAAACAAAGCATAACCCATACAAGTCATGTCTCGTGATTGAAAACTCCTTGGAAGATCCGAAAGTCGAAGACGAATGGATTGAGTCGACAGATGAGGAGGGGACCATTTCCCTGATATGCAAAGACTCGTTAGAAAAAGAAGCTCAATCAATACAGACCCCATCGAGAGAAAACCGAGGCTATCAATTTGGGATCAAAGACGATAAGAAAGAAGTAAACATCGGTACCCAAATTAATAATGACGTCGTGGAAAGGTTAATACAATTACTAAGAGAATATATGGATGTGTTTGCTTGGTCCTACCATGATATGCCTGGGATTGACAAGAGCATAGTAGAGCATCGGTTACCAATAAAAGAGGGAATTCGCCCGTCAAGCAAAAACTCGAAGAGTAAAACCAGAATGGTCCTTAAAAATTAAAGAAGAAGTAGAAAAACAATTGGATGCCAATTTTCTAATTGTATCAAAATACCCCGAATGGTTGGCCAACATTGTGCCAGCCATAAAGAAAAATGGAAAAATCAGAGTATGCGTAGATTACATGGATTTAAACCGTGCAAGTCCGAAAGATGATTTTCCCTTACCACATATCGATATGCCGGTAGATCATACTCGCTACAAATACTCTCTATTCTTTCATGGATGGATATGCAGTGGTATAACCAGATTAAATTGGCTGTCGAAGATAGAGAAAAAACTTCCTTCATTACACCATGGGGTACATTCTCGCTATAGAGTAATGCCTTTTGGACTCAAGAACGCAGGGGCTACTTACCAAAGGGCTATGGTCACACTATTTCATGATATGATTCACAAAGAAATCGAAGTATATGTGGATGATATGATCACCAAGTCCAAAAATGAAATAGATCACCTCCAATATTTAAAGAAGTTATTCAATCGACTTCGAAAATACCGCATTAAGCTCAACCCGCTAAATGCACATTCGGAGTACGATCAGGAAAACTCCTTGGGTTTATTGTTAGTAAAAGAGGAATTGAGGTGGACCCCGATAAAACAAAGGCAATCATAGAAATGCCCCCACCAAGGACAGTAAAAGAAATCGAGGATTCTTGGGCCGAATAAACTACATCGCACTGCTCATCGCGCAATTAACTGGACAAGTGCATGCCTATCTTCAAGCTATTGCGTAAAAACCAACCGAAAGTTTGGAACGACGAATGTCAACAAGCTTTCGAAAAATCAAAATGTGCCTAACCAATCCCCCGATACCGGTACCACCTGTGGAAGGAAAGCCCCCGATTCTTTACCTTTCAGCACTCGACGAATCCATGGGATGTGTGCTCTGGTCAACAAGATGATACGGTAAAAAAGAACAAGCCATATATTACCTCGCAAAAATTTCTAAACTATGAGACTCGTTATACACCACTCGAAAAACATGTTGTGCATTGGTGTGGGCAACTCAACGTCTTCGACAATATATGGCCGTACATACAACTTGGTTGATTTCCAAAATGGACCCAATCAAATATCTCGTTTGAAAAACCCGTTTTGACCGAAGGATAGCCAGATGGCAGGTACTCTTATCGAATTTGATATCGTTCATGTCACTCAAAAAGCTATCAAAGGAAGCCCTTTAGCAGATTATCTAGCACATGGACCAATAGACGAATATCAATCCATACAAGATGATTTTCCGGATGAGCACATAATGCACATCCAACATGAAGAACTAGAGAATAATGAGTGGATCATGTTCTTCGATGGAGCTTCAAATTTACTAGGACACTGGGATCTGAGCTATTTTAATATCTCCCGAAAAGAAGTATATACCAAGAATGACCATGATTAAACTTTGATTGCACAAACAATATGGCGTAATACGAAGCTTGTGCTCTAGGTATTCAAACAGACTTTGGATCATGGGGTAACTAGACTCAAAGTATTCGATGACTCTTCCCTTGTTATTTATCAACTCAAGGGTGAATGGGAAACTAAAAATTCCAAGTTAATCCCTTATCCGGAACACATTCGTAACATGACTTCAAAAATGGAAGACATCAGCTTCGAGTATGTCCCTCTGGAAGACAACCAAATTGCAGTATGCATTGGCAACATTATCATCCATGTTCACATTAGAACAAGAACATGAGATGCCCATCATCCAAGTCAAAAGGTACAATAAACAAGCCTTTTGTATGATGATAGACAATGAAAAAGATGAAACCCCTTGGTATCATGACATAAGGCGATACTTAACAAAGGGTGAATACCCCGAGGGAATCAGTGACAATGATAAAAGGATTATTCTGAAAAGGGCCGTAGGGTTTATGTTGATAGGAGAAACCCTTTATAAAAAGAATTTTGACTCCACTTTGCTAAGATGCGTCAATCTCAAAGAATCTCGAAACCGATTAGGGAAATACATGAAGGAGCCTTCGGGACGCACGCCCAGTGGCATATCATGGCTAGGAAAATCCTCGTGGCAGGATATTTTTGGTCCACAATGGAAAAGGACTCGTCATCGCATGCCGTAAAATGTCACAAATGTCAAGTACATGCGGACAACGTGCATGTTCCACCTGGTACCTCTCAATGTTATGGCTATCCCATGGCCATTTGCCATGTGGGGCATGGATGTTATTGGTCCCATTGAACCTAAGGCATCCAATGGTCATCGATTTATTCTGGTGGCTATTGACTACTTCACTAAATGGATAGAAGCTGCATCCTACGCGCATGTGACTAAAAAGGTAGTGGTCACCTTCGTTCAAAAGAATATCATATGTCGATATGGTACCCCGCATCGTCTCATTACCGATAACGGGTCCAATTTGAATAATAAGATGATGGAAGAATTATGTCAAGATTTCAAAATTCAACACCATAATTCTTCTCCTTATCGGCCCAAAATGAATGGCGCGGTCGAAGCAGCCAATAAAAATATCAAGAAGATTGTTCAAAAGATGGTTAAAACCTATAGAGATTGGCATGAAATGTTACCTTTTGCTCTTCATGGTTATCGAACATCTCGTACGGACTTCAACAGGGGCTACTCCATTTTCCCTGGTATATGGTGTGGAGGCCGTGTTACCAATAGAAGTCGAAATACCTTCCTTGCGAATCATAATGGAAGCAAAACTAACGAAGCTCGAATGGATTCAAAGTCGATACGATCAATTAAACCTTATCGATGAAAAGCGGCTGAATGCTATATGTCATGGACAAGCCTATCAAAAGAAGATCAAGAAGGCTTATGATAAAAAAGTCCACCCTCATACTTATCAAGAAGGGGATCTAGTTATAAAGAAATTGCTTCCAACCTAGAAGGATAAAATTGGAAAATGGGCAAGCAAATTACGAAGGACCCTTTGTGGTCAAAAGAGCTTTCTCAGGAGGGGCACTTATCCTCACCAATATGGATGGAGAGGAATTTCGACACCCAATCAATTCGGACGCGTGAAGAAGTATTATGCTTGAAGACATTGCTCAAGACCCGTCAGGAATGAAAATCCGCAAAGGACGTTCCCGGGCAAAAGATAGGGTCCATATTCCTCGCTAGGATACGTCCTAGGCAAAAAGTAGAGGTAAAAAAAAAAAAAAAAAAATCTAACTAAGAGCAATGGTTACTTTAGTCGAAAACCGAAAAGGCGGCTAAAGTAACATTCTTCCGTAAGCAAGCGCTCGCATAGTCTTCACTCGAGCTCGTGCATCTCAACCGAAGTAATTAGGAGAACCAGGGGGCGATATCATGGACATGACCGTATAAGCCTAAACAAGATACAGCCAACCTTGACTACCCATTCTTCTAAATACCTTTTGTAATCCTTCTATAAAAGAAATAAAATTTTGCTCATTTATCAATAAAATTCCCTTCCATTTCCTTTCTCTTGACCAAATATTATGGAAATGCCTCTTTATTGATATGCGCAAAGACTTTTAATCAAAGATCAAACATGCATCTAAAAAAGGGAAGCGTATAAAAATAATAAGAGAATAAACGCCCGCTAGGATATTCTTAGGTAAAAACTAGGGTAGCCTCGCTAGATCGCAAACCCCAAAAAAAGACTGGTCTAGGCAAAAAATAAGGCAAAAGCCCCCTAAGATATCCTAGGCAAAAATTGAGGCAGCCCGCTAGATCGAAAACCCGTAAAGGGCGGTCTAGGCAAAAGATAGGACTAAAACCAAAAGATGAGTAAAAGATGAGCCCATCATTAAGGTCATAAAAAGAGGAGCCCATAGGCATATTCATAAGAAGCCAACTGGAGAAGGCCAGCTTACTTTCTAAATGCATTAAAAATAAATAAACAATAGATTGCATTTAGGACATTCACACACAAAATAGTTGCATAATATGACTTTGTCAAAATCAAGAAAAATAATTTTCTTCAAACAAAAATATTAAACATGCATATAAGGAGGTTAGTCTCCGCACTTGTGATTGAAAACAGGAAGCGCCGTAATCCAGCCTCCATATGAAAATCAAAATCGCGAAAAACGAAATCAAAATCATTTCAAGAACATAAGGAACTTCAAAGAAACTAGTTCCAACCATCAACCTTCTACAATAATAAAAGAAGGTACATCGAAAGAAGAAAGGCTAACTGAAAGGCTTGACCATACCCAAGCAACGGATCCTTGCCTACTCCGGAGGCAAGACAAAAAGATTACCTCGCGACTAAGCTTCATCACCACATGAGTCATCAAGCACACTCACGCAAGAGTCTCCATTTCATTCCCCAAAGAAGAATAAGGACTACACAAGAGTCCATCGAAAGAAAGCACAGAATCAAAACATCCCAATCACTAGGGGGCAACAAAAAGAAAGAAAATAAAAGCCTTTCATCCTCCAACAAAGGCCACTACATGAAAAAGCCGAAAGAAAATCCCCAAGAAGAGCACATCAAGAAAAATCTACAAAAGCAGTAAAAGGAGAAATTTCCATCCCCAGGAAGCCAATAAAATTCCCCAGGGATCATTACAAAGAGAAGAGAAAATATATATCTTTCCATCTAACGTGCATAAAAGGCGCACATACAAACCCATTCCCCAGCAGAAATAAAAGCATAAACAAAAGCCAGTTCAAGCAATAAGGAGTCAAAAACTCCATTTTCCCTCTAAGGGGGCAATTCAAAAGAGATCTCGATCGAAGCAATCAAATTCTCAAAAGAAAAATTTCACCGGTGAGCTTACAACAGTAACTACCGTTTGCTCAAAATAAGCAAAGAGCTAATATCCCAAAGAAATGGGAAATTAACCTATGCGAGAGGTAATGCAAGCCCAAAAGCATAAAAGTTTTCACCATCGCCGAAGCAATTGTCTAATCAAGAGGCACAATCAAAGTCCCCAATAAATTCCTCAACGAAGAATCCTCGGTAGAACAGGATGACTAAAATAGAAAAGTCAAAAAGAAAGAAAATCAATCATTCCTCACTGAATAGGCGCATGATCGTAGACAATAAGTCGCCAGAACCGGTGAGGGTACGTACTCACCTAAGCCTTGCAAAACGGGGCTTACAAAAAACTTATACCGGTGGGGGTATATACTCACCTAAGCCTTGCAGAATCGGGGCTTACCAAAAACTTCATACCAGGTGGGGGTACGTACTCACCTAAGCCTTGCAAAACTGGGCTTACAAAAAACTTCATACCGGTGGGGGTACATACTCACCTAAGCCTTGCGTAACTGGGCTTACCAAAAACTTCATACCGGTGGGGGTACGTACTCACCTAAGCCTTGCAGAACCGGGCTTACCAAAAACTTCATACCGGTGGGGGTACATACTCACCTAAGCCTTGCAAAACTGGGCTTACACACAAAAAAAAAACTTCATACCGGTGGGGGTACGTACTCACCTAAGCCTTGCAAAACCGGGCTTACCAAAAACTTCATACCGGTGGGGGTACGTACTCACCTAAGCCTTGCAGAACCGGGCTTACAAAAAACTTCATACCGGTGGGGGTACGTACTCACCTAAGCCTTGCAGATCTGGGCTTACCAAAAACTTCACACCGGTGGGGGTACGTACTCACCTAAGCCTTGCGAATCTGGGCTTACCAAAAACTTCACACCGGTGGGGGTACGTACTCACCTAAGCCTTGCAGAACTGGGCTTACCAAAAACTTCATACCGGGTGGGGTACATACTCACCTAAGCCTTGCAAAACGGGGCTTACACAAAAAAAACTTCATACCGGTGGGGTACGTACTCACCTAAGCCTTGCAGTAACGGGCTTACCAAAAACTTCATACCGGTGGGGGTACGTACTCACCTAAGCCTTGCAAAACTGGGCTTACAAAAACTTCATACCGGTGGGGGTACATACTCACCTAAGCCTTGCGTAACCGGGCTTACCAAAAACTTCATACCGGTGGGGGTACATACTCACCTAAGCCTTGCAAAACGGGGCTTACACAAAAAAAAACTTCATACCGGTGGGGTACGTACTCACCTAAGCCTTGCAAAACGGGGCTTACCAAAAACTTCACACCGGGTGGGGTACGTACTCACCTAAGCCTTGCAGTAACTGGGCTTACCAAAAACTTCATACCGGTGGGGGTACGTACTCACCTAAGCCTTGCAGAACGTGGCTTACCAAAAACTTCATACCGGTGGGGGTACGTACTCACCTAAGCCTTGCAAAACGGGGCTTACAAAAACTTCATACCGGTGGGGGTACGTACTCACCTAAGCCTTGCAAAACTGGGCTTACAAGAAACTTCATACCGGTGGGGGTACATACTCACCTAAGCCTTGCAGTAACGTGGCTTACCAAAAACTTCATACCGGTGGGGGTACGTACTCACCTAAGCCTTGCAAAACTGGGCTTACAAAAACTTCATACCGGGTGGGGTACATACTCACCTAAGCCATGCGTAAAGGGGCTTACCAAAAACTTCATACCTAGTGGGGGTAAGTACCCACAAAAGTCTAGTCAAATACAGTACTTAAACCAGATAGGGGTTAGTACCTATCAAGATATTTATCATCCGGAGGATCAGCAAGGAGCAAGATCCGAAGGATAGCCGGGCAAAGGGTTAACTCCTTCCCCTACCAACTAATTATGTCGGCATGTTAAAGCCAACGAATTAGTTAGGCAGGTGAAGGGGGCAGCTGTAGACCCCTAATTTTGCCCTGCCTCTCAAATAAAAGCTAGGGAAACTTCATACAGCTTCACCCGCTTCATATCAAAGAAAAACCAAGAAGGACCTCCCACAACGAAGACCGGAGTTCACTCATTCACACGGTAAAAGCCAAAAGAGACTTCCTACACAAAGACAAAGCTCGCCCGCATCTTAATGAAGGCCAAGAAGACTTCCTATATGAAGATAAAGCTTCAACGGACACACATCGGCATCAATCTATGTCCGAAAAGGAAAGGAAAGCTTCCCGGGTCCCGAACACGAAACTGGACAAACAGCCGGACCACGGTCCCAAAGTGGGACGGCCGTCCCAACCGCAATTAAGCAATTGGGACGCGCGTCCCTAATGTGGGACGGCCGTCCCAAACCCAGCTTAGTGGGACGGCCGTCCCGGCCTTCCCTGGGGTCCCGTTCGTGTAAATTTGCCATTTGGGACGGCCGTCCTAGCCCGCACGGCCGTCCCAACCTGGACGGCCGTCCCAAAGTGCGCCAGCTGCGAAAAACTATAAATAGGAGGCTCATTTGCCACTTTTTCACACCACGTACACTCCGTAGAGCTCGAAACACTTTAGAGCACTTGTCTACTTCTCTCTCTCTCTCGAATGATCTTTCCGATTGCCTTAAATAGGTAACAATCGGTTAAGGAATTATATTCCGCATTTGATTCTTCTTTAAATTTTTAGTAGAGTCGATCTTGTATTGGTGAGGAGAGACTCGTGTAGAGAGAGGGTTGCCAAAACGCATCCTCACAGCTTCGAGGTTCTCAATATAAAGCTTGCTACGGAGGTTCTTTTCAATTCCCTTCTCTTTTATTGTTTTATTTATTATTTTATTGTTTTATTTAGCTTTATTATGTCATGTAGAATAGGATCATGTAGATAGCTATTTTAATATCTCTTTTATTGCTTTATTTAGCTTTATTCATCATTTTATACACGCAACATAGAATAAAATCATGTAGATAGCCATTTAATATTATGTAATAAAATAGGGTAATCGCGTAATTTCTCGTAGTCTTTATTTAAATGAATTAATCTGTCATAGGGAACCCAAAGGGGCGTTGTGGGGTGCTAACACCTTCCCCACACGTAACTAACTCCCTTACCCAACTCCGGTTATAATGGCCAAGTGCGGTTTTTCTTAAAATCAACATTTTTTCCTTTTCCAATGTTTATGGTCAAAACATTGGTGGCGACTCCATAAGAACCCCTTTTCGAAAACCTTTTAAAATAAAAACGCGAGTCTAAACCATCTTTTCGCGACCGCTCGCATAAACGTTTCTAAGACGTCCCCCTCCGGACGTCGGAAAGGGACGGCGGCGACAATCATCCGCCACAAGATGGGACATCCAAAAGGCAACCGGGCAAGAGGGTCAACTCCTTTACCCCCTAGTCGATCATCCTGACAACAGAAGGCCAGCAATCGACTGGATGGGTAAAGGGGGGGCAACTGTAGACCCCAAATCTTGCCCGGGCTCCAAATAAAGTTAGAAGATCCCCTATTCGAAGACGGCCGAAGCCTAACAAGCCACTAGGAGAGACTATTAGGCTCCCGTACCAAGATAGGAAGGTTTTTTGGCCCAAAATAAAGTTTCTCGCGTGGAAGGGGACTCCCGGTCAAGTCTCGCTCAAGCGAGTACGTCCGCCGCTTGAGCGACAGTGCCGCAATCAAAGGGGACTTCCAGTCGAATCTCGCTCAAGCGACCGGTGTACTCGCTTGAGCGACGGATGCCGCCACCAAAGGGGACTTCCGGTCGAGTCTCGCTCAAGCGACCGATGTACTCACATGTACTCGCTTGAGCGAAAGATGCTCCAACGAGACCGGGGTCTCGCTCACCTGCACCGGGTCTCGTTGCCAACAAAAACGAGACCGGGTCTCGCTCACCTGCACCGGGTCTCGTTGACGACAAAAACGAGACCGGGTCTCGTTCACCTGCACCGGGTCTCGTTGACGACGAAAACGAGACCGGGTTCTCGTTCACCTGCACCGGTGTCTCGTTGCTTATGCAAAACGAGACGGCGGTCTCGTTGTACGAGACGGCGGTCTCGTTGCTTCCGTCAAACGAGACGGCGGTCTCGTTGTGCGAGACGGCGGTCTCGCTTCGCCGACGAGACCGGCGGTCTCGCCACTCGACAGCCGCGAAAACTATAAATAGGGGTCCTTCCCCCTCATTTCCACACGTAAACACACCAAGAAGCATTAGCTCTCCCTTCTCTCTAGATTTTCTCTCTCTAGAATCCCTCCGAGGCATTTCCGGAGTTTCGAGCGTCTTAGAGTGAGTTCTTGAGCGTTCTAGATCTTCTTTAGAATCCCTCCGAGGCATTTCCGGAGTTTCGAGAGTTTGTAGAGTGAAGGGCTGCCAAAACGCACCCACTTTGTTGAGAGTTAATACAAAAAGCTTGCTTCGAAGGTGCAAAATTCTCTCTTCTTATTTTTACCGCTTTAAATTATAAAGGCTGCAATAGAAATTAGGGCCATGTAGTCATACTTTTAAATTTCGCAGAATGAATAAAAAGGGCAAAAGTGTGTTTTTCTAGTTTATCAATAAAAATAAGCCGGCCTATCATAGGGAACCCGAAAGGGGCGTCGCAAAGGGACTAATACTCCCTTCGCACGTAACCAACTCCCTTACCCAACTCTGGTTCTAATGACCAAAGTTGGTTTTCGAAAACCAACGCCTTTTTTAAACCCCTTTTCCGATGTTTATGGTAAAAATATCGGTGGCGACTCCATAGAACCCAAAATAAATAAGTCTTTGGGTTAGCCCGGTTGTCGGACAGCTCAAGGACGCTTTTCGAAAACCTCGTCTCTAGGTTAGCCCGGTTATCGGACAACCTAAAGACGTTGTACCCACCAATAAAAAACGCGAAAATCAAGAGGGTCGATAAAACCATCGCGTCGCTCCGACCGCCTCTTTTTGACGGCGGCGACAGAAACATATACTTCTTCATTGATGAGTCCATTAAGAAAGGCACTCTTTACATCCATCTGTAGTAATCTGAAACCACTTATACAGGCATAAGCTAATAATAATCTAATAGCTTCAAGTCTAGCTACAGGTGCAAAGGTTTCATCAAAATCGATACCCTCTTGTTGGTTATACCCTTTGGCTACCAACCTAGCTTTATTTCTAGTAATAATGCCGTGTTCATCTAGCTTGTTTTTGAATACCCACTTAGTACCAATTACATTGATATCTTTGATTTTAGGAACTAATTCTCACACTTTATTTCTTTCAAATTGATTAAGCTCATCATGCATGGCACTAACCCAATATTCATCATTTAATGCTTCTTTAACTGTCTTAGGCTCTATTTGTGAAATGAATGCCATATGATTACAGAATTGGTTAAGAGAATGTCTAGTAGATACTCCCTTATTGATTTGCCCGATGACATTGTCTAGAGAGAGATCTCTTGGGACAATCCACTCTTTAGGAAGCTCTTCCGGAACATCTTCTTCCTGTTCTTCGCAATTGTTGGTGACTCAGCCTTTGCGAGGTCCACTCGATGGATCATCTTCTTCAACAAGTACAATCGATCCGTGTTTCGGCATGTTTCAACCGATAAGAATTATCGGTTAATTCTTCTTCATCTACATTACCTCGTTGTTCTATTCTCGCACCACTAGAGGAGACTCATTAAACACAACATGTACTCGATTCTTTAACCGATTTCAATCTTAAATTGTAAACTCTATATGCATGGCCGTGAGTTGAGTAACCAAGAAAAATTCCTTTGTCGATTTTTCATCAAACTTGCCAATATTTTCTTTCCCATTGTTTAAAACAAAACATGTACATCCAAAAACCCCGAAATAGTTTATGTTGGGTTTTCTTCCTTTGTACAGCTTCATATGGGGTTTTCTTTAGCATGGATCTAATCAAGACTCTATTCAAAACATGACAAGCAAGTGTTTATCGCATCTCGCCCAAAAGTATTTAGGTAAAGAATTTTCACACAACATTGTTCTAGCAAGTTCCACAATGGATCTGTTCTTTCTTTCCACAACACCGCTCGTTGAGGAGTTCTTGGAGCAGAAAAATTGTGTTTTATGCCAAACTTTTCACAAAATGATTCAAACTTTTCATTTACAAATTCTCCACCATTGTCACTTTGAATAGATGTAATGAAATACCCTTTTTCATTATGTAAAACCTTGGCAAGCTTTTTGAAAGATTTGTAAGAATCAGATTTGGCTTTAAGAAAAATAGTCCAGGTAAATCTGGAAAAGTCATCAACAATTACCATGATATAAAGATTACCACCTAGGCTTTTATTCCTTGAAGGACCAACCAAATCCATGTGAAGCAGTTCCAAAGGTCTAGAAGTTGAAACAATGTTTTTTGTTTGAAAAAGATTTTCTAGTTTGTTTGCCTTTCAAACAAGCTTCACAGATTTTGTCTTTCAAGATTTGAAGCTTAGGCAGCCCGTAAACTAATTCTTTTGAAATCAGCTTGTCAAGATGGTTAAGATGTATATGAGCAAGCCTTCTATGCCACAACCAAGATTCTTCTTCTTTAGTAAGAAGACAACTTTGAGATGATATAGACTGCTTGATATCTAACATGTATATGTTATTTAACCTCTTACCTACCAACATTACCGTGTCGATTCTCGGCTCACGGATAAGGCACTTTTCCGGCTTGAAAATGACTTTGTGACCAAGATCACATAACCGACTTATGCTTATCGAGATTGTGCTTGAGACCTTCAACAAGAAGAACATTGTGAATGGTTACCGATTCACTATCTCCAATATCTCCAGAACCTAGAATTCTTCCCTTGTTGTTGTCTCCATAAGTCACATGACCTCCATTCTTCAATTTCAGCTTCTGGAATTTTGAAATGTCACCTGTCATGTGCCTTGAGCATCCGCTGTCTAGGTACCAAAGGGACTCTTGTTGCTGTTCCCGAAAGATCAAACATCAAGTATTTGGTACCCTTACGTATTTTGGGTCCTTAGGAGTCAAATTTTCCGTTTAACATGTTTTGGAACCCATCTCTTCCTACATTGCGGCACAAAATATTTTCTAGCATGACAGAATTTTATAGTATGTCCTTTCTTCATGCAAGAATGACAAGATGAGAAAGGGGATGCCGTTGTTTTTCCGTATGAAAAGAAGTTCAAATATTTTTTAGTTTTTACCCCATTCTTAGGTTTGTACCCGATTCCAGAATGTTCAAACACACAGTTTTGAGACCCAAGAAGTGCATCTAAATTCTCTTTACCTTGAGTAAATTTTGTCAATGTTTTAGTCAAGTAATCAACCTTATTTTGTAAAACAATACACTTTTCACAATTCTTATTAACAACAACATTATCCGCAGATGAATAGATAATATCTAGATGTTCTAAATCTGTTTTGCTTTCTAATGGTTCTTTTTCCGTAACTTTAACTCTATTTTCTAACCAGCTTATTTAAACCTTTCAACCGATTATTTGTATGAGATAAATTTCTGGCTTCACTATGCATTTCATTGAAAGCATTTAGTAATGTGCTGTAATTCATTTCATTCTCTCGTAGGAGTTGAACTTACATGTGATGAAGAGGATTCACAACTAGCCATCAAACACGAGTTCACCTCTTCACTTTCGGATTCGGAGCCGGAAGATGAATCATTGTCTTGCTAGGCTATATAGGCCTTTTTCCCTTTGTATCTTGATTCTTTCTTGTTCTGATTCTTGGTCTTTTCCAAACAATCACTCTTTATGTGACCCTGTTTACCACAAGAATAACAAGTAATAGTATTTTGAACAGATTTAGTCTTTTTATCATTGTACCTTTTTACTTGGCTAGTTCTGTTCTTTCTTCTAAGAAATTTCCCAAATTTCTTAACCAACAAAGTCGAGTTCTCTCGATTCATCTTCTTCGGATCCACTCGTTTTCTTCAATCGTCTTGAGAACAATATTTCTACTTTTCTTTTCTGCATTCTCTTGTTCTTTGAACCGATTGATTTCCAACTCATGTTCCCTTAACTTACCAAAAAGTGAAGCGGTAGACATTTCGATCAAGTCTCTTGATTCCGATATAGCCGTCACCTTTGGTTGCCACGTTCTGTCCAAACACTTTAAGATTTTGATGTTCAACTCTTCTTTGTCAAAAATCTTTCCTAACCCAATTAGATGATTGACTATGTGCGTGAACCTTTTTCGCACATCCGCAATTGTTTCTCCTTGCCGCATTTTAAACAATTCATAGTCCTTGATTAACTCATGCTTTCTTGCCCTTTTCACATCAGATGTTCCTTCATGTGTGACCTCTAAAATTTCCCACATCTCTTTGGCAGAGGCACACTCGAGACACCCCGAAAAACTCATCAAGATTTAAAGCAGAGGTAATAATATTTTTTGCAGAGATAATCATATTGGACTCTCCTATTTTCTACATCAGCTTAATTCAGCCCAATCTTTTTCAACTACTTTACCATCTACTGTATGAGTTGGTTTGTAAGGACCATTAACAATTGTTTCCCAAATGCCTCTATCAAGAGATTCAATAAAGATTTTCATTCTAACCTTCCGTAAAGAATAATTCACACCAGAAAAAGTGGAGGCCTCGTTTATGGAGGCTCCTTCGAAAAATTCATCTTTCCCTCAGCCATTGGACCGATTTCTTGAGTAGCTTACAAGAACCAGCTCTGGTACCAATTGAAAGAATTAATGGTTGAGTTCAAGCGGGGGGTGAATTGAACTTTAAAAATTGAAAGAATTAATGGTTGAGTTCAAGAGGGGGGGTGAATTGAACTTTAAAACTTTTTCGCAAAACTTACTTTCTTTTGGAAGAATGAGTTATCTTTATTCAATTTTTGCAAAGGTAATTTGGTTTAAACACAACAAGTTTATAGACAGTAAAATAAAAGAGATGAAAGAAGAAATTTAACACACAAATTTATACTCGGTTCACTCTAATCCGTAGCTACATCCAGTTCTTGACAAACCTGTCAAGTTCCACTAATTCCAAGTGAAAATTACAACCAGTAGATACTCACCAATCTACCCCAAGAACTATCTTGCAAACCCACAAGATAGAATCTTGAAAACCACCCAAGAACCAAATCCAAGTCATCGTACCAAGTGCAGATCACAATCCAACCTGCACAATCACACTTTTACAAAAGAGTATGGAAAGAAAAAACCTGGACTTGAAGTTCTAATTGTCCAGAACAAATTCTAACAGCACTTTCTCTCTTTGATTGACCACAATTCTGATCACATCACCTTATGATATGAAAAGATTCTTGAATGCAGAGAAAGTCACGTATATGAAAGTTTCACAGATTGATTTCACAAGTTTTCTCAAGTAGTGTGTTGTATATATTTCAAAAGATAGATCAATTCTGTATATATAGAGTAAAACAAAGAATCAGAACGTTTCATCTGTCAAAAACTATTTCAGAGAGTCACAAGATCGATTAGTTTGAAGTATAACAGGTTAGAAGAGACTCTGATTGATTAGAACTGAAGTATGATCGATCAGACCGAGTTATGATCGATCAGAATGAAACTATGATCGATCAGATTACATTTCAATCGATTGAAACCACGATTCAATCGATTGATTTCATTTAAAAGTTCATTCAATCGATTGTTTCGAGTTTTCAATGGATTGAAACAGCTTTAGAAAAAATGATAGCTCTCTGTTTTAATCGATTGAAAATCATTTCAACAGATTGAAAATTATTTCAACAGATTGAAAATGCGAAACCATGATATTTGAAAAAATTCACTAAGTTATTTTAACTTGTTGATTCTGCGAATCAATCAATTGAAAATACGATTATGTATGACCACTTATTCTGTTAAGTGATTTTAACAGATTGAAAATATTTTTCAACAGATTAAAAAAAACTTAGTTTGTTCTTTTAATACTTGAATGTGAGTTTTTCATGCAGAAAATGATTTTCAATGAGATGCAATGTTTTAAGGTGCTTATCACAAAATATAATGGACTATCAAGAGATTAAGTGCTTAAACTAAAAACCTAATCATCTACACACCCACAACCTAAGCTATATCTATGTCTTCATCAAATCCACCAAGTGCTTCAGATTTATAAGGAAATATTTAATAAGTTAATTATTATTCAATTAGTTCAAAGTAATAAAAGTTTAAATTATCAATTCCTTTAATCCTTTAAAATACAATTATTTTATTAAGATAAAATTTGATATATGATAAATAAGAATAATAAGATAAAAAAATGACATAATAAAACCTAATAAATATAAATTATAAATAAAATAATATTGTTACTACTAAGATTTATGTAAAATATTTAGAAAAAGATAAAGAATAAAAAAAATTAACTTTGTGTTCATCAAATTGATTGAAAGGATTGAAAAAAAAACAAATTGATGAGAGAGATTAAGAAAATGTGAAAAATTGAAAGGTAAAAGAGAGAATAATGTAATAAATTAATTGATATAAAAGATTAAAAAAGACAAAAAAATTAAAAAATAGGTAGAAGAAAAATAAAAATTGGTGAAATTTAAAAAAATGACCTTATATGTAATAGAAAAAGAAAAGAAAATACTTTTAAAAAATTAATATTTTAAAATTTAAATTTAAATATAAAGTCTGGGCAGGGACTGGGCCGGGGTTGGGGTGGGGATTGCATTACCCATCCCCGCCCTCGCCCCGACTTTTTAAAGCGTGATAAACCCGAACCCGCCCCCGGTCAACTCGGGTTTTTCCCGTCAAACTCAGGGCGGGGACGAGTTTAATTGTCATCCCTATCACCTAACTAAAAACTGATAATAGAAAAAAAAAACGGGGATGAGACTAAATAATGTCTCGCCCTAGAGCAAGAGATTGTGATTATATTGTCATCAGACATCTATTTATAGGGAATTGAACAAGAGAAATTATGCTTGAAATTAATTAAAAAAAATCAAATGTTCCAAATTAAAAATTGCAAAATATCTGG
Organism: Sphenostylis stenocarpa; assembly: GCA_963425845.1. Lineage (NCBI taxonomy): Eukaryota > Viridiplantae > Streptophyta > Magnoliopsida > Fabales > Fabaceae > Sphenostylis > Sphenostylis stenocarpa. The sequence goes on along the minus strand of OY731405.1, from coordinate 15,563,812 downwards.
GACTGATTTGGAGAAAATAATCCGTTTCTTTCCTATTTTGAGTGATCATAACACTGATTTACATTTAGCTATTAATTCCCACTTGCCTTTAATTCAACTAAATTGGATTCCTGTACTAGTTAATTTGCTTTATTCAAAATTTTCATTTATAACATTCTGCAAGTGGACTACACAAACAAATTTGGGCTTCCGAGAAGAGTGAAACTCAGCTGCTTCAATTTGAGCTTTTATTTCTATCAATTTGGTCAATCTCAAATTACCTTCTACAAAAGAAAAAAAATGTATTGTGCACGTATGTTTATTATTTTTTTACGTTAAAACTATGCAAAATGTAATAAATTAAGAAAAATTAAATTATACTATGTTTTTAATGAAAACATGTTAAATGCATGATTTATAAAGAAAATAATTAGTTTAGAAAATGCTCTTAGATCAAGAAATAAAGAGTAATATTACATATATCAATGAACAACTTTAAACTAAAGATAATTTATTTATGTCTTCTCAAATATGCAGTTCAAGTTCAAAGGTTGTATGGTATGTTGATAGTGGTTGCACCAACTACATAACATGAGATTCAAGTATCTTCACCTCTTTCGATAGGGTTGTCCAAATCAAAGTTAAGCTTAGAAATAGAGAAATTGTCCATACTAAAGAAAAAGGTATAATTTTTGTTCACACTAGCAAATGTCATAATTTTTAGTCTAGTTTAACCTTATGTTAAACCAATAGGTTAATGACCAAATTTGACCTAATTAAAAATAAAAAAATATTAATGTGTTTATACCAAAAAAATAATTAAAAATAAAATAAAATAAATATATTTTTAAATTTTAAATTATATTAATGAAAATAATTTTGATTTAAGATATAATAATTTAATATATAAATTATAAGAGAATGGATCAAATCAATTTCAAAATAAAAAGTAAAAAACTTACTATCAACATTTTAGTTTTAGTATTTTATCACTACAAGAAAATTATTAATTACCCATGGATATTTACCGATAGATATGTTGTCGTCGGAAAATGATTGGTTATTGACGAAAATTACTGATGGATTTAAAATAGTTGTGGAATTTGGTCTTACCGACGGATATATTCGTTGGTAAATGAACAATTAATTACCGACGGATATATCCATTGGTAAATGAACAATTATTTATCGACGAATATATCCATCAGTAAATGAACAATTAATTACCGACGAATATATCTCGTCAAGAAATTAAGAATTTTGGTAAATTAACAATTAGTTATCGACGGATATATCCGTTCGGTAAATTAACAATTAGTTACCAACGGACATTACCAACGGATTTAAAGTATATTTTTAAAAATCAACATTAAATTAAAAAAATTAAATATTTAAAATTATATAATAATTACTTAATTTTAAATATATTCTAATAAATTAATTATTCATCTAATTAAAAGCTGAAATACTTTTTTATTGAATAATTTAATCTTAATTAGATTAATTTATAATAATTTGTTAAATTAAATAATTTTAAAAATATATATTTAAGTATTTTTAATATTGAAAAAATTATTTTAATATAAGAATTTTAGTTAAATAATAAAAGAAAGAAAAAGATAAAAAGAATAAATTAAAATAAATTAAAAATAAAAAAAGAAAAAAAATATTTTATATCATTATATAAATAAATTATAAAGATTATATTCTATCATTAAATTACAAACCTATATAAGGAGACCCGATCATAAATTTGACATCAAAAATTTTGAAAACTCACTCAACACACACTTTCACCTTCGAGCATGTCCTCACATCCAACATATAAATATATCAAAATATATAAATATATAAATATATTTGTATTTATATATTTATACGGATATACATTTATTTGTATATAAATATAATTTATTTGTAAATTATTATCAGAAGATCCTAGTAGCTTAGTGGTTGAAACATCTTCCTCCAACTCTAAGGTCCGAGTTTGAATCCTGTCGACCACAATTCTCTTAATCGAATAATTATTCAAATTTCTTAAAAAATGTAATAAATAGAGGGTATTAATAAATAAATAATTTTTCTTAATCGAATAATAATTAAAATTAAAAAAAATAATAAAATACCTGCTCGTCGAATTTACCGACATGATTTTGTCCGTCGAAAAATTTAATTTTTCTTGTAGTGTATTTATCTAAAATAGTAATTAATTTTAACCATTAAATCTTGAAATAAGTGGTGGTTAAAAACTTATTCTCATATTTATTATTAAAATAAGTGAATTTCTTATCAAATTAATTTATAATACATATATATTCTTTTAATAAAATATTTTTTCATTTAAAAAATAAATATTATTCTATAGAATGGACTAACTCATGAGTCTACATGCTAGCCTGACTTAAGTTCATGTAAATTATGACCTAACACAGGTTGGACTAAAGTAAATCTAATTTAAGTTATAAATTTTTTAGTCTAATCTCACATATTTTTTTGACCTTTTTTGTGACGTATGTTTTTTTTTATATTATAATAATATTACTGTGCAAAAAAACTTCGTAACGAAGTTTTTCTCATGCATAGTAAAATTTTTCTTTTATATATGCGCGTACGTAAAGGGGAGAGGAGGCATCAACAAGTAGTTCTCCCTCTCATCCTTCTTCTTCTTTTGTCTAAATTTCAAGTAATGAGACTTTACTCGTGCAGGATCTAGTGAAACGGGAGAGAGCTTGAATTAAGTGGGAAAACTTCGGTAAAAATACCACACCAGGTAAAGGGAAGTTTAATTCATTCAATATATGAGACTCGAATTGTTAAGTACTCTGTGAATAAGAAATATGAGTGGAAATTTGAACATAAGAATGATTGATTTTGAAGATTTCTCATGTTTTACAAAACTTGAAATTTTGTTGAAATTCTTGAAATTAAGGATGAATTATATGGTAAAATTGTTGTTTTCAACTTAAATTAGATATAAGTCATGTTTAATTTGAATTTAGGACTAGTTTGGTTGTCTAAAACTGAGTAATTTAAAATCTGATAAAATCTGCAAAATTTGATACTGTTACTGACATGGAAGGAATTTTCGAAAATGTTCAAGGGTAACTCGGGACATGGAAGGAATTTTCGAAAATGTTCAAGGGTAAAATAGTCATTTTTTGGACATGGAAGGAATTTTCAAAAATGTCCAAGGGTAAAATAGTCATTTAGGGACATACATGAAATTTTCAGAAAATATAATAGTAATTTAATGATTTCAGAAAAGATTTCGGAACTGATTTCGGAAAAGATTTCGGAACTGATTTTAGAAATGATTTCGGAAATGATTTCGGAAAAAAAGAAGAAGAAGAATATATATATTTAAAATATAGAATGAAGGTGGCATTTTTAAATATTCAGTAGTGTGTTGTGACGTGTGTGGGTCAGACTGAGTCTAAGGGTTGATGCCCATAATCAGTCATGAGATGTTATGTATTGGCTAGACTGAGCCGGAGGGTTGGTGCCCAGAATCAGTCAAGTACTATTATTTATTGACTTGAATGAGCCGTGAGGACAGGTGGTCCAAAATTCGGCAAATGTGAATGATTTTTGTTGTGTTTGAATGATACCTGGGGTGGTACAGAGTACATTAGTGTAATAACTATGTCGGAGGATTCTGAAGGAGGTCCCTGACTTCACTAATTGGTCGGGTCAGGTAGACTATGAGATTAGGTGGTGAGAAGTCGATGGGGGGATGACTGGTGGCGCGCTCGGAGGGGTACTCCAATATGAGTGATGAAGAGCGCCAGTAATCCTACTCTGTGTGGAGGGTGGTCATAATGGTATTGCGAGTACCGATCACAATGTGTCCACAGATGATAGCCTCTGAGTTCGGACATAGTTAGGGTAGATTTTCGGAAGACGTCTTAGTGTATTGATGATAATATGTAATTATTACTTCTATACCTATTTTATTATATCGAATTATTTAATACTTACCCCAATTTTTCCATGTGGATGAGACTGCGATGATCACTTTTATGTGGGAGCAGATCAGGAGATGAGAGGTGGAGATGCGACTACTAGACAACAAGGATAGTTCAGTGGGGTAGCTTTGTGGTAGCTACTTTTGCATGTATCTGTATAAATAAATGCTATTACTATGTTCTAAGGTTCCGCAGTGAACCAAGATTTCAATCTATATTATAATTACAGTAATATAATGTAATATAGATATTGTTATTTACTTGTTTACTATTTTGCGAAGTTATCATTATAGTAGCGATTTCTAGGATCGTTACAATAGTGGTATCAGAGTGGTAGTATCCTTGTAAATTTGTGGGGATGAGTAGTGATCTTATGATAAGTCAGTTGTGCTCTGATATGTGAGTGTGTGTGAATGTTTGCTTTGTATTGATGGTTGTGTTTGATATAGGATGGCACTGCGACCTCCTACTCCGCTGAGTGTAGATGCCCAAGCCAGGGCAATGGAAATGTTGGCAGCTGCCATGTAGCAGCAGGCTACCTACCTGTAGTAGAGGCCAACTATGGCATCATCCTCTGCTAAATTCCACTAGTCATAGCAGATGGGACTGACTGAGTTCATGAGGCATAATCCGCCTCGTTTTGGAGGAGATTTGAGTCCAGATGCAGCAGAGAAGTGACTACATGAAGTGGAGAAGATTTTTGAGGCTACCTTATGCCCGAAGAACAGGAAATTGACCTTCGGGAAATACTTACTAGTGGATGAGGCTGAGTTCTGGTGGTTAGGGACTCAGAGGATGATGATTGCACATGGGGAGGTATGTAATTGGGAAACCTTCCGTGAGATATTTCTGGAGAAATACTCCCTCACAGTGTTAGATTTTAGAAAGAGACTGAGTTCCTGAGTCTCAGACAAGGCAATATGACGGTGCATGATTACATCGTATGATTTGAGCACTTATCTCGTTTCTACACATGTACATCTTCAGAACAGTAGCTTTGCAGGAAGTTTGAGGAGGGCTTGAGGGCTGAGATCAAGCTCATGGTGGTTCCTTTCTCTATCAAGAGATTCCCAGAGCTGGTGGAGAAAACAAAGACAATAGAGAGACTCTGGGAGGAAGGAGTCAGAGTGATGAGGACCCACCCAAGTAGGGGTAGTAGATCAAAGAGGAGGATGCCTTATTCACGCCCCCAGTCTTCCAAGAGTGGCAGCGTTACCCAGCACCCCGATCATCGGGATCTGTATCCGGGGTAAAATATTTTCAATGTGGAAGCCCTCATTACAGGAATCAATGCCCACATAATGCCTTCACTACTCTTTTCCAGACTTCTCGGGCAGGTCTTTGCTACACTTGCCAGAAGCCAGGACATATGGTTAGAGACTGTCCACAGAAGCCCAGTGCTACAGTCTCAATTGGGGCATCATCAGTACCTATAGGGAGTGAGGTAAAACCCAGAGCTATAGGGCGGGTGTTTTCCTTGTCAGGAGCAGAGGCATCAATGTCAGAAAATTTAGTGGAAGGTGTGTGTTTTATCTCTGATATACCTCTACGAGTTTTGTTTGATTCAGGTGTTACCCATTCTTTATTGCTGATAATTGTATGGATAAACTTAAGTTACCTGTGTGTGATCTACCCTATGAATTGAGGGTATCTACCCCAGCAACTGGACTGGTGGTGTCTTCTTATGTGTGTTTAAGGTGCCCAGTTGTCGTAGAAGGATGACAATACAAGGTGAACTTAATCAATTTACCTTTGAAGGATTTGGATGTGATCTTAGGGATGGATTGGTTATCCACCAATCATATTTTGATTGACTGTGGATAGAAGAGATTGGTGCATCTAGAATCAGGAGATGAGCTTATTACATCAGCTCGACTGGTTCAGAAAGAGCTACGAGAGGGAGCTCAATGTTATATGATCCTGACTCAGATGGATGGAGTGAAGGATAATATACTGGAAGAGGTATCGGTTGTGAGTGAATTTCCTAATGTGTTTCCAAATGAGATACCAAGGTTGTCACCTCAGAGAGAGGTCAAATTTAGGATTGATCTAATTCCAGGTTCAGGCCCAATCTCTATGGCACCATACCGGATGACTCCAGCAGAATTGGCTGAATTGAAGAAATAGGTAGAGGATTTGCTAGAAAAGAAGTTAATTTGCCCGAGTGTATCTCCATGGGGAGCTCCTGTATCGCTAGTAAAAAAGAAAGACGGGAGCTCCAGATTGTGTATTGATTACCGACAACTAAACAAGGTGACTATCAAGAATAAGTACCCGTTGCCGATGATTGATGATTTGTTAGACCAGTTACAAGGAGCATCAGTCTTTTCTAAGATTGATTTGAGATCTGGATACCATCAGATACTGGTTAAAGAAGAGGATGTACAGAAGGCAACGTTCAGGTCGAGATATGACCATTATGAGTATGTGGTCATGCCGTTTGGAGTAACAAATGCACCTGCAGTGTTCATGGACTACATGAACAGGATCTTCTGTCCTTTTTTAGATAAGTTTGTTGTTGTTTTTATAGATGACATTCTTATTTATTCTAGAACTCGAGAAGAACACCAAGAACATCTGAGGGCGGTGTTGGCTGTGTTAAGAGAGAAACAGTTGCATGTCAAGCTCTCAAAATGTGAGTTTTGGGTAGATCAGGTGCAGGTTTTAGGACATGTAATATCAGTAGAAGGGATATTTGTAGATCCTGCCAAGGTAGATGCAGTGTTAAAATGGGAACCCGTTAAGACAGTGACATAAGTATGTAGCTTTGTGGGACTTGCCGGATATTACCGAAAATTTATAGAGGGTTTCTCTAAAGTAGTAACTCCTTTGACTCAGTTGACCTGTAAGGATCAACCTTTTGCTTGGACAAATAGATGTGAGGAAAGTTTCCAGGAGCTGAAAAGAAGGTTGTCTAGTTCCCCAATATTGGTGATCCTAGATGTGACTAAATCTATTCAGGTATATTGTGATGCTTCTATTCAGGGGTTAGGTTGTGTCTTGATGCAAAATAAGAGGGCGGTGGCATATGCGTCGAGACTGTAGACCCCTAATTTTGCCCGGTCTCTCAAATAAAAGCTAGGGAAACTTCATACAGTTCACCCGGCTTCATATCAAAGAAAAACCGAGAAAGACCTCCCGCAACAAGACGGAGTTCACCCATCCACACAATAAAGACTAAAGAGACTTCCTACACGAAGATAAACCTCGCCCGACATCTTAATGAAGACCAAGAAGACTTCCTATTTGAAGATAAAGCTTCAACGGACACACATCGGCATCAAATGACGTCCGAAAAAGGAAAGGAAAGCTTCCCGGGGGTCCCAGAACGCGAAGACAGGCCAAGACAGGTTGGGACAGCTGTCCCAAACTGGGACGGCCGTCCCAAACACCAAAATGCAAGTGAGACGCACGTCTCACCTTTGGGACGCACGTCCCAAACCCTAAAATTCAAGTGGGACGGCCGTCCCAACCTAAACTGGCCGTCCCACTCGTCCCCCAGCTTGGCTCAGTGTAAATTTTGCAGTTGGGACGGCCGTCCCAGATTTCCAGGCAGCGAAATCTATAAATAGGAGCCTCATTTGTCATTCTCCACACCCCAGACAACTTCAAGACTTGTCTTCTTCTCTCCCTCCTTCGAATGATCTCTCTGATTGCCTTTAATAGGTAACAATCAGTTAAGGAATTTGTATTCTGGCATTCGATTCTTCTAGAAAGTTTTAGTCGAGTCGAGTTTATTCGAGAGGAGAGTCATTGTAGAGTGAAGGATTGCCACAAAGCGTCCTCTGTATAAAAGACTTATAATATAAAGCTTGCTTCGGAGGTTCTTCTCAATTCTCTTCCCTTTTACTGCTTTATTTACTGCTTTCTGTATGCAATGTAGATAAAACCATGTAGATAGCCATATTTAAATACTGTACGAATAAAATAGGGTAATAGCGTAATTTCTTGTAATCTTTACTTAAATGAATTAATCCGTCATAGGGAACCCGAAAGGGGCGTTGTGGGGTGCTAATACCTTCCCCACACGTAACTAACTCCCTTACCCGACTCTGGTTATAATGGCCAAGTTGGTTTTTATTAAAATCAATGTCTTTTTCTCCTTTTCCAATGTTTATGGTTAAAACATTGGTGGCGACTCCAAAAGAACCCTTTTCGAAAACCTTGCTTCTATTAGAGGATAGTTCAGTGTTGAGCGCCTCGGAAGCAATGAACATAATTTTAAACAAAAACGCGAGTCTCAACCATCTTTTTGCAACCGCTCGCATTAACGTTCGAGATGTCCCTGGACGTCGGAACGGACGGCGGCGACAGATGGCGACTCCACTGGGGAAGCTAGAGAGTTGATCCCATTTAGTGACGGATAAATTCAAACTAAGTAAAGATTTGAAATTACGCCTTTACCGTTCCTGTATTTTTATTGTATGGCTTTAAATAACTGCTGTATGATTATTTCTGCAAATTGTTTGAAATACAAATTGCACACAAAAACCCTTGCACACAACAGTCCCTCTATACCTGGGGGCAAGAGTGAATACCTATAGGGAGTGGGTGGCAGATACGACCGGCTTGTTGGCACACGGGGCTACAACCGTTGTTGGAAACCACCAACTCAAGGTGATAACTCTCTTCTTTTGGTCTAAGGATGTCGACACGGAGTTTCGTGCATGACCCGAGGACTGAGAGATCGAGAGGTCCCTATAATGGGGGTACCTTGGGGACCTTTGGCCTTGGTGAGAACAGTTAGAACCGCCTAAACCAAGCACGTTTCTGCAGGAAAACCCTACCTCGTGATTAAATAAGCGTGGCTCTGCTCGTGGATGTATGAATTGTGTGTGCATTCGTTTGCTGCATTTGTATTGATGCATTAGCATAGGGTAATCATATAACAAACAAAAAATGAAAAACCCTAAAAATCACAAAAAGTGATAAGATAAAAGACCTTTATCTCGGACAGTCTTCAGTTAAGCTAGCCTGGTTTCAGGTTCTTTGTAAGCTAAGTAGCCACGTTGACCGACAAAAGAGATAAAGGGTCGTAAAAAACATAAAAGCAATTTAAAGCCATAAAAATACCTTTGTTACAAAATAAAAGTTTTTAAACAAAAATCCTATAATTCATACCACTTGTTGCTCATAAAAATAAAAAGAGAAGAAAATAGGATTCTCTTCATTAAAATCCATAAACATTCATATAGATAAGCTTTCTTTTCAAGAAAAACCCAGTACTATCATGCATCATATTAGGAATAAAACATGATAATACTTAGAAAAAACAAACACTTGCATACATGCATTTACAAAAATTCATCCTCATATCATGCATTTTCACTTTTGCTAGATAATGGAGGGATCCAGTAATAGACAATTAAAGAAAGTGGAGATCCTTCTATGCTGTGTAGAGAAGTTAAGGCAGTTGTGTACATATATGCCGCCAGAGGTCTGTGCTAGTTTTGAGAAATCTTATGGAAGAATTCTTGACCTCTTGAAGATCAGTATCGTTCCAATTTTTGTTAGAGCATTGGTCCACTTCTGGAGTCTCAATCTACACTGCTTTGAGTTCTTGCAGTTTGACTTGGTACCAACCTTAGAAGAATACGAACTCATGGTTAGATGGCCTCAGTCAGTTGGGGTCTATGTTTGTTCGGGAGTATATGTAGTCGTGAGTAAGGTTGCTACCATTATACGGCTGCCTCCTCATCAATCCACCCTAGAGGGAAAAGGGAATATCCGAGGTTGGAAAATGGCTGTAATAGAAGACCAATTAGTTTCTCTGGCTGAAAAGAAAGATTGGTCTAAATTCAACAAAACTCTAGCATTAGCAATGTTCGGAATCATACTATTCCCATTTCATGTGAACATTGTGGATCATTCTGCAATGGATGCATTCTTCGCCTGGGACGTATATTCTAAGAGTCCTATACCTGCAATTCTTGCTGACACCCTGCTTTCCGTAGATTTTTGCCGACAGAAGCAGGGAAAAACACTTAGATGCTGCACTTCATTGCTATACGTATGGGGCGTCACTCACTTCTATGCTTCAAGCCACATGGGCGTATTTCCTGATCCTCTAAGGAGTTTTTCAAAAATCCCTCTTCAACATCGTCAAGCTTTAGAGTGGAAAACCGAGTTAGAAAACTGGAACATAGAGCACGTATCATGGGTTTGCCCTTGGTTCCGACCCGGTTATATTCTCGTACGATGCGGAGATTACCTGAGCATACCACTTCTAGGTCTCAGAGGTTGTATAACCTATTCTCCTAAGATGGCTATGAAACAACTTATGAGAACCCAGACCGCACTAACTTAGGAAGAGCTCAGAGGACTGAGTCTATGCTATTATTCCCATAGCTTTGAAGAAGTATCCGCTGTCCGGAAAGCATGAGAAAGACCAGTCTATATGGGAGATAAAGAACTCGGAAAGGTTCAGGTATCTACATCCCGTGAATATGAAGAATGGAGGAAAAATAGAGGGATACCCCAACCATCTGCTGCATTCACTACAACGTTAGTCAGTGAAGAGCTACAATTGCAGGTCAATGCCTTAAACAAGAAGGTTGAAATCATGGAAGCTCAGCTAAGGGCTTTTGAAGAAAAAGAGCAAGAATCAACCCTTATAATAGACGGTCTAAAAAGGCAATGTAAAAAGAAGGATCACGAAATAGAGCGTCTTAAGAATGATTGTGCTGATTATCAGGAAGAGACTAAACAAGCATTGAAGATTCTGAGACTCGAGCAAGATAGTCTGTTCCGGGACATGAATGACGAAATAGCACATCTTGAGAGCACGCTTGCAGAACAGGCAAGAACGATCAAGTTAATACAGGATGACCTAGCAAATACTTGGTCAGAAGCACAGAAGTGGTGGGAGACCGCTGAAAAATACAGAGTAGACCTAGAGGAGCTACATGAGAAAGAAAAAGATGGATTAGCTCAGTATGGTCAATTACTTCATGAAAAGGACCGAATAATAGAGAGGTCTGATCAGCAGCATGCCTTGATCGTTCATCAAGAAGAGAAGATAAAAGAGGCTCGTCGATATAGTGAAGATATGAGTCGGGCGGTATCTGAGCAAATCAAAACGCTCAGAAATCACGTGATAACAGCTGAAGACGAATTACGAAGAAAGCCTAATTTACCTATAGGATTCTTCAAGCTTTTTTGCTTTTGTCAACACTTGCTTCAAAGCATTGTATAGAAGGATACACACTTTCTAATAAAAGGATTTTTTTTCTTAAATTGTCTATTGCATTCATAAGTTGCATACATTCACATATCCCTCCTCGTTTTAATAATAAAGATAATAAAAAGAAAGGATTAACTGATGTGCTTTCCACAAATCAGAAAAATGGAAAAGAAGCCTTTCGTCATCAAAATCTCTACGATGGTCAATAAACTCGAAGATAGTGACAAACAAGCACCGTTAATCATTCCAATCAATAAAAGGGAAGAAACAATAACGCCTTTACGTTTATTCGTGCCGCGTCCTTTCCCTTATTCATCAAATAAAGCTGTACCTTGGAGATACTCAGAAGAATTGCCAGTTAACCAAGATATCTCCAACATAGCCGGTATTGGGGGCATGACTCGAAGCGGAAGAATATACTCCCCCAAGGAATTACAAGAAAATATTCCTAAAGAAAAGGCGAAAAATAAGGCCGAAGAAGAAAATGAATCCAAGGAGGAGACAGATGAGTTACTCCAATACATAAGACAAAGTGAGTACTCTATCATCGATCAACTCAATCGTACTCCAGCAAAGATAACTTTGTTATCACTCATCATGAGTTCGGAACCGCATCGAAACGCACTGTTAAAGGTTTTGAATGAATCATTCGTTCCGCACAATATCCCAAGACAAGTTTGAAGGGATTATTGGTAATATTACAGCCAATAATCATCTTACCTTCACCAATGAAGAATTCCCTTTGGAAGGGTCAAATCATAATAAGCCTTTGCATATCTCTATCAAATGCAAAGAATATCTCATTTCCAAAGTACTTGTGGATAATGGGTCATCCCTAAATGTTATGCCTAAAAGTACACTCGATAGAATAACAGTGCAAGGAGCCCACATGCGCCCGAGTAATACAGTTGTTCGAGCCTTTGACGGATCAAGACGAGAAGTAGTAGGAGAGATCAGTCTACCAATCCAAATTGGCCCTACTATCTTCAACATAGACTTCCACGTGATGGACATCACGCCAACATATAGTTGTCTCCTTGGTAGACCTTGGATTCATAGCGCTAAGGCAATACCTTCAACGCTCCACCAGAAAGTCAAGTTTGTGATAAATGATAAACTCGTCACAGTTCAAGCTGAAGAAGACTTTCTAATTAGCAAACCATCTGTCCAACCATATGTGGATGCGGCTAAAGAGGCTCTTGAAACATCTCTTCAAGCGCTCGAAATTGCCAACATAGAAAGACTCCCTGGTAATATAAAGGTGGCCCATATGATGAAAAAATATGGATATCGCCCAGGACAGGGGCTCGGAAAGAATGCTCAAGGAATGAAAGAGCCACCCGATTTCAAGGATAACCCGCTAAAGTATGGTTTATGAAAGTGATCCTAGCAAAGATCTCATTGATTTGATGAAGTCAAAGATAAAGTCAAGGGTCAACTCTGCAGCAGTCAAACAAGTCACTCAGGAGAATGGAGCTGAAGACTTAGTGTGTCTTAACAGAAAGCTTAGGTAAAACCACTTTACCTTTTCCACTGCACAAAGCTTCTTCATTCATTTTGCAAAATGCCTCAAAAACAGTTTTTAACAAATCAAAAACAAAAGCATTTTGGCAAAGAATTTTCTTAAACAAGTTATTAACTGATACAGGTTTGAAAGAATCAATTTAAAACACTTAGAATGTTTTAAAAAGTGTTTTTACAATATTTTAATCGATACAAACTTCTTTTAATCGATTAAAACTCTTTATGACCGATTAGAATTCGAATGTAATAGGTCGAATGCAATATAATCGATCAGATCTTAAATATGAGCGATTAGAATTATTTTAATCGATTAAAACACGTTTCAATCGATTAAAATCACTTTGGATGTCGATATGATCGATCGTAATGAGATTATGACCGATCGAAGTTGGTTATGATCGATCGAATTGAATTATGACCGATCAGACTTATTTCAATCGATTAAAACGCATTTCAATCGATTAGAATAACTTAGAAAATCTTTTCAATCGATTAAAACGAACTTTCAATCGATTAAAATGACTTGAAAATATATGTGCAGATTTTCAATCGATTGAAACGACTTTATATCAGCTTAAAATAACTTGGAAAGTTTTATAAGAAGGTTTTTAAACAAATCAATCGATTAATACGTGATTCAATCGATTGTTTTATACTTAGAAAATGTTTGTAAAACGTTTTAACCGATAAAAACGTGGTCGTATCAACTAAAACATTTTCTCGTTAAAGATCATGAACGCATTAATGGGTTGAAAGGACTTTTAACAGATTATAACGGCTATTTCAACAGATTAAAACAAACTTTCAACATGATTAATTAATGCAGCAGATTTGAAAATTCTCTTTAAAAACAGCTTTGCTTGAAATTTTTAAACAGAGATTGAACATCAGCTTTTACACATCCAAAGCAATCAATTCAAGCAACTGTTAGCATCCTTTTTCCAAGAAAGAATTACAACTGTTTTGTGAAGTTCTTTTGAAATCTTTCTTGAGGCATATTGCATTCTCGTGAAGAAGAAACTTACCGTGGATTAGAGTAATCCGGTTTGAGCTTTCTAAGTCTCTTCTTTGTAAATTCTTTTTCATTACTTTGTATTGTTTTGTACCTGGAATTTGGGTACAAGTTTTCTGCAATTGTTGAGAAAGTTGCCAAGAACTGGAATTTGGTTCTTGGTGGAAAGGTTAAAGCAAGAGCTGGAATTTGGTTCTTGTGTGTGGTGCCTGGAATTTGGGCACCGGTTTCTCTCGCGTCGGAATTTGGTTGCGGAGGTTTCCAAGAGCTGGAATTTGGTTCTTGGTGGAGAGTTAGAATAGGTGTAAGAGGGTGAGTCTCGTAAAACATCTATTCTAGTGGAACCCAACTGGAATTTGGCCGAGTCCGGACGTAGCCCTGGTATTGGGTGAACCAAGTATAAAATTACCGGTGAAATCTTTCCTAACCTTTCTCTCTTTAATTTCTGCTGTCGCACTTAAACTGTTTGATTGCTTTGTGATTTGTGAATTGATAAGTAATCTTAATTTTCGAATTAGATAATCTGTGTATTGCGAAAAACTTTCAAAAATCAATTCACCCCCTCTTGATTTAAAACTACTTTTCTAACAATTGGCATCGGAGCAAGGTGCTTGAAAGTTATTCAAGTCTCTTGATCCATGGTCGAGAACAGATTACCGTTTTCCGAGGGGCATCTATTAACAGTACCTCCACTATTCTGTGGAACAGATTATCCTTTCGGAAAATTAGGATGAAAATCTTCATTGAATCCATTGACATAAATGCTTGGGATGTTATTACTAATGGTCCTCTAATTACGGATAAAGGATGGTCAAGCTTGAATGATGAAGAGAAGAAGAAAGTTCAAAGTGACCGCAATGCAAAAAATATTATTACTTCGCTCTTAACATGGATGAATTTTTCAGGGTGTCCCAAGTGCAATTCGCCAAGGAGATGTGGGATGTTCTTGAGGTCACTCATGAAGGGACTGCAGATGTTAAAAGAGCCGTAAAGCACACCTTGATAAGAGAGTATGAGCCGTTCAAAATGCAGTAATGGTGAAAGCATCGCAGATGTGCGAAACGCTTCACGCACATCATCAACCACTTAATGGGCCTAGGTAAGACCTTTGATAAGGAAGAACTAAATATTAAAGTATTGAAATGTCTTGACAGGTCCTGGCAGCCAAAAGTCACTGCAATATCGGAATCAAAAGATCTGTCCACCATGACAACAGACTTCATCTGTTTGGAAAACTCGGAGAACATGAAATGGAAATCACAAGATTCAATGAGCAAGAAGTCTCCGAGAAGAAGAACAGAAGCATTGCACTTAAAGTTGAAGAAAATCAAGAATCGAAGAAGATAATGAGAACCTTGGACCGCTTGTTAGGAAATTCAACAAATTCCTCAAGAAAAAGATCCAAGACAAGGAAAGACACAAAAGGTATGAGAAAAGAACTGATTCTTCTAACTTTAAATGTTATGGTTGTGGCAAACAGGGCCATGTTAAAATGGAATGTCCAGAAAGAAATAAACAAAGTGAAAAGAAAGAGGAAAAATCAAAAAGAAGAGCCTACATAGCCTGGGATGATAATGATACGTCATCAACAGATAACTCGAAAATGAAGAAGCCAATCTTTGCTTAATGGCGAGTCAAAATCCACAAACCAGCCAGGTAAGTTCTAGCTCCTCTTCAAATATAGTTAACTATGATGCATTACAAGAAGCATTTAATGAAATGCATGAGGAGGCTAAGAAACTTCAAAAAGAAAATAATAGGCTAAAAGGATTAAATAACTGGCTAGTTAACAAGGTTGATTCTCTGGAAAAACAGATTAGTGAAAATGAAACCGATAATGAATTCTTGAAACTGATTCATGATAACTCCGATTGTAAATGCAATAAACCATGCAAAAACTGTTCTGAATTGCAAAAGAAAATTGAATTCTTATCTCAAACTGTTTCAAAGTTCACTCAGGGGCAAGCCAATCTAGATGTATTACTTGGATCTCAAAAATTAATTTTTGACAAATCTGGAATAGGATTTAAATCTAGATCCAAGTAAAACAAAAATAAATAGGAATTCATACTCTACAATCAAATGTTTTTACCGCATGAAGAAAGGGCATTCAAGAAAATACCGCAGAATTAAAAAGTATGCTATTCCTAAAGGGAGAATGAAATGGGTTCCAAAGATTAATTCTTTTCAAATAACATGATCAGGACCCAATAATTATAAAGGGTACCAGAAAAATACTTAATTGTTTTGCAGGAACAAGTCCGGGAATCCCTTGAAGATCAGAGCTGCGAAACCAGGTTCTGTGTATTTAAATTAATTGTTTTAATTGATATAAATCAATATTAATCGATTAAAATAACTTACTCGATATCCGTCCGTACCATTTTAATCGATTGAAATATCGAAATAATCGATTGAACTGATCTCAGGATTTTGGTTTAATTGTTTTAATCGATTGTAATATCTGTATATCAACTAAAAACACTTAGGTATCAAAATTAATCGATTCATTTACGTTTTAATCGATTTAAATACTGGTGATATTTTTTTTATTACATTCTGTACCATACAAATCGATTCTTTCATAAAACAATTGATTAATTCACTGTAGATGTTTTCAACTCTAATGACAAGAATCAAATTAATAGATAATGAGTTGATTAATCAATTGATTAGGATCTGTAAACAAGACTTATAACATCTAATTGAAGTTTGACAGGGAAATTCAAAACAAAAACTCAGTGTCTATTATCTGCAATAAATCTTTAAAGATTTCTTTGACCAAATCAACATTATTCCCAAGAACAAATTAACTGATTCACCCACTGTCCCGTAAATTGTGTCGCACATCGTCGAACAGATCTTTAATTAGAAACTAAGACTAGTGGAATAAATGTGGGAAAGTTATTGCCGATTGAAATACTCGCAAACTTTACATGTAGGAAAGTTATCCATAGATGAAAATGTTATTTTAACATAGTCATGATTCAAGTCTGTAGATGTCCTTACATGGAATGATGCATGGTAATACACCGAAAATCAAAGAAATTATCAAAGAATGGATCTGTAACTTTTCTTATAGACACTAGTTACAAACAGGTCAAACCGTTAGGACTCGAAAACATAGTTTATCAAAATTTTTTTAGTGATAATTGTTTCTGGTAATAAGTTATTCATTACTAGGAAATCCAATAAATACATGTTTTCATTAAATTTCTTGATATTACATTGCAATATATTTGAAATAATTTTGAGCATGCATTGGTTCAAAACTCTTGGTGAAATTCATTGGAACTGTGCAACTTTGAATATTTGCTTTAATCATCAATGTCACGAGGTGACACTATAAGGGAACCAATCTGGAACAACGAATTCAAAAATTGAATAACGTGGTACAGGGAATGTATGTTTTATGGTCAAGTACAGGGATAAATTTTATATTGTTTTAGAACTCGGATTATTGTCATCACTAGTTCTGCGTGTATGCATTACTAATCATTGCCCACTCTACCGTAATAAGTTTTTTGTTAATCACTTGTGCATATGATACCACTCGGAAACAACAAAGTTAAAAATGACTCATTCCTCAAAAGATAATGATGACTGGTTCACTATAAGTGAGAATAACACCCATCATACTACATTAATAAGAATGCGCTTATTTGCTTGGATAATGACAACTCGCAGGGTTCAAAATGGGTTGGCTATTATGAAAGAAAATTCCTATCTCGATACATCATTAACTCTGTGATTCATGCAATTTATGGTATCATGCATTCTCGTGTGGGATTTGGTCAGTACATGATTATGCCTCCGATGTGTAGTAGAAATTCCAAGTGTGGTGTCAACCATGGACCGTAATGCGATCAATAATAACAAGAACTGCTAAAAGATTTCTTTTCGTGAAAAGTTTCCGTGTTCATTGTCGATACAGGAGTGACAGCAGCTTGTTGACTCAAATAGTTGATAGAGCAAAATTAGTTCCAAGCAAAAAGGAAAGCCTATTATCTTTTGATATTGGTGGGGATCAAATGAATGATCACCAAGCCGGTGGATAAGCAGTTCAATCAGGGAAATTGGGATGACTAGTTCCCCTCATCATCTTTATCTTCTCGCTTATTTCTATCTTTATATTGTTTGCATGGATCGTGATATTAACTGGTGTTATACCAGGAACATTTGCCTTAACCTTTGGTTAAATATGGTTTAGGATCTAATCTAGATCGATCGGCGTAAATAGAATTTAAATAGATCCCCGAGAGCTTTAGCTAAATAAGACTTTATTCTGATAGATCTATTAGCTAAGATAGTCGTTAGTATTGTTAAAACATCCTTCTAAATGATCAGCTTTACAAAATTCGCATCGAGTTAGGCATCTTAGATGCATCAAACATTACTTAGAGTGCAAGTCTGGTTGTTTTAGTCAATAAAAACACCTTTTAATCGGTTAAATAAACTTAAACAACAGTTTTCATTATTGTTTTAATCGATTTAAAATCGAAATAATCGATTATTTTTACTAAAGTTTCATGTTTTCAAAATCTTAAATGTTTTAATCGATTAAACTTTTCTTTCAATCGATTAAAATCATTTACCAAGAACATTTTAACCGATTATGCTCGTTTTTAATCGATTTTTATTCTGGGAAGAAAGATTAAAGGCTTTAGTTAATGGTCGTTCTCGTAACATGCTACTAAAGCATGATTCCCTTATCTTTACACGTGTTAATTGTATTCATTACAAACGTGTTAATGGAGATAAGTTTGAATCAACTTTAATTGATTCTTTTCATGAGTGAAATATTGATTCACTTTGTATTTTCAAAAACTTGAGCATATTTTTTCGAAACCTTACATTCTTCTCTCTTCTATTCCCTATTTTTGATGAAGTCAAAAGGGGGAGAAATAGTTGCATCACTTTAAGATAAATTTAAGAACAACATTTTAGGGGGAGAAATAAGTTTTAGGGGGAGAAACAAAACTTTATTACATTCTTATATTTCTCACCTAACCGCATTATCAAGTGACTTATTTTGCAGTAGATTGTTTTTTCAAAATGGTGTTTGTCTTCATCAAATAGGGGAGACCGAAAGTGATCCTAGCAAAGATCTCATTGATTTGATGAAGTCAAAGATAAAGTCAAGGGTCAACTCTGCAGCTAGCCAAACAAGTCACTCAGGAGAATGGAGTCGAAGACTTAGTGTGTCTTAACGAAAGCTTAGGTAAAACCACTTTACCTTTTCCACTCGCACAAAGCTTCTTCATTCATTTTGCAAAATGCCTCAAAAACAGCTTTTAACAAATCAAAAACAAAAGCATTTTGGCAAAGAATTTTCTTAAACAAGTTATTAACCGATACAGGTTTGAAAGAATCAATTTAAAACACTTAGAATGTTTTAAAAAGTGTTTTTACAATATTTTAATCGATACAAACTTCTTTTAATCGATTAAAACTCTTTATGACCGATTAGAATTCGAATGTAATAGGTCGAATGCAATATAATCGATCAGATCTTAAATATGAGCGATTAGAATTATTTTAATCGATTAAAACACGTTTCAATCGATTAAAATCACTTTGATGTCGAGATGATCGATCGAATGAGATTATGACCGATCGAAGTTGGTTATGATCGATCGAATTGAATTATGACCGATCAGACTTATTTCAATCGATTAAAACGCATTTCAATCGATTAGAATAACTTAGAAAATCTTTTCAATCGATTAAAACGAACTTTCAATCGATTAAAATGACTTGAAAATATATGTGCAGATTTTCAATCGATTGAAACGACTTTATATCAGCTTAAAATAACTTGGAAAGTTTTATAAGAAGGTTTTTAAACAAATCAATCGATTAATACGTGATTCAATCGATTGTTTTATACTTAGAAAATGTTTGTAAAACGTTTTAACCGATAAAAACGTGGTCGTATCAACTAAAACATTTTCTCGTTAAAGATCATGAACGCATTAATGGGTTGAAAGGACTTTTAACAGATTATAACGGCTATTTCAACAGATTAAAACAAACTTTCAACAGATTAATTAATGCAGCAGATTTGAAAATTCTCTTTAAAAACAGCTTTGCTTGAAATTTTTAAACAGAGATTGAACATCAGCTTTTACACATCCAAAGCAATCAATTCAAGCAACTGTTAGCATCCTTTTTCCAAGAAAGAATTACAAACTGTTTTGTGAAGTTCTTTTTGAAATCTTTCTTGAGGCATATTGCATTCTGTGAAGAAGAAACTTACCGTGGATTAGAGTAATCCGGTTTGAGCTTTCTAAGTCTCTTCTTTGTAAATTCTTTTTCATTACTTTGTATTGTTTTGTACCTGGAATTTGGGTACAAGTTTTCTGCAGACTGTTGTAGAAAGTTGCCAAGAACTGGAATTTGGTTCTTGGTGGAAAGGTTAAAGCAAGAGCTGGAATTTGGTTCTTGTGTGTGGTGCCTGGAATTTGGGCACTCGGTTTCTCTCGCTGCTGGAATTTGGTTGCGAGAGGTTTCCAAGAGCTGGAATTTGGTTCTTGGTGGAGAGTTAGAATAGGTGTAAGAGGGTGAGTCTGTAAAACATCTATTCTAGTGGAACCCACTGAATTTGGCTGAGTCCGGACGTAGCCCTGGTATTGGGTGAACCAAGTATAAAATTACCGGTGAAATCTTTCCTAACCTTTCTCTCTTTAATTTCTGCTGCTGCACTTAAACTGTTTGATTGCTTTGTGATTTGTGAATTGATAAGTAATCTTAATTTTCGAATTAGATAATCTGTGTATTGCGAAAAACTTTCAAAAATCAATTCACCCCCCCTCTTGATTTAAAACTACTTTTCTAACAGTTTAGGGTACGACCCCACAAAAGATCAAATCATACGGAAAATAGGGAAGTCTTACCCCTCGAAGATGGTATTCCGAAGAGGAGGGATATTAGCGCAAAGGGTAGCGTTAGTCATTAGGTGTCCTTCTTCTGATTCTAAGGGATGTACACCTAGTGACTATTAGAGATCACTCCTCGGGGTATGCCCGTCCCCCGAGCATCTTTAGGGCACACATTTCCCTGAAATTACAAAAGAATGCTATTCTTACTATCTGCTTCTTTTCTTACTAAATGTATCTATACCCCATTTTAATAAACAAGGTTTAGATAAAACGTTTTGTTCCAAATGCGTCCGAATAATTAAAGTGCCGCAAAGTAAAGTAAAAGATGATTGATTAACTAGAAACACAAATAAATCTATCTTGACAAAATCAAGTTTCGACAATGTTGTGCAAAAAAAATATATGCATATAAAAGAAAAGCCCGTCAAGGCCAAAGGCCGAGACAAGAAAATAAAAGGGCAAAATACCCGGCAGGAAACCCACAAAGGGGGCTGCACAAAAGTTAGGGTAAACCCGGTAGGAGACCCGAACAATAATAAAGGGTATCCTGGGCAAAAGTTAGGGTTATTAAAAGTCCGCTAGGTATTCCTAAAAAATAAATACAAAAAAGGGGAAACCTAGACAAAAGTTAGGACATGAGCACAGCATCCTAGACTGAAAACCTGAAAGGGCGGCCTAGGGAAGTTAATCAATCGCAAAAAAGGCGCCATAAATCAGTAAACAACGCCACATCATAAGAATGAAACGTTTATCTAAACTAGCCTAAACACCGACCAACCTTGGCTAGCCATTCTTACAAAAACCTCTATTATAAAAAAAAATATCCCTCTAAAACACAAGCCTTTGTTGTAAATCCTTTTCTTTCTCTTCTCTTGACCATTTCACTATAAAGCATTCAAGTAATAAAGGGGAATGTGGTAACATAGTGATCAATAGGAAGGTCGAAATCCCTAAGGAAAGGAAGGAGGGCATTGATATGGCAGTTGCCCTACGAACGAAAGATTGCTCTTCGACCATAGCAAGAAAGGTCCATGTCGGCATACTTGTACAGCTTAGCTTGTTGACCAAGAAACAAGATGACATAAAGGCACAACATCAAGAATGCGCCCGAAGTCAAAGCACATCAGTTAAAAATTTTGAAATATTAACTGAAATAGATCATAGGATGCATATCATGAAACATTACATGCATTAAAGCATAAATGAAGGGAATCCTATCTTCAGTTTCATCAAAAAACACGAAAATTAACTCAAAAAAACAAAAAACCAACATAAGAAGCTTGAGATGGTCGTCCCAAAGTCCAGACGGTCGTCCCAAGTGCCAAATTTCAGTTGGGACGCACGTCCCAGGTGGGGGTTGGCCTGTGTGTAATTTTTTCAGTTGAGACGGCCGTCCCAACCCAGACGGTCGTCCCAAACTCCCATGCGCGGCCTATATAGGTGGGGCGCGGGTTTTGGCTCCAGTACCTCAATCCAAGCTTCATGTCTTGCTTTTCCTCCTTCTCTATACACTGATTAGCATCCCTAAGAGAGTAAAGCTCACAATGGAACGTGGAGAAGCCTCATCCAGGAGAAAGCGCACCAGGACTGCTGCCAGAAGAACTCCTGTCATCAGCATGTTGCTAGCAGAAGCACATCAACAACTACTGGCAAATATCCAACAATTTGCCTGGTATCCTATGCTGCGATTGGATTTTGAAATCTTAGCTACATTCGGCTGGGAGCAAGATGTCAGAAAGTTCATCCACAACATAGGATGGGACTTTTTGCTCCATGAGCCACCTACTCGGATCTACTGCACGACCACAATGGAGTTTCTTGCCTCTGTCAACATGATGGAAATGCCATCCGCAACTCCCGGAGTGCCACCAACTCAGGCCGTCTCCTACTGGATGGAGGGAGCCTACCGGACCACTGTTCTGGATGACTTTAATGTCATAATGGGTTTCTGCCAATGAGCAGATACAAGAACACCGAATACCGGTCCGCATATCCGGAAAAACCTCGCTGTTCTCACCACCACTAGCATGTGGAAAGAGATCACCGGAGCTCACAACCTCGCCAACACACCTGAAAGGGGCATCCTTCTCTCCTCCGCTCCGCATATGCCATAAACCGCTCGCCGGGACCATACACAGACGGAAGGAGAGCCAGGGGAAGGTAACGCTGGCTGACCTTTTCATTGTCTACTGTATGCACCAGGGGCATAAGTGCAACCCGGGATACGCATTCCTGAAGGCCGTAAAGGAATACGGTACTCGGGGACCAGCAGGAGCTATCATGGTGGCTCCCCTCCTTACCCCTTTGGCCGAGTATTGGGGATGCACCGACGGAGAAGATATCCCACTGAACTCCAACCGGAGCCGATCAACGGAGGAGTGCCGACGCACATGAACATCCTCGCCAGGGCAAGGAACAGTGGTTCATCTTGAACCCTATCATCTAGATTTCTTGGGATATGCGCAACTTCGATACGCCGCAAGACATCCCTACTACCTCCGAATCCCAGACAGCAGCCACGTGATCCGGACTTCCCGGCCTGTACCGACGCCCGGACGAGGAGCACACATACATGGAAGGAGAGTTCCAGCTCATACGCCGCCAGCTTAGTCACTGACCGTTAGGCAAGACAGACGGACCGCCGAGATAGAGAGCTTGGTCCAAACCCGAGCGAGGTTCCGCGCCGCCTACTCCGCCGCTTCCCTTCACCGGCACCATCCGCCCACTCCAGTCCAGAGGCGGATGATTAGGAGGAGTCTTTCTATAGTTTTTTTATTTAAAAAAAAAAAAAAAAGCTTGAATGTACCAAACAAAAAGCAGTAATAAATAAAAGTAGTTATTTTTGTTTCATATTTCAAAAGCCCATGTGTACAAAAACTATAAAATAAAAGGCACACATGATATACTAAAAAGCCGGATTTCAAAATTCGCGATAAAATTAAATCGCGATAGAAAAAGGCAAAATCAAAATTATCTTCAGCAGAATAAGGAGCTTCAAGGAAACTAGCTCTAAACCTTCTATCCCAATAAAAGAAAGTACACAAGAAAAGCCAACGGAAAGGCTTGACCATCCCCAAGAAGATCCTTGCCTACTCTAGAGGCAAAACAAAAAAAGACTACGTCGTGACTCAGCTTCATTACCACATGAGTCATCAAGCACACTCATACGAGGATCTCCACTTCATTCACCAAGGGAGAATAAGGACTACATAAGAGTCCATCAAAGAAAATATGGAGTCAAATCCTCCACATCACCAGGGGGCAACAGAAGGAAAAGAAAGAAAAAAAAAAAACTTTTCATCCCCTAACGGAGGCCACCACAGAGAAAGGCCACACGAAAATCCCCAAGAAGAACATATCAAGAAAAATCTACAAAAAGGAAGAAAAAGAAGAAAATATCTTCACTCCACTCAAATAAGAGCTTTTCAAAAAGCCAGGAGCCAAGACTCCATCATACCCCCAGGAAGTCAACAAATTTCCCAGGGCCGCTAAAAAGGGAAAAAGAAGAAAAGAAAAACTCTTCATCCCCCAACGGATAATAAAAAGCCTGCGTGCACAAAAGAAAAAGGCACACGCATTTAAAAATTCAAAATCCAAAATCGCGAAAAAACACAATCGCGAGAAAAAGCAAAAACTCATTCCCCAATGGAATAAGAGCATAGGCAAAGCCAGCTCAAAACAGCAAACATCCAACAAGGGGTCGAAAACTCCATTCCTCCCTAGGGGGCAAATCAAACTCCCAGAGAATCAAAAAGGAAAAATTCTCTCCAGTAAAGCCTATCAGCGACGGCAAATTTCAAATCCACAAGGAGATAATAGAATATCCCCAGCGAAAAGCTGAACCTTCACTCCCAAAACGCCCCTGCCTATTCAAAGGCAAGCAAAGAACCTATCCCCCAGAAACGGGAAATCAACCTATGCAAGAGGCAAAATAAGCCCAAAGCACAATGCTTCGAAACAAAGCATTCGCCTACTCAGAGGTATTATCAAGAGCGAATATCCTCAAGAGGAGCATCCGCCTAATCAAGAGGCAAAATCGACAAAAATCAAACAAATCCCCAGTGGATTACCCGCCTAAAAAGAGGCCAAAATCAAAAGAATCCCCGGCAAAAGCCGGATGGCTAAAAGAAAAATCCAAAATCAAAGAATCCCCGGCAAAAGCCGGACGGCCAAAAGAAAAAGCCAAAAATCAAAGAATCCCCGGCAAAAGCCGGATGACTAAAAGAAAAAGCCAAAATCAAAGAATCCCCGGCAAAAGCCGGGCGGCCAAAAGAAAAGGCCAAAATCAAAGAATCCCCGGCAAAAGGCCGGATGGCTAAAAGAAAAAGCCAAAACAACGAAATCCCCGGTAAAACCGGATGACTAAAAAGTCAAAATGAAAAACCAAATCATTCCCCAAGGAATAGGATATTGATCAAAGACAGTAAGCCGCCAACACTTCTCCAAAAGCCCGGTAAGGGTATGAACTCATCAATCAAAAGATTGAATGAGAAGAGCCTTGTCAAGATGCAGGTTCGCACCCAGTGGGGGTGTAAAAACCACTAGAGCCTTGTCAAGATGCAGGTTCGCACCCAGTGGGGGTGTAGAAACCACTAGAGCCTTGTCAAGATGCAGGTTCGCACCCAGTGGGGGTGTAAAAACCACTAGAGCCTTGTCAAGATGCAGGTTCGCACCCAGTGGGGGTGTAAAAACCACTAGAGCCTTGTCAAGATGCAGGTTCGCACCCAGTGAGGGTGTAAAAATCACTAGAGTCCGTCAAGATGCAGACTCACACCCAGTGGGGGTGTAAAAACCACTAGAATCTGTCAAAATACAGATTCGCACCCAGTGGGGGTATAAAAACCATTAGAATCTGTCAAGATGCAGATTCGTACCAGGTGGAAGAATAAACCCACCAAAGCCTTATAAAATAAGGCTTACACCAGAAGAGGGTAAATACTCATCATAAAACCTAGCAAAATGCATCGGGCAGAGTAAAATACTCACCAGAGCATTTCAAAAAAATGGGATGGCACAGACCTTGCTCCTAATAGAGGATAGTTCAGTGTTGAACACCTCGGAAGTAAACATCCATAAGAGTTTAGCAAAATGCGAACTCATACCAGATAGGGGTTAATACCTATCAAAATATTTATCACCCGGAGGATCAGCAAAGAAGCAGCATCCGAAGGATAACCGGGCAAAAGGGTTAACTCCTTCCCCTGCCGAACAACTTTGTCGGTATATCAAACCAACAAATTAGTTAGGCAGGTGAAGGGCGGGCAACTGTAGACCCCTAATTTTGCCCGGTCTCTCAAATAAAAGCTAGGGAAACTTCATACAGTTCACCCGGCTTCATATCAAAGAAAAACCGAGAAAGACCTCCCGCAACAAGACGGAGTTCACCCATCCACACAATAAAGACTAAAGAGACTTCCTACACGAAGATAAAGCTCGCCCGACATCTTAATGAAGGCCAAGAAGACTTCCTATATGAAGATAAAGCTTCAACGGACACACATCGGCATCAAACGACGTCCGAAAAAGGAAAGGAAAGCTTCCCAGGGGTCCCAGAACACGAAGACAGGCCAAGACAGGTTGGGACGGCCGTCCCAAACACCAAAATGCAAGTGAGACGCACGTCTCACCTTTGGGACGCACGTCCCAAACCCTAAAATTCAAGTGGAACGACCGTCCCAACCTAAACTGGCCGTCCCACTCGTCCCCCAGCTTGGCTCAGTGTAAATTTTGCAGTTGGGACGACCGTCCCAACCCAGACAGCCGTCCTAGATTTCCAGGCAGCGAAATCTATAAATAGGAGCCTCATTTGTCATTCTCCACACCCCAGACAACTCCAAGACTTGTCTTCTTCTCTCCCTCCTTCGAATGATCTCTCTGATTGCCTTTAATAGGTAACAATCAGTTAAGGAATTTGTATTTTGGCATTCGATTCTTCTAGAAAGTTTTAGTCGAGTCGAGTTTATTCGAGAGGAGAGTCATTGTAGAGTGAAGGATTGCCGCAAAGCGTCCTCTATATAAAAGACTGATAATATAAAGCTTGCTTCGGAGGTTCTTCTCAATTCTCTTCCCTTTTACTGCTTTATTTACTGCTTTTTGTATGCAATGTAGATAAAACCATGTAGATAGCCATATTTAAATACTGTACGAATAAAATAGGGTAATAGCGTAATTTCCTGTAATCTTTACTTAAATGAATTAATCCGTCATAGGGAACCCGAAAGGGGCGTTGTGGGGTGTTAATACCTTCCCCATACGTAACTAACTCCCTTACCCGACTCTGGTTATAATGGCCAAGTTGGTTTTTATTAAAATCAATGCCTTTTTCTCCTTTTCCAATGTTTATGGTTAAAACATTGGTGGAGACTCCAAAAGAACCCTTTTCGAAAACCTTGCTTCTATTAGAGGATAGTTCAGTGTTGAGTGCCTCGGAAGCAATGAACATAATTTTAAACAAAAACGCGAGTCTCAACCATATTTTCGCAACCGCTCGCATTAACGTTCGAGATGTCCTTGGACGTCGGAACGGACGGCGGCGACAGAGACAACTGAGAATTCATGAGAGGAATTATCCCATTCATGACTTAGAACTAGCAGCAGTGGTGTTTGCTCTCAAGATATGGAGGCATTACCTTTATGGTGTCAGATTTGAAGTTTTTAGTGATTACAAGAGCCTGAAGTATTTATTCGATCAGAAGGAGATAAATATGAGACAGAGAAGATGGATAGAGTTTCTGAAGGATTATGACTTTCAGTTACTTTAACATCTAGGAAAGGCGAATGTGGTGGCTGACGCCTTGAGTAGGAAGACAATTAAGATGTCAACAATGATGATGGATGAATTGAGATTACTCGAGCAGTTTAGGGATATGCATCTAGATGTAGAGTTTTGTGATACTAGCATTAGTTGTGGTAGCATTACCATTACTAATGATTTGCTCGAGATGATCAGAGATAGATAACAGGGTGATATGACATTGAAAGGTGTTATTGATCAGTTAGGATCCGAGCAAACCATTGACTACAAGATGAGTGAAGATATTATTCTGAGATTCAGAGGAAGGATTTGTATTCCTGTTGACCAGGAATTGAAGAGAGAAATACTAGATGAAGGTCATCGGAGTCGTCTAAGTCTACACCCTAGTATGACTAAGATGTATGAGGATCTAAAGAAAGTTTATTGGTGGTCTGGTATGAGGAGAGATATTGTAGAGTATGTGGCTGCTTGTTTGACTTATCAGAAAGCAAAGGTAGAACACCAGAGGCGGGGAGGAATGCTACAATAAATGGAGATACCTGAGTGGAAGTGGGATAACATTACCATGGATTTTTTTACCCATTTACCACAGACAGTTCGAGGTCACGATTCGATCTGGGTGATAGTGGATAGATTGACGAAGAGTGCACATTTCCTCCCTGTAAATATGAGGATATCTATGGCTAAGCTGACACAACTATATATTCGCGAGATTGTCCGATTACATGGGGTACTATCTAGCATTATCTCAGATAGGGATCCCAGATTTACTTCACGATTCTGGAAGATTTTACAAGAGGCATTAGGTACCCGACTTAGGTTGAGTTCAGCCTATCATCCCCAGACAGATGGACAGTAAGAGAGGACTATCCAATCACTAGAAGACTTGTTAAGGTCTTATGTGTTGGATAATCTAGGAAGTTGGGATGATATCCTTCTATTAATAGGGTTCACGTATAATAACAACTATCATGTTAGTATCGGAATGACACCATATGAGGCTCTTTATGGGAGGAGGTGTCAAACACCTTTATGTTGGTATCAAGATGAGGAGAAATTGTTGATCAGATCTGAGTTACTCCAGCAGACTACAGAGAAGGTCCGAGAGATACAAGAGAAACTGATACCTACTATGAGTAAACAAAAATCATATGCGGACCAGAGGAGGAGGCCTTTGGAATTTGATGGGGGAGACCATGTATTTTTGAGAATCAGACCTACTACTGGAGTAGGAAGGGCAATTAAGTCTAAGAAGTTGACTCCCAAGTTTATTGGCCCATATCAAATTTTGAAAAAGGTAGGTCCAGTGACATATCAGTTAGCGTTGCCACCTCATTTGACAAAATCTGCACAATGTATTTCATGTATCTCAGTTGAGGAAATATGTGCATGACCTCGTCATGTCCTGGAGTCAGACGATGTGCAGATTAGAGACGATCTCTCTGTTGATGTGAGACTAGTGATGATAGAGGATTCTTAACTGAAGCAACTTAGAGATAGAACCATCTCAATGGTGAAGGTAGTATGGGATCAGAAATCCGAGACTTTACTTGGGAGATGGAGGATCATATGCGATAGTCCTATCCATATCTATTCCTGTTAAGTGGTAAAAAGTTGATATAATTATACCTTGAATTGTTATGAAACCACTTAACTATTGCTAATTCTAATCTATTTTTCTCCCAATATAGGATGAATTCAAGAATACCTTGATACAAGAGTAAGGAGCATGATTGATAGCAGAATTGGAGTAAACCTGGAAAAAGGAAGAAGATTTTTAGCATGAAAGTCGCTCGAGCGAGATGGATTCTCGCTTGAGCGAATGTTAGTTATTCTTCTCTGGAATTCACTCACTCAAGCGAGCCAAGACTCGCTCAAGCGAATATCAGTTATTCTTCTCTAGAAGTCAGTCGCTCAAGCGCAAGAAAATTCGCTTGAACGAATGTTAGTTATTCTTCTCTGGAGTTTATTTGCTCAAGCGAGCGTTTTGTCGCTTGAGCGAAAATGGGCTACTTTCGCTTGAGCGAAAGTTTTCGCTCGAGTGAAAGACATGAAACCCAAAAGCCTAAATTTTTCCAATTTAAAGAGAAGATGTGTTTTGAGAAAAGGAAGCAGTCTTGGAGAAGAGGAGGCACGACTACTGTTAGGGTTTCGTCTAATCTTTATCAATTCTTCACTTCTTCATCAATTAGAGCATTGTAATGGCCAACATGAGTGACTAACTTCATTCTCTTAGGATTCGGTGCACTTCCTTTGAACTCTTTTGTATCATGGTGATATTTTGAGATATTAATCTATGCTTTAATGTTGTTATTCTTATCCTTTATGCTTTGGAATGCTTTATTCTTGATTGTTTGAGGTATGATTGGAAAATATATCTTGAACCCTAGATCACGGTAAGAATATTTGTTACGTTAATTGCTAGGAATGGAATGAATGTATCAATTTCTTAACACCCTAACCCTAATGCTGAAAAATCTCTTAATTGTGTGAGGAAACAATATTTATTAGGTTTTCTTATGAATTTCATGTGTGAGGAATCAACATGGATGATTTGAGTAGGTAGCATCAACATTGTTAGGTTAATTGACGTTCTTAATTGATTTAGCCATTACAAAAGAGGGATAAGGAAGGAAGTCAATCCTAAGTGTCTTTAATTGATATTTTCTCAACAATTTATAGTTCTTTGTCATTTAATTTCAATTCAACTCTTTATGCAAAATCCATTCTGCTTTAATATACTTAATAAGCATATAATTGGGGATTTTCATTGAAACCGTTCCTCGTGGGATCGACTCTTATTTAATCAAAATACTATACTGCGATTGATAATTTTGGTACGCTTGCAAATAATTCAACAATTCCCAAGTAAGTTCATTTTTAGGACGAAAATTTTTGTGGAGGGGAGATTGTGACGTATTTTTTTTATATATTATAATAATATTACTGTGCACGAAAACTTCGTAACAAAGTTTTTTTCATGCACAGTAAAATTTTTCTTTTATATATGCGCGTACAGAAAGGGGGGAGGAGGCATAAGCAAGTAGTTCTCTCTCTCATCCTTCTCTTCTTTTGTCTAAAGTTCAAGCAACGAGACTCTACTCGTGCAGGATCTGCTGAAACGAGAGAGAACTTGAATTAAGTGGGAAAGTTTTGGTAGAAATACCACACCAGGTAAGGAGAAGTTTAATTCATTCAATATATGAGACTAAATTGTTGAGTACTCTGTGAATAAGGAATATGAGTAAAAATATGAACATTAGAATGATTGATTTTGAAGATTACTCATGTTTTGCAAAACTTGAAATTTTGTTGAAATTCTTGAAATTAAGGATGAATTATATGGTAAAATTGTTGTTTTCAACTTAAATTAGATATAAGTCATGTTTAATTTGAATTTGAGACTAGTTTGATTGTCTATAACTGCAAAATTTGATACTGTTACTGACGTGAGGAAGAAGAAAGGGACATGAAAGGAATTTTCGAAAATGTTCAAGGGTAAAATAGTCATTTGCAGGGCATGGAAGGAATTTTCGAAAATGTTCAAGGGTAAAATATGTTGACAATTCAAGGACTTGATGTTGCACTTGATGAATATGAAGAATGGATTTTGATGATGATCCAAGAACTAAAGACTTAGAATATTGAAGATTGAAGATTGGTGATAATTGTATTGTAATAACTCTGTTTTATTTAAGATTGAGTCTGTATTTTTAGAGTCTAAGATAGCCGGTACATAGTCTCGTAACTTAGAAGCTTCAAAAAGCTCAAATTTATCATTTAGGCTCGGCTTTAATCGATTATATAGGTAAATAATCGATTAAAACAAGTGAGAAAACACTTTCTATACAAACTCACTGTTTTAATCAATTAAAACAAGAAAATAATCGATTGTTTTGTACTCGTTCCATACAAATAATCGATTATTTCACCAAATAATCGATTATTCCGGAGAGGTTTGGGTTCCGACGTATTTGGCTCTGTTTTAATCGATTATCACTCCAAATAATCGATTATTTCAATCTGTTTTTCATTTTAAATTTCAAATTAACCCTATTTTCGAAAACCCAATTACCAAGAACCCTAGTTTCGAAATCCCCAATTCCTAAACCCTATTTTCCCTACTTAAACTCGCTTTGGCACTCGGAAAACAAGAACAACTCTTTCCATACAAAAGTTAAGTGTCGTGAGTGCCGGAGAACTGTTTGTTGCAAGGAAAGGGGGCTTTTGGAACCTGGTGTGAGGCTAGAAGCGATAAGAATCACTAAGTGGAGTTCTTAGTGGATTGTGTGTCAGTGCCGTCTCTAGGGAAAGTTGTTCTTCATCTCTTGTGGATTTCAAGAGAGGTGTTTTCGATCTTTATCTGTTCATTTGTAATCTGCTTGTAACAATTTGTTCTTAGTGAGCGTTAATCCTCTTTGAGTGATTGCAATCGGACGTAGGTCTTTTGATCCGAACCGATAAACCTCTGTGAATCTTCTCTACTCTTCTCTATTTACATTTACGCAGTTTTAATCTAAAATTTGGGAAAATTTTGAAAACCTAATTTTATTAAGAAACCAATTCACCCCTCTTGGTTTTGTCCGACCACGCAACATTCCTGCGCGATTCTAACAAGTGGTATCGAGCTTGCTTTGATAGTCATTCAAATATGGCTGACAAAATCAAACTTTTCGAAGTGCGTCATCAACGACCTCACTTTGCGTCAAATTATCCTTTTGGAAGGTACGTATGCAAATATTTTTAAGTCGTTGATGAGGCGTTTGGATTACGTCCATTTGTTCTAAAATTATGAGAACGTGTTAACGTTCTAAACCTATTTCTAGATGGACTGAAGAAAGTCGAAAGCACAATTTGATGTTAGGGCTAGAAACATTATTTCATCGCTCTAACCCTGATGAGTTTTATAGAATTTTAGTTTGTAAAAGTGCACGAAATGTGGAAATGCTAAGGGTGACCCACGGAACCGACGACGTCAAGAGCACGAAAATTCTTTAATCCAAGAATACGAGATGTTCGATGCAACAGTAAACGATATTTGACGTACGAAACGTTTCACTCATATCGTGAACCATCTCATGACTAGGTAAAATTTTGACGTTGATGAATTAAATGTTAAAATTTTGAAATCTCTGGATAGGAAATGGCAACCAAAGGTGACGCCATCTCGAGTCACAAAATCTTGCCACTATGTCTATGGCGTTATTTGGAAAGCTTAGGAGCATGAACTTGACCTTGGAAGACTAAATGAGGAAGAGGGTCAATATCAAAAGAAGAACCTAGCTTTCAAGACCGAGATTTCAAAAAGTAAAAATAAGAAAGAAGAAGAAGAAGACTCGAAATTGATGAAGAAGAGATGAGTCTTTTTATAAAGAAGTTCACCAAGATGATGAAAGCAAAAGGAAGACATCCTTTCAAAGGTAAGGGAAAGGTAAAAGAAAATTCTTCCGTTAATATAAAATGCTTTGGTTGTGGTGAAGCAGTGGCATATGAAGACCGAATGCCCAAACAAGAAAAATGATGAACACAAGGGCAAAAAGCAATTCAAGAAGAAAGCATATATTGCTTGGGATGACAGTGATTCAAATTCGGAATCAAGCGACTCGGAAATTGAAGCAAACAT
The DNA here is from genome assembly GCA_963425845.1 of Sphenostylis stenocarpa. Taxonomy (NCBI): domain Eukaryota; kingdom Viridiplantae; phylum Streptophyta; class Magnoliopsida; order Fabales; family Fabaceae; genus Sphenostylis; species Sphenostylis stenocarpa. The sequence goes on along the minus strand of OY731405.1, from coordinate 15,530,891 downwards.
TTGCTTGATGGCAAATAACAACATTTCTTCGGATTTTGAGGTTAGTGATTCCGATTCATCCTCTAGTGAAGAAAATGACCATGATGAATTGCAAAATGCTTATAATGAGTTATTTACCGCATTTATGGATATGAAAAAAGAATATAAAGTTGTAAAGAAAAATCTAAGAAGATCCGAAAAGGAAAATGAGTCCTTAAAATTGAAAATTGCATGTTTAGAAGAAAAGGAGGTAGCTAATACGAAAATTGTATGCTTAGATGAGAATAAGGACTTAGCTTGTGCAAATTGTAAAGAGCATGAATATGACATAGATATTCTTAACCATTTGCTAGACAAAGCGGAAAAAGAAATTGATGATCTTAAGAAGCATGAAATGGTAATTGCTCAAAATAATGTAAATCAAAGAGTTCCTTTGAAAAAGAGTAAAACTAAAAAGAAAAGAGTATGGGTAGAAAAAGGAACTAGAGCATGTCATGTAAATAATGCATCTTATTCCATAGCTACATCAAAAGCATGTTTTTATTGCATGAAACAAGGTCACACTTCAAATAAGTGTAAAATCAAACATTTTGGTGTTCCTAAAGGAAAATATATTTGGGTTCCTATAGTTAAATGAACTATTTGTATCTTGTATTTATTCAAAGAAAATGGATCATTTAGTATGTTTTTAAACAGAATGCTTAGGTAAAAACATTTTATCTTTTCTATTGCATGAAGGTTCTTCACTTAAAGATTTTTGCGAAAAGCCTCTAAAATTGTTTTAAACAACTAAAAACAAAGTTTTTTTACAAAAGCTTTCTTAAAACATGTTTTTAACTGATGCAGCTTTGAAAGAACCAAATAAAATCACTTAGAATGTTCAAAGAAGTGTTTTTACAGTATTTTAATCGATACAACTTGTTTTTAATCGATTAAAACCATTTAGAACTCATTGTGATCGATCAGATTTTTATTATGAGCGGTCGAATCTTTTAAATCGATTAAAAACACGTTTCAATCGATTAAAATCACTTAAAGGGTCAGGATGATCGATCCGAATCAAATTATAAGCGATCGAATTCTTTTCAATCGATTAAAACACGTTTCAATCGATTAAAATCATTTAAAGGGTCGGATGATCGATCAGAATGCAATTATGACCGATCAGAATCAGCTTATGATCGATCGAATTTAGTTATGACCGATCAGAACTCTTTAATCGATTAAATCTCGTTTCAATCGATTAAAACAACTTAAAAATTTTTTCTACACTGCGCTTTAATCGATTAAAAGACGTTTTAACAGATTAAAACTGCACTTTTAACAGATTAAAAGAATCTTTTAACAGCATTAATTAAACCAGCTAGCTTTGAAAATCTTCTATAAAAACAAGTTTGGCTTGAACTTTTAAAACACACATTGAATATAAGTTTTCACACATCCTTTAGCAATCAATCAAGCAACTGCGGTGCAAACACTTTGGAGATCAAGGATGTGCTACTTGTTGATGATATTATTGGATCAACCGATAGTTTGTTATGTGTAGAATTTGCTAAGATAATGCAGGGAGAGTTTGAAATGTCTATGATGGGAGAATTGACATTCTTCCTTGAACTACAAATCAAGCAACTTAAAGATGGTATTTTCATCTCTCAAACCAAATACTGCAAAGAGATCCTCAAAAAGTTTGGTATGGACACCTCAAAGGAAGCTAACACACCCATGGGAACTTCATGCTATCTAGACAAGGATGAATCAGGTTTGGAAGTTAATCAAACTATGTATAGAGGTATGATAGGATCACTATTATACTTAACTCGCTAGTAGACCCGATATTATGCATTCTGTCTCGTGTGTGTGCTAGATTTCAGGCTTGTCCTAAAAAATCTCACCTAATTGCAGTAAAACATATTTTAAAATACTTAAAAGGAACTACTGGGTTTGGCTTGTGGTATCCGTCTCGATGCTTGTATTAGTTTATTAGGATATTCTGATGCCGATTATGGTGGATGTAAAATTGATAGGAAAAGCACTAGTGGGACATGTCATTTGTTAGGTTCATCCTTAATATCATGGCATTCTAAGAAACAAGCATGTGTAGCTTTATCTACCACCGAAGCTGAATATATTGCAGCAGGTAGTTGTTGTGCTCAAATTCCGTGGATGAAACAACAGTTAGAGGATTATAGTATATATTTAAATGACATACCCTTAATGTGTGATAATACGAGTGCAATCAATCTAACTAAGAATCCAAGAATGCACTCTAGGACTAAACATATTGAGATTAGACATCACTTTTTAAGAGATAATATCAACAAAGGAAACCGTAAGATAGAGTATGTAGACACTAAACGTCAATTAGCAGATATATTTACTAAGCCTCTACCAAAGGATAGATTCTATGATCTTAGAAGAGACTTAGGGATATCAGAAATAGCTTAAATTCTCGCTTAATTTGACTCGTTTTTGGATGATTGTTATGTTAAAATTCGTGTTGTAGGATATTCATAGGTTATAATGTGTAAAAACCTTAAAAACTTGATATAGCCTCCGGAATAATCGACATCGGAAGTAATAATCGATTATTTTTCCTCAAAACGTCCAAAACAGGGTATTCTCCTCCGGAATAATCGATTATTTCGTGATATAATCGATTAAATGCCTTCGATAATCGATTATTTGCTTGAAATAATCGATTAAAGCTCGTCGATATTGAAATAATCGATTATCTTGAAATATAATCGATTAAATGCGACTCAGCTTTGCCTCCTAGCCGCTACCAACGGATATTTTGCCATGGAATCTCTACTATATGACCGTTGGAAGTATTTTCTCTATAAAAAGAGACCTCTAGTTCAATTATACTCACTTCTAATTCTTGTAATCAAGTTTTCTTGCAATCTATACTCTCTTTGCTTCATTATTCCCTCACTTGTCTCCAAAATCTCTTCAAGTTTATCTACTCTCTCAAATGGCCTCATCCTCTCGCCCTAAGATTCCTACAAGAAGAAGATCCGCACCTTCCTCTCATTCCCGTCCTAATTCTCGTAGAAGGATGGATCTCTCGATGCGTATAGCCAACAAGAGTTTCTAACCTACTGGAAAGAAAAAGCTATTATTTCTCCCAAATTTCTTATAGGTGAGCAATTCATTCGTAGGGGTTTCAATTTTCCTAATCTTCTTGAAATTCAAGGAGTTCTCCCGTTTATCCAAATGCAAGGTACATACTATCCCGACTTAGTTAGGGTATTCTATTCTAGATTCAAGTTTAGGGATCAAATTGCTACATCCCGTGTAAAAGGGGTTAACATAATTCTAGATGATGATATTTGGGAAAATGTTGCTCACTTCCCCATTAGAGAAGATGCTATTAACGTTTATGGTGAGCTAGATGACTTTGACGTGTTTCTAACTTATCGCTCTTTTCTACGGAATCCCTCAATGGAGATTGGACGTATCCTTCATGCTCGGACCTTTAAAGAAGGAAGAACGCATGCTTCTACATTTACTTGTATGGATCTTATGTCCCCGGCTATGAATCATGCCCAATGCTCATCCATTGATCTTCGAATTATTCATGCAATAATGAATAATGAACCTTTAGATTGGGGTGTTCTTGTCACAATGACCATGCTTAAAGCAAAACGTCATCACACCTTCAAAATTCCATATGCCCTTCTTGTATCCCGTATTCTTGAATATAAAGGAGTGAATGTTGAAGGTGAGCAAGCATTTATAACAAACAATTTAAACCGCATGTTGGATAGCACATTGACTCAACTTCAAATGGTGCGAGTCAATGAAATCTATGTTCACAAAGATGACGTTCAAAATCAAGGTGATGCAAATGAAGACTCGATGAAGATATGCCTCCAGCCTACTGATCTTCCCTCTAACCAAATCCAAAGTGTTGGAACATCCTCTTCTCATCAAGAAACAAGACAATCCATGGAAGATATGCTTTCCGACATGAATCAAAGAATGCAATCATTCTTCAATCTTTCTCGGTGCACGACATGATGAAATTATTCGCCGTATATCCGATGTAGATGATAGAGTAGGTAGATTAGAAAATAGATTTGATACTCACTTTAATGATGAGGATAGTGAAGAATTTTAGATTTTATTTTGTATATCTTGATGTATGAATGAATGATTATGAAATAAAATTTGATGTTTCTTTCATGCTATGATTGAGGGGGAGCTTTCTCTAACTTATGCATATTTTGAGGGGGAGCTCTTATGATTGATGTTGCAGAGTTCTTTTTGATTATAATCAAAATAGGGGAGAAAAATTTAAAGCCTATTATTCAATTTTAAATTTTATCTCGGTATGTTTAATGTGTTTGTTAGTATGACGGATAAAATAGGTTATTACAAAGGGCTTTAAAAGAAAATTTTGATCATCATCAAAAAGGGGAGATTGTTGACAATTCAAGGACTTGATGTTGCACTTGATGAATATGAAGAATGGATTTTGATGATGATCCAAGAACTAAAGACTTAGAATATTGAAGATTGAAGATTGGTGATAATTGTATTGTAATAACTCTGTTTTATTTAAGATTGAGTCTCGTATTTTTAGAGTCTAAGATAGCCGGTACATAGTCTCGTAACTTAGAAGCTTCAAAAAGCTCAAATTTATCATTTAGGCTCGGCTTTAATCGATTATATAGGTAAATAATCGATTAAAACAAGTGAGAAAACACTTTCTATACAAACTCACTCGTTTTAATCGATTAAAACAGCAAAATAATCGATTGTTTTGTACTGATTCGTACGTATAATCGATTATTTCACCAAATAATCGATTATTCCGAGAGGTTTGGGTTCGACGTATTTGGCTCTGTTTTAATCGATTATCACTCCAAATAATCGATTATTTCAGTCTGTTTTTCATTTTAAATTTCAAATTAACCCTATTTTCGAAAACCCAATTACCAAGAACCCTAGTTTCGAAATCCCCAATTCCTAAACCCTATTTTCCCTACTTAAACTCTGCTTTGGCACTCAGAAAACAAGAACAACTCTTTCCATACAAAAGTTAAGTGATGTGAGTGCCAGAGAACTGTTTGTTGCAAGGAAAGGGGGCTTTTGGAACCTGGTGTGAGGCTAGAAGAGATAAGAATCACTAAGTGGAGTTCTTAGTGGATTGTGTGTTGTGCCGTCTCTAGTGTCGCCGCCGTCCCTTTTCGACGTCGGAGGACGTCTGGAAACGTTTATGCGAGCGGTCGTGAAAAGATGGTTTAGACTCGCGTATTTGTTTTAAAAGGTTTTCGAAAAGGGGTTCTTATGGAGTCGCCACCAATGTTTTGACCATAAACATTGGAAAAGGATAAAAGGTATTGATTTTAATGAAAAACCAAACTTGGCCATTATAACCAGAGTTGGGTAAGGGAGTTAGTTACGTGTGGGGAAGGTGTTAGCACCCCACAACGCCCCTTTCGGGTTCCCTATGACAGATCAATTCATTTTAAGAGAAGACTTCGAGAAATTACGCGATTACCCTATTTTATAATATTAAAATGACTATCTACATGATAAAGCTAAATAAAGCAATAAAAGAGATATAAAAATGGCTATCTACATGATTTTATTCTACATGGCACAAACGAGAAATAAAGCTAAATAAAACAATAAATAAAGCAATAAAAGAGAAGAGAATTGAAAAGAACCTCCGTAGCAAGCTTTGTATTGAGAATCTCGAACCGTGAGGATGCGTTTTGGCAACCCCTCTCTCTACACGTACTCTCCTCACCAATACAAGATCGACTCCACTAAAAATTTAAAGAAGAATCAAATGCCGAATATAATTCCTTAACCGATTATTACCTATTTAAGGCAATCGGAAAGATCATTCGAGAAAGGGGGAGAAGTAGACAAGTGCTCTAAGTTTTTGAAAGTGTTTCGAGCTCTCCGGAGTGTCCGTGGTCCGAAAAAGTGGCAAATGAGCCTCCTATTTATAGTTTTCGCAGCTGGCGCACTTTGGGACCACCGTCCGGGTTGGGACGGCCGTCCGGACCGGGATGGCCGTCCCAAATGTCATTTTTACACGGGGCGAGACCACCGGGGGACTCGGGACGGCCGTCCCACTTGAAATTGGCCTTGGGACGGCCGTCCCAACTTCGGGACGCGCGTCCCAAGCGAATCCGGAGGGTTGGGACGGCCGTCCCAACTTGGGACGGCCGTCTCAACTCGTTCGCCGGTTTTCGCGTTTCGGGACCACCTGTTGTGTTTGGGACCACCTGTTGTGTTTGGGACCACCTGTTGTGTTTGGGACCACTTGTTGTGTTTGGGACGGCCTGTTGATGCCGATAGGTGTCCGTTGAAGCTTTATCTTCGGGTAGGAAGTCTCCTTTGTTCGTTATCGTGTAGACGAGCGATCTCTCGTATTGGTTGCGGGAGGTTTCCTCATTTTTGGGAAGCCGGATGAACTCCATCTTCGGGTGAAGTTCCTCTAGCTTTTTCTTTTGAGAGGCCGGGCAAAATTAGGGGTCTACAGTCTGCCCCCTTCACCCGCCTAACTAATTCGTTGGTTTTAATATGCCGACAAAATTAGTTGGTAGGGGAAGGAGTTAACCCTTTGTCCTGGTCATCCTTCGGATGTCGCTCCTTGTTGATCCTCCAGATGATAAATATTTTGATAGGTACTAACCCCTATCTGGTTTGAGCCTCCTTTTGTTAAGACTTTGGTGAGTACTTACCCTCACCGGGTATAAGTCTGTATTTTTACTAGACTTTTGTGGGTACCTACCCCCACTAGGTATGAACCTTATTCTGCAAGGTTTTGGTGAGTACTTACCCTCACCTGGTATGAGTTTACGTTTTGCTTAAACTCTTATGGGTACTTACTTCCGAGGTGCTCAATCACCAAACTATCCTTTAATAGAAGTAAGGTCTTTGTACCCATTTTTTTACAATGCTCCCGGTGAGTATTTTTACTCCACCTGATGCATTTTTGATAAGCCTCGTTCTACAAGGCCTAGGTGAGTACGCACCCCACCCGGTGTGAATGATAAGCCTCATTCTTTAAGGCTTAGGTGAGTACGCACCCCCACCCGGTGTGAATGATAAGCCTCATTCTGCAAGGCTTAGGTGAGTATGCACCCCCACCCGGTGTGAATGATAAGCCTCATTCTTCAAGGCTTAGGTGAGTATGCACCCTCACCCGGTGTGAATGATAAGCCTCATTCTTCAAGGCTTAGGTGAGTACGCACCCCCACCTGGTGTGAATGATAAACCTTTTTCACAAGGTTTAGGTGAGTATGCACCCTCACCCGGTGTGAATGATAAGCCTTTTTCACAAGGCTTAGGTGAGTACACACCCCCACCCGGTGTGAATGATAAACCTTTTTCACAAGGCTTAGGTGAGTACACACCCCCACCCGGTGTGAATGATAAGCCTTTTTCACAAGGCTTAGGTGAGTACACACCCCCACCCGGTGTGAATGATAAACCTTTTTCACAAGGCTTAGGTGAGTACACACCCCCACCCGGTGTGAATGATAAACCTTTTTCATAAGGTTTAGGTGAGTACACACCCCCACCCGGTGTGAATGATAAACCTTTTTCACAAGGTTTAGGTGAGTACACACCCTCACCCGGTGTGAATGATAAGCCTCATTCTTCAAGGCTTAGGTGAGTATGCACCCCCACCCGGTGTGATTGATAAGCCTCATTCTGCAAGGCTTAGGTGAGTATACACCCCCACCCGGTGTGAATGATAAGCCTCATTCTTCAAGGCTTAGGTGAGTACGCACCCCCACCTGGTGTGAATGATAAACCTTTTTCACAAGGTTTAGGTGAGTACACACCCCCACCTGGTGTGAATGATAAACCTTTTTCACAAGGTTTAGGTGAGTACACACCCCACCCGGTGTGAATGATAAGCCTTTTTCACAAGGCTTTATAGGATGAACTTTTTTTGTAGTCAATCCTATGATCATCTATTTTGGAGATGAGTTAACGACTTACTGTTTTTGGTCATGCGTCTCTGGGGAGTAATTTTTTCTTTTTGACTTTTCTATTTTAGTCATCTGGTTTTACCAGGGATTTCTGTATTTTGGCTTTTCTTATTTTAGCCATCCGGCTTTTGCCGGGGATTCTTTGATTTTGGCTTTTCTGTTTAGCCATGGGGATTTCATTGTTTTGGCTTCTTCTTTTAGCCATCCTGGTCTTTGCCGAGGATTTTTGATTGCCTCTTTTTTAGACAGAATCCTCCGGGGATTTGTTTTCTATTAGTTGCGCCTCTTGATTAGGCGGAAATTCACTTGGGGAGATTCTTGTTTGGTTGCGCCTCTTGATCGGCGGAAATCCTCCGGGGATTTGAGCTTTTTGTTGATTGTGTCTTTTGTTTAGGCAAGAACCCACTTGGGGATGTGATTTCTATTTGGTTGTGCCTCGTTGATTTAGGCATATGCTTCAATAGTGGTGAAGACTTAGGTTTTGGATTGCCTCTTGCATAGGCCGATTTCCCATTTCTTGGGGATATTGGCTTTCCGCTTGCTCGTTGGAAGTGCGGACTTTGCTTTTCACTGGGGATATATGTATTTGGGAATTTATACGCGATTCCCCGAGGATATAAGCTTTGTAGTTTTGCCTTCATTTGGTAGGCTCGATGGGGATTTTCTTTTCGGTGATCTCGCTGGGGAATTGATTTCATTCCGGAGATCTTATTTTGGATTGCCCCTAAGGGAGGAATGGAGTTTTTGACCATTTATTTGTTTGAGCTGGCTTTGCCTATGCTCTTATTCCTGCTGGGGAATGGGTTTCTACCCTTTTCTTGCAATTTCTCTTTTTTTGCGATTTAGTTGTTGCATATGTGCTCCTTTTATGCACATTGGCTTGATCTTTGGATGAGAAAGGATATATATTTTTTCTTCCTCTTTTCTTTTTGGTGATCCCCGGGGAATTTTTCTTTGTTTCTTGGGGATCAAATCCTTGATTTGATTTTTTATGATGGAGTCTTGGCTCCGACTTTTGTGAAGCTCTTATTTGAGTTGGAAGATGGAAAAAATCTTTTGTTTTCCTCTTTTTGTAGACGTTTCTTGATATGCTCTGTTAGGAGACATTTATTTGACCTTTTTCTTGTGGTGGCCTCCGTTAGGGGATAAAAAGTTTTTCTTTCTTTTCCTTTGGTTGCCCCCTAATGATGTGGAGGATTTGATTTCGTATTTTCTTTGATGGACTCTTATGTAGTCCTTATTCTCCTTATTCTCCTTATTCCGCTTTGGGGAAGTAACTGGAGACTCTTGCATGAGTGTGTTTGATGACTCATGTGGCGATGAAGCCGAGTCGTGAAGTAGTCTTTTTGTTTTGCCTTTGGAGTAGGCAAGGATCCTCTTGGGGATGGTCGAGCCTTTCCATTTGGCTTTTTCATTTTGATGGTGTCCTTCTTTCTTGGATGGAAGGATGCCGATTGCGGCTTTGAATGACTATGTTTGATGACTCATGTGGTGGTGTTGAGTCGTGGAGTATTTTTTGTTTTGCCTCTAGAGTAGGCAAGGATCCGCTTGGGGATCATCAAGCCTTTTCCATTGGCTTTTCTTCTCCTTCTTTTATTGGTGTTTGAGGAGAATGGTTGGAGCTATGGTTTTCTTAAAGCTCTTTATTCTGCTGAAATGGTTTTGATTTCGCCTTTCGCGATTTTGATTTTTATTTAGAGGCTGGATTTTGGCGCCTTTTATTTCCAATCACAAACATGGAGACTATCCTCCTTATATGCATGTTCATTCTTGTTTGAAGAAAATTATTTTTTCTTGATTTTGACAAAGTCGTATTATGCAACTGCCTTGTGTGTGGATGCCCTAAATGCAGTCTAATGTTTGTTTATTTTTTTATGCATTTAGAAAGTAACTGGCCTTCTTCCGTTGGCTTCTTATGAATAAGCTGATGGACTTCTTCTTTATGACTATGATGATGGGCTCATCTTTTACTCATCTTTTGGTTTTAGCCCTATCTTTTGCCTAGACCGCCCTTTACGGGTTTTCGATCTAGCGGGCTGCCTTAATTTTTGCCTAGCATATCTTAGGGGGCTTTTGCCTTATCTTTTGCCTAGACCGTTCTTTGGGAATTTCCGATCTAGCAGGCTACCCTAGTTTTTACCTAAGAATATCCTAGCAGGCATTTATTCTTTCATTATTTTTATGCTTCCTCTTTTTAGATGCATGCTTGATCTTTGATTAAGAGTCTTTGCGCATATTTATGATTTATCAATAAAGAGGCATTTCCATAATATTTGGTCAAGAGAAAAGAAATGAAAGGGAATTTTATTGATAAATGAACAAAAATTTATTTCTTTTACAGAAGGATTTCAAGAGATATTTAGAAGAATGGGTGGTCAGGGTTGGCTATACTGTATAGGCTTATACAGTCATGTCCATGATATCTGCCCCCTGGTTCTCCTAATTGCTTCAGTTGATATGCCTGAACTCAGAGTGAAGACTATGCAGATTGCTTGCTTCTGGAAGAATGTTACTTTAGCCGCCTTTTCGGTTTTCGACTAAAGTAACCATTGCTCTTAGTTTTTTTTTTTTTTTTTTTTTTTTTACCTCTACTTTTTGCCTAGGACGTATCCTAGCGAGGAATATGGACCCTATCTTTTGCCCAGGAATGTCCTTTGCGGATTTTCATTCCTGACGGGTCTTGAGCAATCTCTTCAAGCATAATACTTCTTCACCGTACCGGAGTTGATTAGGTGTCGAAGTTCTTTTCCATTCATATTGGCGAGGATAAGAGCCCTTTCCGAGAAAGCTCATTTGACTCCAAGGGGTCCTTCATAGTTCAATGCCCATTTTCCAATTTTGTTCTTCTAGGCTGGAAGCAGTTTATTTACCATTAAATCCTTCTTATGGTAAATGTGAGGATTGACCTTTTTTCGTAAGCCTTTTTTATTTTCCTTTGATAGGCTTGCTTACGACATATAACCTTAAGCCGTTTTTCTTCCATAAGGTTTAACTGGTTATATCGGCTTTGAACCCGTTCAGCCTCTGTTAATTTTGCTTCCATCATCATGTGCTTTTATCAACATGATTAGTTGTACCGATTTGCCGTCTTGGACTTTTCTTGCTATAACCGAAGAGTAATTATTTTGAATGTAGAGCAATTGTCATGTCACTGCCCCTCTTCCTTTCCTTAGGGATTTCAATCCTCCTATTGATCACCATATTTCCGCATTTCCCAGTCAATTACTTGAATGTTTTATGATGAAGGGTCAAGAGAATAGAAAGAAAGGGGTTTATCACAAAGGCTTGTGTTTTAGTGAGATTCTTTTTATGAAATAATAGTTTCTGTAAGAATGGCTAGCCAAGGTTGGTCGGTGTTTAGGCTAGTTTAAACAAACGTTTTGTTCTTAATGAGATGGCGTCTTTCAATTGAATACTCTGGCGCCTATTTGTGACTGATTAACTTTCCTAGTTCGACCTTTTGGGTTTTCAGCCTAGGATTTTGCCCTTTTATCTTTTTGTCTTGGCCTTTGACCTTGACGGGCTTCTTTTAATAATAATTTTTCTCAAACATTGTCGAAACACGATTTTCTTATTCGTGTCTCTAGCTAATCAATCATGTTAACTTTGGCTTCATTTTGTCTATGGCATTTTGATTATTTTGACGCATTTTGGAACAAAACGTTTGTCTAAACAGGGTTATTTAATGGGGTATAGACATGTTTAGTAGGAAAAGAAGCAGATAGTAAGAATAGCATTCTTTTGTAATCCAAAGGGAAATGCGTGCCCTAAAGATGCTAGGGGATCGGGCACACCCCGAGGAGTGATCTCTAATAGTCATTGGGTTTACATCCCTTAGAATCAGAAGAAGGACATCTAATGACTAATGCTACCCTTGATGTTAATATCCCTCCTTTTGGAAGATCGTCTTTTTAAGGTACGGAGGGGAGACTTCCCTTTTCATCGTACGACTTGTTCTTTTGTAGGGTCGTACTTTAAAGGATTATCCTTAAAATCTGGTGGCTCTCTTATTCTTTGAGCATCCTTTCCAAGCCCTTGTCTGGGCTGTATCCATATCTCTTCATTATATGGGCCACTTTTAAATTGCTAGGAAGTCTTTCCATATTTACAAATGTCTTCTTCAGGCGCATCCATTTAAGGTATGGTGGACGACTCGCTGATTCGAGTGTAGTTTTTAGCTTGAACCATGATCAACTTGTTGCCTACCACAACTTTTAACTTTCGGTGGAGCGTTGAAGAAACCGCCATAGCACCGTGAATCCAAGGTCTCGCTCAATCTTCCCCTTGGACTCTTTTTTTCTTTTGTTTTTAGGAGCATTATCTTGTAGCTCCTTGGATGAATAAATTTTTTTGCTTATCATCCCGCCCCCAATTCCGGCTATATTGGAGATATCTTCATTAACTGGACAATTCTTCCGTATATTTCCATAGTACAGCCTTTATCTCGATGTATAAGGGAAAAGACGAGGCATAAATGAGCGCAAAGGTGTTATTGCCCTTTCCCTGTCATTATCAATTTGGGTATCGACATTTACTTCTTTCTTATTGTCTCCTTGTCCCAGATTGATGGCCTCAGTTTTTTCTTAATGGGGCTGTATTAATTGAGCTCCTTTTTCCAACAGTCTTTGCAAGTCCGGGGAAATGGTCCCCTCCTCACTATCTCGACTCAATCCATTCGCCTTTGGCTTTCGGATCCCGCAGAGAGTTTTCAATCACGGACATGACTCGTTTATATGGTCTATATTTGGGTTTAGATTTTATTCAATTATTTTGGAATGAGAGAGAAAAGAATAACAAAGAATATGAATATTATGAAAAAAATGCCTCGTTGTATTGATAGATGCAAATATTTACAAAGCCCATTTTAATAAAAAATCTCGTGATCATGGGCGAGGATCACGAGAGATACATCGAAGCTTTTTGATATATTTTTTTATTATCTATTTTTTGTATTTTATTTTTATTAGATGACAAAATGATGAGCCCTAAATTGCCGATCTTCCCATCCTTCATTCGAGCTTGGAAAGAGGCTAGTCATCTACTTTTGGAGTAGATGCATCAAAGGTAATCCACCCTGCATCTATTAGATTCTGGACCTTGTGCTTTAAGGTCACACAGTTTTCAACGGAGTGTCCCGGAGCGCCTGAATGGTAATCACAGTTTTCATTAGACTTGTACCATTCTGGATATGGTGGCTCTATTTTCTTGGGAGAGACACGCACGAGGAGCTTGGCGTCCAACAATTTCAGAAGCAGACTTCCATAGGAGGTAGGTATGGAAGTGAATTTCCTCTCTTGTCTGCGTGGCTTGGTTTGTTGGGAGGAGGCAGAAGGAGTGGCAATATTAATTGCATTCACGTCTCCTTCCTTCTTCTTTCCAAAATTCTTTTTAAAAGTTTGAGTAGAGGAATTGGAGGAAGTTTGTTGTACAATTCTTCCACTCTTCAAACCTTGCTCTACTCTTTCTCCTATAATGACTACATCCGCAAAGAGTGTTGATGTATTCCCTATCATTTTGTCGTAATAAGGACCAGTCAGAGAATTGATGAACATGGATGTAGTTTCCTTGTCTGGATAGGGGAGGTTCCACTTGTGCCGCCAATTCCCTCCATCTTTGGGCATATGCCTTGAAGGATTCATTGTTTTTCTTGCTTAATAATTGTAGATCTCGCTCTTTCGTGGGTCGATCAATATTGTATTTATAACGACGAAGAAACGCATCTCGCCGGATGTCTCCAGGTTTGGATTTGCCCTCCTTCTAGTTGCATATACCAGCTTAGAGCTGATTCAGCCAAGCTCTCTTGAAAACAATGGATCGGAGTTTTTCATTATCAAGATATGCGACCATCTTACTACAGTACATTGTAAGATGGCTTTTGGGGCAGAGTTAGTCCTATGTATTTTGGGAAATCCGGAGCTTTGAATTTGTTAGGGAATTGGATATTTTTGACGAGGCACATATCACCGCTTCTTTGACATCAAAATTATGCCCTTCCATGGCTCTTAATCTCTCCTCAAGGGCGGTGATTTGTTGTTTTGATACTTCAGGAGCATGAATATGTATCGCTCTTGTATCGGATTGATCATGCTCATTCCGAGGTTCCTCTTCTTCTTCCTGGTGAGAGGCTTGTCCATTCCGAGGACCCTCTTGATGAAGATTCTGTTGATGCATCATTTCTAACATTTGAGCCATTTGCTCTTTCAGTGTAGTAAGCTCAGCGGTGAGCTTTCGGTTTTGTTCTTCTAGTTGTTCCATCTTCTTAGCCTTTTGAGCACGAGTGAGGACTGGCGGAAGACCAGCCACCTTCTAAATGATTTTAATGATTCTTATTATGACTTTTTATTTTAAATGATTAGCGTGGAATAAATATGCCCTAGGATGAATGTGTTTATGTATGAGAGATTTTATTATGATGATGTTTATGCATACTTTTCTTAATGCATTGGTTTTCTCTCTTGGTTTTACCACTTATTGGATGATGTGGTATGAATGATACGACTTTGCCAAGAATTTTGTAAAAAGGTATTTTTATGGTTTTAACTGGTTTTTATATTTTTTATGATTTTTAGGGTTTTTCACTTTTTTGTTTGTTGTATGATTACCCTATGCTAATGCATCAATACAAATGCAAGCAACCGTATGCACACACAATTCATACATCCACGAGCGGAGCCACGCTTATTTAATCACGAGGTAGGGTTTTCCCGCGTAAACGTGCTTGGTTTAGGTGGTTCTAACTCGTTCTCACCAGGCCAAAGGTCCCCAAGGTGCCCCCATTATAGGGACCTCTCAATCTCTCGATCCTCGGGTCATGCACTGAACTCCGTGGCGACACCCTTAGACCGAAAGAAGAGAGTTATCACCTTGAGTTGGTGGTTTTCCGACAACGGTAGTAGCCCCGTGTGCCAACTAACCGATCGTATCTCGCCACCCACTCCCTATAGATATTCACTCTTGCCCCCGGCATAGAGGGACCGTTGTGTGCAAGGGTTTTTGTGTGCAATTTATATTTCAAACAATTGCGTAAATAATCATACAAGCAGTTATATAAAGCCATACAATAAAAACATACGTAAGGGTAAAGGCGTAATTTCAAATCTTTACTTAGTTTGAATTTATCTCGTCACTAAATGGGATCAACTCTCTAGCTTCCCCGATGGAGTCGCCATCTGTCGCCGCTGTCCCTTTCCGACGTCCGGGGACGTCTGGAAACGTTTATGCGAGCGGTCGCGAAAAGATGGTTTAGACTCGCGTATTTGTTTTAAAAGGTTTTCGAAAAGGGGTTCTTATGGAGTCGCCACCAATGTTTTGACCATAAACATTGGAAAAGGATAAAAGGTATTGATTTTAATGAAAAACCAAACTTGGCCATTATAACCGTAGTTGGGTAAGGGAGTTAGTTACGTGTGGGGAAGGTGTTAGCACCCCACAACGCCCCTTTCGGGTTCCCTATGACAGATCAATTCATTTTAAGAGAAGACTTCGAGAAATTACGCAATTACCCTATTTTATAATATTAAAATGGCTATCTACATGATAAAGCTAAATAAAGCAATAAAAGAGATATAAAAATGGCTATCTACATGATTTTATTCTACATGGCACAAACAAGTAAATAAAGCTAAATAAAACAATAAATAAAGCAATAAAAGAGAAGAGAATTGAAAAGAACCTCCGTAGCAAGCTTTGTATTGAGAATCTCGAACCGTGAGGATGCGTTTTGGCAACCCCTCTCTCTACACGGACTCTCCTCACCAATACAAGATCGACTCCACTAAAAATTTAAAGAAGAATCAAATGCCGAATATAATTCCTTAACCGATTGTTACCTATTTAAGGCAATCGGAAAGATCATTCGAGAAAGGGGGAGAAGTAGACAAGTGCTCGAGTTTTTGAAAGTGTTTCGAGCTCTCGGAGTGTCTCGTGGTATGAAAAAGTGGCAAATGAGCCTCCTATTTATAGTTTTCGCAGCTGGCGCACTTTGGGACCACCGTCCGGGTTGGGACGGCCGTCCGGACCGGGATGGCCGTCCCAAATGTCTTTTTACACGTGGCGAGACCACCAGGGGACCCGGGACGGCCGTCCCACTTGAAATTAGCCTTGGGACGGCCGTCCCAACTTCGGGACGCGCGTCCCAACCGAATCGGAGGGTTGGGACGGCCGTCCCAACTTGGGACGGCCGTCTCAACCTGTTCTGCCGTTCTGCGTTCGGGACCACCTGTTGTGTTTGGGACCACCTGTTGTGTTTGGGACCACCTGTTGTGTTTGGGACCACTTGTTGTGTTTGGGACGGCCTGTTGATGCCGATAGGTGTCCGTTGAAGCTTTATCTTCGTGTAGGAAGTCTCCTTTGTTCGTTATCGTGTAGACGAGCGATCTCTGTATTGGTTGCGGGAGGTTTCCTCGTTTTTGATAAGCCGGATGAACTCCATCTTCGGGTGAAGTTCCTCTAGCTTTTTCTTTTGAGAGGCCGGGCAAAATTAGGGGTCTACATCTAGGGAAAGTTGTTCTTCATCTCTTGTGGATTTCAAGAGAGGTGTTTTCTGATCTTTATCTGTTCATTTGTAATCTGTTTGTAACAATTTGTTCTTAGTGACAGCGTTAATCCTCTTTTGAGTGATTAGCAACTGGACGTAGGGTCTTTTGATCCGAACCAAGTATAAACCTACTGTGTAATCTTCTCTACTCTTCTCTATTTACATTTACGCAGCTTTTAATCGGTAAAATTTGGGGAAAATTTTGAAAACCTAATTTTTATTAAGAAACCAATTCACCCCCCTCTTGGTTTTTGTCCGACCACGCGAACATTCTCACTGCGCGATTCTAACAAAATAGTCATTTTTGGGACATGGAAGGAATTTTCGAAAATGTCAAAGGGTAAAATATTCATTTAGGGACATACATGGAATTTTCGGAAAAGATTAAGGGCAAAATAGTAATTTAATGATTTTGGAAAAGATTTCGAAAATGATTTCGAGAAAAGGTTTTGGAAATGATTTCGAAAATAATTTCAAAAAAAAGAGAGAAGAAGAATATATATATATATATATATATATATATATATATTTAAAATATAGAATGAAGGTAGTAGTTTTAAAGATTCGAGTAGTGTGTTGTGACGTGTGTGGGTCGACCGAGTTTAAGGGTTGATGCCCATAATCAGTCATGAGATGTTATGTATTGGCTAGACTGAGTCGGAGGATTGGTGCCCATAATCAGTCAAGTTCTATTATTTATTGACTTGAATGAGCCGTGAGGACAGGTGGTCTAGAATCCAGCAAATTTGAATGATTTTTGTTGTGTTTGAATGGTACTCGGGGTGGTATTGAGTACATTAGTGTAATAACTATGTCGGGGGATTCTGAATGAGGTCCCTGACTTCACTGATTGATCGGGTCAGGTAGACTACGAGATCAGGTGGTGAGAAGTCGATGAGGGGATGACTGGTGGCGCGCTCGGAGGGGTACTCCAGTATGAGTGATGAAGGGCACCAGTAATCCTACTATGTGTGGAGGATGGTCAGAATGGTACTGTGAGTGCCGATCACAATGTGCCCACAGATGATAGCCTATGAGTTCGAGCATAGTTAGGGTAGACTTCCAGAAGGCGTCTTAGTGTATTGATGATTTGTAATTGATGATAATATGTAATTATTACTTCTATACCTATTTTATTATATCGAATAATTTAATATTTACCCCTATTTTTCCATGTGGATGAGACTGCGATGATTACTTTTATGTGGGAGCAGATCAGGAGTTGAGAGGTGGAGATGCGACTACTAGACAACAAGGATAGTTCAGTGGGGTAACTTTGTGGGAGCGGCTTTTGCATATATCTGTATAAATAAATTATGTTACTATGTTATAAGGTTCCGCCAGTGAACCGGGATTTCAGTCTATATTACAATTACAATAATATAATGTAATATAGATATTGTTATTTACTTGTTTACTATTTTGCGAAGTTATCATTATAGTAGCGATTTTTAAGATAGCTACATTTTCCATTGAATTAAATCTATTTTGACACTTGTACCTATATATAGACATGAAACACTCCTTTTTGGAATCCATTAGAGACAATTATTTCTACTACATTTTAATTTATTTTTCTAAATTCTCCCGGTCCTTTTAAAGTATTACTTATAAGATATATATAGTTATGATAATATTTAGAACTTAATTTTTTTGATATTTCAATAAATTTGAATAAACTTTTATTAATTGTCACCTAGCAAACATTTGTCTCTCGGAAACAAATGTTCTTTGTCTCTTTAAATTACTGTTTGTTTCTATTATCTTCTTAATCCTCTCTGCAAACAATTTGGTAATAATTTTATATTTGACAATAATTTTATATTGACATCCAATAAGAGATATAGGCCTATGAGATATTTTGAGGTAAACTCCTCTTTGGTATTTGTGTAACAAAATAATATTGTCACGATTTTAACAATATTGCATTATTTTATGAAAGTTACTAGTAAAAGGAGAGGATTTAACTTTAGTTATTTTGGGTATTCTATATCGGTTCAATCACTATTTGATATCACCGATGTAAAAAGTGAGACATTTTTACATCGGTTACCATTTTTACAACACTTTTCTCATCTCTTCTCAATCTTTTCATCCTTAGACAAACACGCACCGCCACCAACCCAACCACCTATAGCGTTAGGCCCCCTTTTCCCTCTATATTCATTATTCCCTCTATTGGAACGTTGTCATTCCTCTCCTCTCACTCTTGCCTCCTCGTTATCGCCACTCAACCATAAGCCAACGCAGGAAGTAGAGATTATCATGGTGTCCTTTATGAAGGACGACAAATTGTCAATCCCTCGGGCAAAACCACATCAGAGTATCCTTCTTGCAAAACTAAACTGACTCAAGATCGCATAATAAAAAAAAAACGTCAAACTCAAAGACACACACAAAATGTTTGACAAAATGTCATAAGGAAAAACGAGTTTAGGAAATAGTACATGAGCTTGAAGTATGTGCAGACATCGTTGTAGGAAAGGGAAGACGTTGAGGTGACTAGAGGACGACCATGACAACAAGGATTCACAGGTTTTGATAGGTTTTAAGGGAAAATGCCAAGATAAGGAAGAAAGAGTGAAAGAAAATCTTCTTGAATTCCAGAACAGATACAAGAATACAAGCAAGTTCCAGAGCTAGGCTCCTCAGAGAAAGGTTCTCTGCCAGATTTACAAAAACAACCCTCCTAAAAACTTCTCCTGCCCCAAAGCACTTCTAACATCTCTTATTAATAGTTGATCATGAACAGTTAAATAGAAACAGTTGAACAGAAACAACTAATAACTTCTAACTACTTTTATTAACAGATTTCTTTCTCCTAGAATAAACCAACCAATGTTTTGCCTTGTTTGGTTCAACAACATTTACAATATTATTAGGAATATCAGGATTCCTAACATTCTCCCCTCCTAGGAGAACAAACTTGTCCCCAAGTTGGAAATTAGGAAACTGTTGCTGCAAAACATCTTCATCCTCCCACGTTGTATCTTCCGGTAGACAAGTGCTTCCACTTAATCGGCCATTGCTTGCAAAGAGCATTGTGCTTAAGTATCTCCCTTTGTGCTAATGCTTCCTCTGGTTCAACAGCCACTTCTAATTCCACCTCAAATCCAGTAGGTAACTCGGAAGAAGAGGAATAATTCCCAACAGCCTGTTTTAGTTGAGAGACGTGAAAAACAGGGTGAATTCTGGATGACTCCGGCAATTGCAGTTTATATGCAGTTTCACCTATCTTCTGCAAAACTTTATAAGGCCCATAGAATCGAGCAGCTAGTTTGGGATTGATGCGTTTAGCTACTGACTGTTGCCTGTGAGGATGCAACTTTAGAAAAACAAATTCACCCTCCTGAAATGATATATTCTTCCTCTTCTTGTCAGCATAGTGTTTCATTAATCGCTGGGCCTTATCTAGATGAAATTTCAGTTGAGCAAGAGCTTCATCTCTATCAGCAAGATCATGGGCAACAGCTTGTACCTTAGTCTCTCCTGGAAGAAATCTGATAATTCGTGGGGGTGGTCTCCCATAAACAATTTCAAAGGGAGTAAAGGCAGTAGCAATATGGAAGGACGTGTTGTACCAAAATTCAGCCCAATGAACCCACAAAGACCAATTTCTAGGTTGTTCTGATGTAAAACATCTTAAATAGCTTTCAAGGCACCTATTTAAAACCTCCGTTTGACCATCTGTTTCAGGATGGTATGAAGAGCTCATGTTGAGTTTAGTTCCCTGTAATCTGAAAAGTTCTTTCCAGAAACTGCTAATAAAGAGAGGATCCCTATCGCTCACAATAGAAGATGGAATGCCATGCAAACGCACCACCTCCTTAACAAAAATTTCAGCTACTGTCCTAGCGGTGAAAGGATGTTTGAGGAGTATGAAGTGCCCATATTTAGATAACTTGTCCACAACAACCAAAATAGCTTCATAACCTTAGGATTTGGGCAACCCAGTAATGAAATCTAGAGATATATCCTCCCAGATATGAGAAGGAATAGGAAGGGGCTGCAACAATCCCCCTGGTGCAGTAGCAGCATACTTTTGACGTTGACACACATCACATCCACGTATATACTCCAAAATTTTCTTCTTCATACCCACCCAATAAACGTTTCCAGCAAGCCGTCTATAAGTTTTTAAGAACCCAGAATGTCCTCCTTCAGGAGAAGCATGAAACTCCTCCAATAACTTGGAAATGTAAGAAGAGTTAGCTGGTATAACTATACTCCCTTTATAAAGCAAGATTCCATTTAGCACAGCAAACGCTTTCCGTCTAGCAGGATCTTGTAAAAGTTCAGATTTTATTCGCTAAATAGATTCATCTTCCTGAATTTCTTTTTTTAATTCCTCACCCTGTAACCATAAAGGATAAGACATAATAGAATTCAACTGCATTTCTCCATGAACCCGAGAAAGGGCATCCACAACCTTGTTTTCTTGCCCAGATTTGTAAACAATAGAGAATTGATACCCAAGCAATTTAGACAACCAATGTTACTGGGCTGATGTAGTAATCTTCTGCTGTAATAACTCCTTCAAACTCCTTTGGTCTGAAAAAACAGTGAACTTCCTGCCAATCAAATAATGGCGCCAATGTTGAATAGATAACACCAAAGCCATCAACTCACGTTCATAGGTAGATTTGGACAACTGTCCAGCCGAGAGAGCCTTACTAAAAAAAGCTATAGGATGATGATGCTGCATGAGAACAACCCCAATTCCACTACCAGACGCATCACATTCAATCTGAAACTCTTGTGAAAAATCAGGCAAACGTAAAACAGGAGCAGTAGTGATAGCTTCCTTCAACCATTGAAAAGCTATTTCAGCCTTTTCATTCCATACAAATGCTTCCTTCTTAGTTAATTCAGTAAGAGGCTTGGCCATCTTCCCATAATCCAACACAAACTTTCTGTAATATCCCGTTAGCCCCAAAAACCCTCTCACTCCCTTAACATTCTTTGGAATAGGCCAACTTAAAATAATGCTGATTTTGGTAGGATCCATAGTAACTCCTTTTTCTGAAATAACATGACCCAAATACTCAACCTGTCTTCTTCCAAAGCTACATTTTTTTTATTAGCAACAAATTGATGCTTGTTGAGAATATCCAACACCTTATATAAGTGTGATATGTGGGCAGACCAGCTGTCACTATAAACCAGTATATCATAAAAAAAAAACCAAAACGAAGTGACGAAGGAAAGGCCTAAAAACCTCATTCATGATAGATTGAAATGTAGCTGGGGCATTCATCAACCCAAAAGACATAACCAAGTACTCATAATGTCCTTCATGTGTCCTAAAAGCAGTTTTCTCGATGTCTTCCTCCTTCACACGTATTTGGTGATACCCTGAACGTAAATCCAGCTTAGAAAAATAACGCATCCCATGCAGTTCATCCAATAATTCATCTACAACAGGGATAGGAAACTTATCGGGAACTGTCACCTTGTTAAGCTCTCTATAATCCACACACATTCTCCATGAAGAGTCCTTCCTTTTAACCAAAATGACAGGACTGGAATAGGAACTGTTGCTACGTCTAATAACTCCTGCCTCCAAGAGTTCACTCACCTGTTTCTCAATTTCATCCTTATGATGATGGGGGTATTCGATATGGCCTCACGCTAACAGGGCCCGTACCTGGGTAAAGAGTTATAGAGTGTTCAACCTCTCTTTTAGGTGGTAATTCTTGCAACTCCTCAAATATGATGGCATACTGTTGTAGTAATTGCTGCAATTGTTGAAGCTGTTGTTGCTCCAAGTCACTATCTCCCATAGTTGTATTCAACACTCCCTTTTTCCAATTTAACCCCTTTACAGTACAAAATTGATCACCAAGAAGCTCATTAAATGAAGGAATCAACTTCTCTCTACTGCTGCCAATACCTCTTAATTCCACCACACGTCCATTGTCCTGGAAAGACATGGACAAGTCTTTCCAATCAATAACCATTTTTCCCAAGGTTTTCAGCCATGCCATTCCCAAAATTAAATCCAAACCTCCAAGCTCCAGAACATGGGCATCAATTTGTATTTGAATTGTACCCATGTCTAATTGAATTTTAGGACAAATACCCCATGTTTTAGCCCTACGACCATCCCCCAATTTTACTCCAATACCATCAGCCTCTTCCACCATTAAGCCCAAAGCCTGGACCACTTTGGGTGAAATAAAGTTGTGGCTGGCCCCGCTGTCCACTAGTACAATTATAGGAATTTCTCCCAATTTTCCTTCCAATCTCATGACATGAATTTCACCATGAAAATCACCATTCAGCCCCAACAAATTCATAGAATTACAGTCCAACTGTTCCCCCTCAATCTCCACATCATCAGTTTCACCCCTAGTGATCTCCTCTTCATCATTGAAACTTTCATCGGCACCCAAAATCACCAACCTTAATTGTCTGTCCTGCCGGTCAGCACACACATGCAGGGGATGGTATTTGTCTCCACACCTAAAACATAACCCCTTATTTCTCCTTCCTCAACCTCCTTATTAGAAAGATGCCTAACTCCCCTATCTCTGTAAGACGGTTGGGAACTCCGCTGGTTCACAGATGAAGACCCTACTGAAGCTTCAGATCTCCTCCCAGAAAAATTATCACTGTTGGCTGTTCCTTTAGACCTCACATCACCACGCGTTTGAGTGTTTTCCTGCTGAGAATGCACCATATTTCCTCTAAATCCACGGGAGAGATTCAAATTATTACTCCAAGATTTACTTCTAGCAACATTGATGACAACCGTCCCACAAATCTCGGCCTCCACACACCTTGCCATGCGAATGGCATCCAGTCGGTTCTTGGGCTGCAATGTGTGCACCCGCAATCGAATTTGATCCTTCAATCCTTTCATAAAGAAGCCTACAAACTGATTTTCTGGTAAACAACCCACTTGAGCAGCAAGAAACTCAAAGATTTCAATATACTCTTCCACCGAACCCTCCTGCCTAAGATCAGCCAACTCCTCAAACGGATCATCCAAGCGTCCTCCCCCAAAACGTATTCTTAGAGCATTCTTGAATGATTCCCAACCGGGAGTGTCCTCCGAATCCAACCACGTTTGAAACTAGTGGATGGTTCCCCCCTCCATGCTTAATCTTGCCAATCTAATCTTGTTAAATTCTGAAATGCCCTGCACCTCAAAATATGTCTCAGCTCTAGTAATCCACCCTCTAGGGTCCATCCCATTGAAAGAAGGCAGTTCTACCTTCTTGGCCATCATACGAAATTCGTTCAATGTTTCCCGGTCCTCACTGCAATCATTCTCCCTTCCTGTATGCTTGCTACCAGAATTCTGCACCAACTCCACTAACGCCTCAAACCTTCCTGCCACCGTCTCCATGAAGGCGTCAAGTTTTGCTTCCAAGGAACTCAATCTTTCCTCTGTCGCCTCCCCCCGCACGGTCTCAGGTGCTCCACGTCTCGTCATTGAAAAAATTCTGGATGAATTTTCCTTACAAGATCCGACAGGTCGGACCAATGATAGGTTTTAAGGGAAAATGCCAAGATAAAGAAGAAAGAATGAAAGAAAATCTTCTTGAATTCCAGAACAGATACAAGAATACAAGCAAGTTCCAGAGCTAGGCTCCTCAGAGAAAGGTTCTCTGCCAGATTTACAAAAACAACCCTCCTAAAAACTTCTCCTGCCCCAAAGCACTTCTAACATCTCTTATTAATAGTTGATCATGAACAGTTAAACAGAAACAATTGAACAGAAACAACTAATAACTTCTAACTACTTTTATTAACAGATTTCTTTCTCCTAGAATAAACCAACCAATGTTTTGCCTTGTTTGGTTCAACAGTATTTACAATATTATTAGGAATATCAGGATTCCTGGTTGTTGTAGCAACTGATGTAGTGTATGAGATACTACATCAAACAGAGCTAGCTACAAGAATTGAATTATTTACGTATGAAATCTAGGATGAAAGGTCTAGTCCATTTTTTTACTTGAAAATGATGTTTGAAGTAAGATAGAACTATCGCCTTAATTTCCTTCATACCTTCCAACAAATTATCCTCCACTTTTAGAGCAACACTATTATTTTCTCTTCATTTAGAGTTAAGGCACATATGAAAAAAGTTGAAGTTAACACCATCTTGTTTGAGAGACTCGTTATTTATTTTTCCTCCTTTGTAAGTCCCTCGCTCATTTCTCAAGTTTAGTTCTTCAATAACCTTTAACAACTATGAAATTTTGAGATACACATTACCATAGACCTCCAAGCTGTACTGACGCAAAATCTCTTTCAATATCTTTAGCTTTATCTTTTAAGATTATGGCGCCACTATCTATCTTGTATCAGCCTAATTCGAAGAAACTATTGACTTAAAGCTAGGAGAATCAATTCAATAATTTTTAAATTTAAACGATTTTAGAGCCCAATTATTTTTAAGTGATTCAAAACCAAAAGATATGATATGAAACGTCCTTGGTAGAACCTTAACCATGCTATGACAAAAAAAATTTAGTCATCCATCTGTAACAAGAAATTTGTCAAGACGACAAATTGTAGAGTCATCACTTTTAGAGATCATTCATGTATATGCTTCAATAAACTTATTGAACCCCTTCCTCTCCTGGGTATTAGTAATACCAGAACAACCACACCTTTCTCTACGCACCCTTAATGCATTAAAATCACCCACCATACATCAACATTGTCCATCATAGCCAGATTTTTTCATCACCAAATTCTCCCACAATTTCTTCTTATCAGCCAGCAAATAGGAGGGGAGTAGACATTCCAATTAAGACAAACCCCAAGAAAAGCATAACCTTGGAATGAATCACTGCTACAGATATGCCTTTCAACGTCGGTTATATAAGGCTTTCAACGTCGGTTATACAACCGACGTTGTATCAGGCGACGTTGAAAGTATACACTTTCAACGTCGGGTATAGATAACCGACGTTGAAAGTTTAGGGTTTCAATGTCGGTTATTGATACCCGACGTTGAAAGTGTATACTCGTCGCTCAAGCGAGTACACTCGTCGCTCAAGCGAAATGGAACCCGAGAGTCCCCTTTGTTTGAAGCTTTTGTCGCTTAAGCGAGTACACTCGTCGCTCAAGCGAGATGGAACCCGAGAGTCCCCATTGTTTGAAGCTTTCGTCGCTTAAGCGAGTACACTCGTCGCTCAAGCGAGATGGAACCCGAGAGTCCCCTTTGTTTGAAGCTTTCGTCGCTTAAGCGAGTACAATCGTCGCTCAAGCAAGATGGAACCCGAGAGTCCCCTTTGTTTGAAGCTTTCGTCGCTCAAGCGAGTACGTGTTACTACGTCGGTTATGGTATGAACCGACGTAGAAAGTCTATTTTTTTTTTTAAATGGACGGTTTGTTTATACAGGGTACCCAATGTTTGTATATATACATACCCGCAAATTTGAATACAACCCAGTGCGACAATGTACAAGATATAAACAATTGAATGTGCATCCAAAAATAAAATTGTATCCAAAATTATAGTGTATCCAACTACTTATCTACCAAATACACTAACTACTAATCTAACTAATAAACTAACTAGTAATGTAACTAAAGTAACTACTAAACTAAGTACTAAATTAATAACTAAACTTGCCTACTTCTAACTTTAACAAACTTATTGGCCCATGTGTTTCTAATATCGTCAATGGTCTCTATGGGCAATGCTTCCTCGTCTCGAAAATACCTGTTACAAGAAAAAAGATAATTTAACAGAGTATCCAATGACACAATACTCGGGTCTTTTATTGAATACTAAATTTAAGCAAACCCGATTCCATGTATCCTCAATCTTGCTAACAACAATCAGCCACATCCAATGGCATAACATAATATCCGCACTCATAAAATCCTGGTTGCCTATTACACTACAAAAAATAATATATTAATTTGACATATAAAATGAATGAGATAATACATAAATATAAAATGACTTACATTAACAAAAATCCAACCTGGAGTCGTGCTTTTGCTTGTGTGTACTCCATCAATTGTATTGCAAACCTTAAATGCACCGTGCAATACAAGATATAATGAAACAATTAAGTAACAAAACAATTAATAATTGTTTAAATTATTATAAGAATGTGTACCTGTTTACAATGTTTTTAAGATCTCGCATCAGGTTTCTTGCCCAAGGAGCGTAACCAAGCCACAACATTCTCGCTTTGGGCAAACAACCAACAACTACCAATGATTTCTCGCTTACATTACAAAAAGTTAGGATAATACAATACACTATAAAATTTAATGCGAATAATTTCATACGCTTAAATACTTACCGATGGTGGTAAGCACCCAAGTAAACTTTCTTCCTTGACTTCATCATCCAATTTTGGATGTATATTTGAACTTCTTCTCTCTTGTTTCCCGATTTTTGTATGGATTGGGGCTCAAAAAATCCATACACATCTTGGGTGCGTTGTTCCTCCGACAATTCATTCATCATCCTAAAGTAGCCAGCTCAATGTACATTAAATATGACGATAACTTCAAATAACATAATTAGTAAATAAAAATAAATACTTACATTGT
The DNA here is from genome assembly GCA_963425845.1 of Sphenostylis stenocarpa. Taxonomy (NCBI): domain Eukaryota; kingdom Viridiplantae; phylum Streptophyta; class Magnoliopsida; order Fabales; family Fabaceae; genus Sphenostylis; species Sphenostylis stenocarpa. The sequence goes on along the minus strand of OY731405.1, from coordinate 15,503,873 downwards.
CCAAAATTGTAACACTCGCTATGTTTAGACACCGATTTCCAACCGCTATCTCCACAAAGATCGGTGTGGTCAATGTAAAGGGGAAAGTTCTTATTGTCTACCCCTAACTTATCAACATCCCACTTCACTTGAAAAGATTGAATATACAACCGTGGGACAACAGATAGTAGTTGAAAAATTGGATTTTCTCGGGACATCTACTTCCTTACCTTTACTAGTATGGGAAGTAGGAACCAGCTTAGGCAACCGGGGTGGCTTCGAACATCCTACATAAAATAACATTGACTTGAGAAATAATAAAAAATAGTACCGTACTACATATGATAATTAACGAAAGTATATGCAAACCTTTTTCAAAATAGGCCCGATTAGATGTCTAGGCCATGCAATGAAGGTCCGGAGGGCCTGTCCCACTCGTCATCACCTCGTCTCGTGGGCACAGGTACAAGAGCATAAGCATCTCGAACCTCTTCAATGACCACTTTGGCCAACTTAGGTGCTAAAGGCACACTATGAATTGTAGAGGCCCCCTCTTCAATTGAACCAACCGCCACCAATCGTGGTTCGCATCCATCCTCATCAACATAAAATTCACACCGACTCGATTACACAAAAATAAGACATTAATTATTTAATATGCACATGAATTTTTGTCATTAAGATATCATCCACACATACCCGAGTGGTCGATGTCCGCAACAACAACAACAACCTCCCGATTAGTAGCAGTGAAGCTCTTCATCAGCAAGTATTTGGCTCAAGACAACTACCCTTAGTGCTAACTCGTGCGGCAGATGGAGGAGGAACATCCATAGGTGGGTGGGTAGGCTGTGTGACACCTATGGATGCTAGACTTGAACCAAATACACGCATCATCTCCTCCCGAACTCGTGCGTAATGGCCGGTGTCGGCGTCGCCGCGCCTCTTCAACCATCGCCGGTCTCAGCCTTCACTGTTAGACTCTCCTCCAATCCGGCCATCTCCCGCCGGCTCATTGATGTGGTGTGGGTATGGTCTCGATGATGGAGCTCCAAAATATGCTCGAATACCCACACCAGCTCCAACAAGCACGAACACGCCCGGGTGTTCTGGGCGTCCAATAGCGAGAGTTAATATATCTTCACGACCACGGGAACGAATGTTCCCCGTGTATACCGCTCCTCTAAAGAATCCTACAATTGAGCATTATATATTGTAAAAAAAATTGATGAATGACAAAGCATGGTTAATGAGGTTGAAAGAAACTAATTTGACTTACAATCCGCTCAAGCAATCAAGCGGGCCTCCTCTCGATGTCATTTCACCGGAGGCCTTTTGCCGAGCCCTCTTCCATTTTTGATGACGTTTTGGAGGAGATGGTGGGGAAATTTCTTCCCGGCTTACACCGAAGAGGCTAACTCAGCCTTCTCGGAGTTTAGCCTTCTCCTTCATCATGCGTTGCGTCAACAAATCATACCCCCCACGAGACGCATACAGTGGGGGCCACATTCAACCTCCGAATCTCCTTTCCTTTTATTCGCTTCTCCTGCAACATAATATCATATTACAATGTGCTAAATTAATAAGACAATATGGAAACATACCAAAGTTTTTAAATAGTAACATATCTCCCATTGTGGACCAGATCCTACTCCCGACAAACCGCTTCCAAGTTTCCTCATCTATGCCATAACGCCGACAAGGAGTTAATCCTTTGCTAATGGCTTGGTCATTAAAAATCCATTTTGAAGTCAATGTCGACTTGAATTGCCTCCACATTTTGGCAATAGATGACATGACTTTTCTCCTAAGTTGTTCGTAGTTAACAATATCAAAGTGATTCTCGCAAAAACAACAAAATAAATTAGGATAACAAAGTTTAGGATCTAACTTAACTTAACATAATTTAACGAGTTAACAAAACTCACCAAAATATCTTGCCAAATTAAATTTTTGCAAGTCTCCTCCACATAATCCCAAGATGGATGCAAAATAGATACCTAATTATGAACTTAAAACGTTAGATATCAATCCATTTACATATGCCGACCATATATGCATAACAAGTTAAAAACTCTAAAAAATTACATACCTTTTCTCTAGCAAGAGTACCCAAGTAGGACCTAAATTGAGTGTGATGTGGCCCCGATATTTTGCCGCTCTTTGGATCCACACTCACAACCAACTTATCTCCCGCCATATGACGAACTGTCAACTTTTTCAACCGTGTGGCTTGTCGAGTCCTCTTTAGAGATGGGGGGGGTGGACATGCCGGAGGAGATGCTGGAGGAGATGCTGGAGGAGATGCTGGAGGAGATGCCATTTGCCTGTTAAAAAAAAAATTAAGTTAAGTTTTTGCATAAATTGGAATATAAACACAATTTATCACATATTTGAAATATAAACACAATTTATCACATTTTTTCAATATAAACACAAATTAGCTATGAACACATAACTTAAATAGTTAAGTTTTCCCATATGCCTTCATCATGATCTTTACGAATAGCATGAACCAAATCTTCTTGCATATCATCAATACTACTAGGCATCCGTGATGGAGTGGGGATGTTAATAATATCATCTAATTCATCATCTTCTTCATGCATAACATCATTCCCTTTTGCTTGGAGTACCACCGACCATCCGTCATTACATGGATCAGTTACATAGAAAACTTGTTTTGCATGGTACGCCATTATGAATGGTTCCTCCTTATATCCTATCTTCTTAAGGTCTATCAAAGTGAATCCCATTTCATCAGTTTGAACACCAAGTATTAATATCAATCCATTTACATTTGAATATAGGAACTCCGAATTGAATGTAGTCAACCTCCCAAATCTCCTCAATCACTCCAAAGTAACTCATAGATGCCATAATTGGGTTCTTATCCTTTGAACTAGAAAAGTGCATGGATGTCGCCTCAATAGATACTCCACTATTTTGGACTGTACTTTTTTCATCTTGTAACTTTGTGTAGAATGAGTATTTGTTAATGTCATACCCAGTCCAAGTCACGACGTTCGTTTAGGACCATGTGCTAGCCATTTCAAAGTATCGATGCATTGTCCTCTGAAAAGATTTTTGTTTTAAACCAGCTAACAAAAGTATTATTATGTTCATTAACCAACCACCGCTCACTCATTTTGGGGTTGAGGGTCTTCAATATTGATTGATGAGCAGATATGTAAGGAAGAACTTCATCTCGTGTTGTTTAGAATATACAAGTGTGCCCTGGTCAACTCACTAGCATTTTTTTATTGTATTTTGACCCCACGAGTGCCCTTACCATTTATTCTATGATCATGTCGTTGAGTAGGTACACCCACTGCTAGGGCCTTTCCTAAATATTCAGAACAAAATTCTATAGCTTCTTCTGCAATATACCTTTCAACAATAGAAGCTTCAGGTCTATATGGATTCTTTGTATACCCTTTAAAGATCTTCATACATCACTCAATTGGGTACATCCACCTCAAATAAATCGGACCACACAGCCTTATCTCTCTTACAAGATGAACTATTAAGTGCACCATAATGTCAAAAAATGATGGAGGAAAATACATCTCCAACCGACATAATATAACCACAGACTTCATTTTCCAACTCGCTCCAATGATTTTTCATCAACTACTTTGGCACATATAGCATTGAAGAAGAAACAAAGACGCATAATTGCATGTCGTAGATTCTTTGGCAATATGTCACGTATAGCTACTGGTAAGAGTTGTTGCATCAAAACGTGACAATCATGCGACTTTAACCCAACTAGCTTCAGATCTTTCATGGACACAAGACTCTTAATATTTGAAGAGTATCCTTGTGGCACTTTAATACCGTGAAGACACTGACATAAACTAGTCTTCTCCTTCTTTGACAATGTGTGACAAGCTCGGTGGTAAATATGTTCTCTTGCCTTCGTGTCTTGGATGTAATTCTGACGTATTCCCAATTCACATAGATCTTGACGAGCTTTGACTCCATCCTTTGTTTTTCCTTTAATGTTCAATAGTGTGCCAATGAGACTATCAAATACGTTCTTCTCCACATGCATAAAATCAATGCAATGTCTCACATCTAGATGACTCCAATATGGAAGGTTAAAGAAAATTGATCTCTTTTTCCACAACCTTTTATCGACGACTGTTTTTTAGTCTTTCCAAAGACAACATTAATGTTTCTAACCCGTTCATAAACTTGTTCACCAGCTTAAAGGTTGTTTGGCAATTTTATCTTCCTGCCGACCATTAAAAGCTTTCTTCAATCTTCGATATGGGTGGTTATGTGGAAGAAATTTTCTCGTGCCTATTATACACAGCCTTTTTTCCATGCTTCAATTGTAGAAAACTTGTATCTTCCTCACAAATAGGACAAGCATGATGACCCTCGACACTATACCCACTCAAGTTTCCATATGTCGGGAAGTCATTGATAGTACAAAATAACATTGCATGTAACTTGAAGCTCGCTGTTGATATGCATCAAACACATCCACTCCTTCCTCCCACAATAGCCTTAAGTCATCTATTAACGGACTTAGATAAACATCTATGTCATTACCCTACTGTCTTGGACCCGCAATCATGATGGATAACATCACGTACTTGCGCTTGAAAATCAACCATTGTGGAAGGTTGTAAATCACTAAAAGAACTGGCCATGAGCTGTAATTACTGGTTAAGTTACCAAAAGGATTCATGTCGTCTGTGGCTAGTCCAAGTCTAACATTTCTTGCATCACCGCCAAAACTTGGAAATAGGCAATCAATTTTCTTCCACTCGTGGAGAATCGGCCGGATGACGAAGCAATCCATCATGTTTTTGTGCAGCTTGAATGCCATATCATATTCTTGGCATCTTCTCCATTGGCAAACAATCGCTTCAATCTTGGAATAATTGGAAGATACCATATAACTTTTGCAGGAGGTCTCTTTCTATCAATACATTCACTATTATCATCCTTGTCTTTCAATTTGTAACGCGATACACCACATCTTGGACACTCATGTAGGCTTTCAAACTCTTTTCTCGTATAATACACAATCATTAGGGCAAGCATGTATCTTTTTATACTGTAAACCCATTGGACAAAGTATTTTTTTGGCTTCATACATACGATCGTGCAAGGTGTTATCGCTTGGGAGCATATCTTTCAAAACTTCTAGTAACTCAGTGAAACTTTTATCACTCCAACCAAATTTGGCCTTCAAATTCACCAATCTCAATACAAATCGACAATCGCGTGAATGTTGTACATCCAAGCATACGAGAGGTATCTCTCGAATCTATCTTCAATTTATCATAGACAAGCAAGATGTGCTTGCAGAAAATTCTCTTGACCTACATCACGAATCATGTCTTCTATTCGATCTTCCATTGTCATATCCTCCTCTTCCTCAGCCTTGTGTTACTATTGGTGTATCAATCACTTCACCATGCCATGTCCATAGGATATAATTCTTCATTATCCCATCACATAAAAGATGTTCCCGTATTGTCTCTAGTGTGTGTACTCTCCCATTAACGCAGCTTAATGCATGGACAATACAATTTTCCATTAACCTTGGTGCCATTGTGTTCGACAAATCGCAAAAATTCTTCAACTCCATTCTCATACTCTTGTGAAATACGACTTGCATTTACCCAACTTCGATCCATTTTGGAATTGGAGTCTACAAATGAGAAACCCATAAAACGATTATTACTAATAATCGTTATCTCTAATGAAATCTATACCAAAGTAGATTAATTTGTAACGAAATTTCAACAGAATTTCGTCTATTTTTTGGTCAAAACCAAATTTGTATAAATTGAAATTATAGAGTTTTCATTGTTACTACCATCACTTATATAACTACATTGTTATATGTAGTTTTCAGAATTCACACTTCATGATTAATTTCTAACAAAAATCCTAGCAGAAGTTTCCTTTGTTTTTTGGCAACAATTTTAAATGACACAGTTGAAACCCGACAATAAAAAGCCCCACTGGCATATTCAAGCAGTTCAAGTATAATTGTACACATCATCAATACATTGAAAAAAACTATAATATGACTAAGAATTGAATCAACAGTTAACGACAAATGACTAACAATCTCTACCTATGAAATGTAGTAAGTAAAATTGTATGACTTTGCCCAACAAATATAAGTGCAACAACATCGTACCTGTGGTTTAAGGCAGCGATGAAGGTTCGCACCACGGAGAAACAGAAACGAGCGGCCGCACCGGGGTGGAGGTGGAGGATGCAATGCGGCGTTAGGGTCGAGGCCGTGGTGAGCGGACAATGCAATGTGGGTGGAGGCTGCGGTGGGGGTGGAGGGTGGGCGACTAGCGTCGCGGTGGGGTGGAAGCCGCAGTGGGGTGGAGGTGTCTGCGGCGGGGGTGTCACGCGGTGCGCGGTGGCGACGTGAGGGAGGGCGTCCGGAGAGTCCAAATGACGGTGGTAGGTGGTGGCCGCGATGCTGGAGAGTAAGGGGAGTGGGCGCGATGCTGGAGAGTAAGGGGAGATACAAAAATGCATATGGTAGCCTATTCACATGGGAAAATGGGGTTTCGACGTCGGTTATACCCACACCCGACGTTGAAACTCGATTTATCTCCAGTCATATGTTTTAATCGATTGAAACGAGATTTAATCGATTAAAATAGTTCTGATCGGTCATAACTAGATTCTGATCGATCATCCTGACCCTTTAAGAGATTTTAATCGATTGAAACGTGTTTTTAATCGATTGAAAAACTTCTGATCGCTCATAATTAAAATCTGATCGATCACATTCGATTCTGATCGGTCATATTTGTATTCTGATCGGTCATAATGAGTTCAGAAGGGTTTTCAACGTCAGGTGAGGGCATAACCGACATCGAAAGCCTACTTTTCCACGTCGTGCATGCTAAAACGACGTAGAATGTGTCAAAATTCGACTTTCGACGTCGGTTGTTGACCAACCGACGTTGAAAGCATGTTCAACGTCGGCTAAGATGTAACTGAAAGTGATCCTAGCAAAGATCTCAGTGATTTGATGAAGTCAAAGATAAAGTCAAAGGTCAACTCTGCAACAGTCAAACAAGTCACTCAGAAGAATGGAGCTGAAGACTTAGTGTGTCTTATCAGAAAGCTTAGGTAAAACCACTTTACCTTTTCCACTGCATAAAGCTTCTTCACTCATTTTGCAAAATGCCTCAAAAATAGTTTTAAACAAATCAAAAACAAAAGCATTTTGTCAAAGAACTTTCCTAACAAATTTTTTAACTGATATAGTTTAAAAGAAACAATTAAAATCACTTAGAATGCGTAAAGAAGTGTTTTTACAGTATTTTAATCGATACAAACTTCTTTTAATCGATTAAAACCCTTTATGACCGATTAGAATTCGAATATGACAGTCAGAATGAAATATAATCGATCAGACTTTAAAAATGAGCGATCAGATTTATTTTAATCGATTAAAACACTTTTCAATCGATTAAAACCACTTTGAAGTCAGGATGATCGATCAGAATGAAATTATGACCGATCAGAGTTGGTTATGATCGATCAGAATTGAATTATGACCGATCAGACTTATTTCAATCGATTAAAACGTATTTCAATCGATTAAAATAACTTAGAAAATCTTTTCAATCGATTAAAACGAACTTTCAATCGATTAAAATGACTTGAAAATATATGTGCAGATTTTCAATCGATTAAAACGACTTTATATCAGCTAAAATAACTTGGAAAGTTTTATAAGAAGGTTTTTAAACAAATCAATCGATTAATACGCGATTCAATCGATTGTTTTATACTTAGAAAATGTTTGTAAAATGTTTTAACTGATATAAACATGGTTGTATCAACTAAAACCATTCTGTTAAAGAAACAAGAACGCATTAATAGGTTGAAAGGACTTTTAACAGATTATAACGGCTATTTCAACAGATTAAAACAAACTTTCAACAGATTAATTAATGCAGCAGATTTGAAAATTCTCTTTAAAAACAGTTTTGCTTGAAACTTTGAAACAACAGATTGAATATCAGTTTTTACAGAAACAAAGCAATCAATTCAAGCAACTGTTAAGCATCTTTTTCCAAGAAAGAATTACAACTGTTTTGTGAAGTTCTTTTTGAAATCTTTCTTGAGGCATATTGCATTCTGTGAAGAAGAAACTTACTGTGGATTAGAGTAATCCGGTTTGAGCTTTCTAAGTCTCTTCTTTGTAAATTCTTTTTCATTACTTTGTATTGTGTTGTGCCTGGAATTTGGGTACAAGCTTTCTGCAGCTGGTAGGTGGTTGTAGAAGTTTCCAAGAACTGGAATTTGGTTCTTGTACTGTGTGGTGCCTGGAATTTGGGTACTGGTTTCTCTGCAGCTGGAATTTGGTTGCAGAGGTTATCAAGAGCTGGAATTTGGTTCTTGGTGGAGAGGTTAAGTGCAGGAACTGGAATTTGGTTCTTGTACTGTGTGGTGCCTGGAATTTGGGTACTGGTTTCTCTGCGGCTGGAATTTGGTTGCAGAGGTTTCCAAGAACTGGAATTTGGTTCTTGGTGGAAAGGTTAAAGTCAGGAACTGGAAATTGGTTCTGGTGTTAGAGTAGGTGTAAGATTGTTGAGTCTGTAAAACATCTATTCTAGTGGAACCCAGCTGGAATTTGGCTGGAGACTGGACGTAGCCCTGGTATTGGGTGAACCAGTATAAAATTACCGGTGAAATCTTTCCTAACCTTTCTCTCTTTAATTTCAGTTGCTGCGCTTGTATTGTTTAATTGCTTTGTGATTTGTGAATTGATAAGTAATCTTAATTTTCGGATTAAATAATCTGTTTATTGCGAAAAACTTTCAAAAATCAATTCACCCCCCCTCTTGATTTAAAACTACTTTTCTAACAGTAACCGACGTTAAACAGCGACGTTGAAAGTATATTTTCTAGTAGTGAATAGATAAGGCTACTTCTCCCTTTAGTCGATCTTGATACCCAAACATCAAGAAGTGTCCCCCCACAGAAAATTGCACAACCCATTCTAAACATTTACTAACTTTGTCTCTTGTAACGTAATGAAATCGCATTGTATTGACCATGCTATATCTCTCACCTTATTCTTTCTCAAAACTCCTCCAAGAACTCTCACATTAAAAGATACTATTTTCATATTGATTACTGTTACCAACCCCACTCGTGACCGTGATTGCACAATCCCTATCTTCCATAGATATCAATTGATTTAAAATCTCTTATTCATTGTTTTGAATTACTACCCTAAGTTGCTTACTCATCTCCATACTTTTAGAAGTCATTTGATCAGGTTCAATATCTTTCTTCAACAACAAATTACAATCATGGATGTTGGAGTTTGTGATTGTGTTACCAGAAAAGGAATCTGAAGTAGCGAATAAAATTTCCTTGTCGAGACCTTCTCTAAAATCCCATGGATTGCAGTAGGGACCATATGAATCATGTGTGACGTTGGGCCTCAACACAGACCCTCCTTGTTTGTTTTTCAATTTTGTTGGATCCTTGTCGAAGCTCATAAACCCAATACAAACATATGGGCCCTTATTCGAAGATGCTTCCCTAACTTCTGAAAGGCTCCTTCCCACCTATATGGGATTACATTAAGGAAGAGCGATTTGAAATGGTTCAGTAGCTGACATGCGTTACTATTTGGGCCCATTCGCACCTATATTCCTCTCAATCAGTTCTCTTTCATCATCACTTGAAACTTCCTTTAGCCTATTTTCATTGGCTTGCGTGCTTTGGGTTCCATCCATCATGATGTCATCCATTTTTACTCTTTTACGAGGCTCCAAGCAAAAGATAGGTTTCCTAAAAGATGGTAACCCCTACACCTACTCTAGTTATTGCGTCTTGGCCAATTCCCATATCGTTTTTGAAGTTCATCTCCAACATTTCTCGGCCTTAGCAAAGTTTCCTCCACCCATGTCTATGGAATTTTTAGGATTTTAGCAAGAATACCTAAGCAACGGACCCATGTGAAATGTTCATTAGCTACTACTGCTCCAGAGTACCGACTGAATATATTTTGGAAAACCAATTACTAATCACCAGATTTATCCAGCTATTCTACTAAATCAAATTCATTCTTTGCTTCCATAAGGACAAGATCATTGCCCATTGTAGTGACCGTAAAGGAAAAGAAACCTTCATAGTAAAAATTTTCCTGTAAAGATTCTATCTTATCTGGACAGTGTACCTTTCTCACATAAGCCTTATTCAACTTTTCTATCACTCCCTCCTCCACCCTTGTTTCTAATTCAAAATGATTTCAATTTATTCTAATTCAAAGTGATTCAACTTTCGGTTGAATTCAAAACCAAGAAGGCTAGGAGGGGTGGGTAAACTACTTTGGACTCTTCTGCAACAACCTTAGCATAAGACTTCCCACCAGCCACATGTGTTTTAGATACCCAAGCGCCCTATTGATTCAGTTAATATGCTTTATTGTTGGAGTTTCTTTGAAATCTAGACTGGTTAACTTGTAGCTTCTTGTATTTCATAATATTTTGGAGATTTTCTTCTAATACATGTTTATTGGCAACTCTTGCAAACCGCACAAAGCCAAAAAGCTCTCCCCCTTCATCTTTTTTCGTTCGAATGTAGATGTTTGACACCTTGCACAAATAGGGAAAGGAGCAAGTTACAGTATCATGATCACTTCTATCAAAGTTTTCAAATTTATCTTTAGGTTTCCCATGTTTCATAAGGAAAATACATGTTAGGCTACTGCACATATTGCCAATTGGTTTTATGTTGGAACCTTAACATAACTTTCAACGTCGGTTAAATAGAACCGACGTTGAAAGTCTGATTTTTCAAATTAAATTTTTTTATTTATTTCCAACCTTTCCAACCCCTCTATTTATCTAGAAATTGCCCATCTCTTTTATATTATATTTTTATTAGGTCCCTTTTTGTTAATGACAAGATTCGAACCCGAGTACCTTAGTGTTGGAGGTTGATACTCCAACCACTAAACTACTCAAATTTTTTGATAGTAACTTACAAATAAATTATATTTATATACAAATAAATATATATCCGTGTAAATATATAAATACAAATATATGTATATATTTTGATATATTTATATAATTATATATTTATATATTGGATGTGAGGGCACGCTCGAAGGTGAAAGTGTGTGTCGAGTGAGTTTTCAAAATTTAATGCCAAATTTGTGAGCGAGTATCTATATATGGGTTTGTAATTTAATGACAGAATATAATATTTATAATTTATTTATATAATGATATAAAATAAATTTGAAAAACGCATCATTCGCTCAAGTGACACATTCGCTCAAGCGAAAAATACCAATTTTCGCTCAAGCTAGGCTTGAACGAGTGAATTTCGTGAGCTTTAACGTATTTTCACTCAAACGAGAGTCAATCTCACTTTCACCCTCGATCGCGCCCTCACATCCAACATAAAAATATATAAATATATTTGTATTTATATATTTACACGGATATATATTTATTTGTATATAAATATAATTTATTTGTAAATTATTATCAAAAAATTATAGTAGTTTAGTGGTTGGAGTATTAATTTTCAACTCTAAAATACTATATTCGAATCCTATCGAGTGACAATTCTCTAACTTAAGTGAATTTTTTACTGAAAAAAATAAAAACACTTTCCAGAAAATATATATAAATAAATATATATTTACACGAATATATATTTATTTGTATATAAATATAATTTATCCGTAAGTTATTATCGAGAAAATTACAGTAGTTTAGTGGTTGGAGTATTAGCTTTCAATTTTAAAATACTAGGTTCGAATCCTGTCGGTGACAATTCTCTAACTTAAGTGAATTTTTGGCTGAAAAAAATAAAAACACTTTCCAGAAAATATAAATAAATATATATTTATACGGAATATATATTTATTTGTATATAAATATAATTAATTTGTAAGTTATTATCGGAAAATTACAGTAGTTTAGTGGTTGGAGTATCAACTTTAAAGTACTTGGATTCGAACCTCGCCAAGTGACAATTCTCTAACTTAAAAGAATTTTTGGTGAAAACACATTCAACGTCGGTTCCGGATGAACCGACGTTGAATGTCAACTTTCAACGTCGGTTCATCCGGAACCGACGTTAAATGGCGACGTTGAAAGCATATTTTGTAGTAGTGGTAATGTTAAGGTTCCATTATCTACATATTTATAATACAAAATAATTTAATTAATTTTTTTTCCGAATATTGTTTATCTAAAAGATGAAAAACTAATTCGTACATGGAGAAGTCACTTCTGTAAAAAAAATAATAAAATTTCAGCAGCCTTTAAAAAAACAAATTTATATTAATTTTTGTTTCATTTTTGTAGTTATTTCTTACTTTTTTTGAAAAAAATTTGGAATTATAATGAATTCTCTGAAATCTATTTGAATTTTCCAAATTATTGCTGGACTCAGAATTTTCCAAATTATTGCTAGATATTTTACTTTACTTTTAGTTCATTAATTGTATTAATAAGATTTACTGCACCAGTTTTATGAAATCCAGTTATATGTGTTTTAATGTTTTTTTATTAAATGGATTTACTATAAATTAATTATTCAGTATTATATTTAGTATTTGATTAAAGGAGAAAAATTATATATGAATAAGAAAAAAGGATTTTAAGTATAATTTTTTTAACAATATATAATAGATATTTATTAAAAATATTAGTGGATCAAAATATTTGACAAAAAAAAAACAATTAATTATTTTAAAACTTATAAATCATAGTTAAAAATTAAGCTTATGTTAAATTATGAGATATGAAATTTTTTTTTTTTATTTACGTGAACACAAGTAAAACACCAAAAATTAATTATACTTTTATTTATGAATCATAAATATATATTATTCACCTCACTATAATTAAAGTTTCCTGGTATAAAAAATAAAAATAAAAAATAGCGCGTGAATCCAATCCAGTTTTTTTGGACATGGACAGGAACCTTTTAATACTGTCCAAGGAATGTTTCTAACATTTGACAAACAAACATGTTTAATTCAACTTTAAATGTGCTTTTGGTTTCATGTCCAAAACAGGCTTTTTAGAAGCCGCAGGAAAATTGCACCACGTGAAAAGTACACGAACAATTCATGCATGATTTAAAAAATAGTTACATAATTAAATTTGAATGATTATAATTTTATGATATTATTTTAAAAAAACAAATTTATACGAAAATAAAATTTATTTATAAAATGTGAGTGTTAGAAATAATCGTGTAGTTAATATGTAAAATATACTTGTTACCTAAAAAAAATCTTTGTAACCTCCTATATTATAAAACACTAATTTCATATTAACATCCAAAGATATTAAATAATATAATATTTATTAAAAAAATTAATCATTTAATTTTGATAAAAAAAATAATGTAAATAAATTATATCAATAAAATTCTCAATTTGAATAAAATGATTGATAATTTATTAATTATATATCTATCTGCACATGGGTGTGCATTAATAATTTTAAAAAATATTTTATTTATCATTTTATATATATATATATATATATATATTTTAAAAAAAATTGAACTTAAAAACATATATCCATCTTTATACACATTTTTAAAGAAAATGTTTCAGGTAATAAGTTTTCTTTTCTTTTTTAATTTTAAAAAGAAATATTAAAGGATTTTGTGTCTTTTTCTTAATCTTGAAAAACATGACACAAGGAGAGAAGAGAAAGTGATAAAGACAATCATGGTTTATATCCATTTTCAAACTTAGAAAGGAAAACATCAAAAAGGATATTACAGTAAGGTAGTTGAGACATTAATATTTAGAAAGATATAGTGTGACTGTTGAAAGGAAAAGTTCTAATATTTTTGTTGATGACAATATATCTCATTTATTATAACTTCAGAATGTTTAATGTGAAAAAATATTTTAAAAGGATAATAAAATGGGTTAAAATTAATTATCAAATCATTTGTTTTAAATTATTATAAGATTATATTTATATATAACAAAATTTAAAACTAATAATAATTATGATGATTGTTTTTATAATCAATTACTTTATGTTTTAAAATGATTCTCCTAAATTTAGAGAATCAAATTTTAATTTTAATTAAAGTGTTTGTGTCATCTTGAGTAATGATTTAACATGAATTTATCTAAAAAATTTAAATGTGCTTTTTAAAACATATGTTTTTTTTTTCTATTTTACTGTTTTTTTGTTTCTACTTATTTTATTGATGTTTCCATTTATGATCATGTCTTATCCTATTTTGTTTATGTAAATTATTTTAAAAGATTGTTAATATAATATAAAAAATATGATTTTAATCTGTTTAATTATATTTATTCATAACTGTGTTAAGGTTGATTATCATGAATTTGAACAGTACAAGTTTAGAAAATGGAAAATTTTGTATCTTGTATCTTCTTGTGCATTTCATGGATTTCCATTATCAAAATTGAGTTTTAATAATAAATTGAGTTTTAATAATAAATTGAGTTTTAATAATAAATTGAGTTTTAATAATATATCATTTGAAATATTTCATCACTATGAAATTGAGTTTTAATAATAAATTCTAAATTTTAATAAGGGAAATGTTAGATGAAATAATTACAAGACTCCTAATTATTGATATTTACAAATAAAAAATAAATTTTAAAAATATAAATATTTAAAAACTAAGTTATATGCAAAATTATACAAAAGTTATCCTTGTATAATAATATAAAATATATATGAAATATATGTTTGATTTTGAAATTACAGTTGAAGATAATAAGATTGCAAAAAATACAGTAATTAATAGCAGTTAACTTTTGAGATGCATTTCTATCAGATGTTTTTTTAACTTAGATGCCATATTTGTTGGCAACGACAGCAGAGCTGACATATGTTTGAGGACACCTTCAAGATTGGAGATTGCAAGGTAATTCCTAATTTGAGTGATCACATTCCATATTCGCCCCATCTTAATTTGCCGTCGCATCCTTCTTTCTCTAAGAGTTGTTGGAGGCTATTCAAATTGTACTTCCAGTAGAACTGAATCACCTCCATTGCATGGAGAGACCGCTGCCCCCAAGCTATCGACGAGCTTCATGTCGTCCACAACAACGATGAACTTGTCAGAGGTGGCCTCCACCATTTTCTCGTGGAGGAGTGCTTACCCGTTGTGCAATCAGCGGCGAGTGAACAGTGCGAACGCTACCGCAACCAGGGCTAGAGAACAAGCTACCATTGCGATGAAGACCATCAGCGACGACAACCAGTGCAGCGGCGTACTGCGAAAAGGGACGAGGGATGCGAGATGAACTTATGAGAAGAAATGAGAAGTACAAGCGGAACTAATGTAAGTTTCTCTTTTCCTTTAAACTCGGTAACTACCTTTGATGCAGAGCTTCATCTAATTTTGATTTCGAATCCACTGTAAAACGAGTCTATTTAAGTTTACTCGTCAACGAGTCGACTCGTTACTTTGATAATAGGTATTTAAATTTCTTAGAAATTACAAAATACCTCGTATGCTTTAGCATTGGATATAATGTTATATTGCCGTTATAGTGTGCCTTCTTAATTTTGAAGACAAAAGTTTCTTCTTGGTGATATAATACTTCTCCTAATGAATGGAATTACCAGCATGGTGATAGTTGGCTTCTATGCTTTTATGGGAGACATATGTATTGGGTTACAAGGTAATCATTATAAAAGTCAATAAACTTATGATATATGGTGATTTGTTTGTGATTACTAATTAGATATAGAAGAGAAGTTCATACTATTTGTTTATTCCAGTTAATTTTTATATATTTATCGCCCAATATATGCCTAGACAATTTTTGGTGTACTTGTCTATTGGTTATCTAAATGTATTACTTTAACCCTATTTTTTGACTGAGAAAAAGAAAAAAGGTGAGAGAAATTGTTGAAGTTTGGATTTTTCTCTTTTAGGTTGAAAAAAAAAACAAGTATGGAATAATGAAAACTCTAGAAATAAAAATAAGGTTGATTTTTTTTTTCCTTCTATTTCTATTTTCAAAATTTTTGCACATCCTGTTTTCATTCCCCTCCGCTGAAAGGATACTTACCATATGAGTCAGGATGATTTGAATGTCATTCTGCTCTTAGCACAAATTTTCAGGATTAAATTATGGTTTTTTGCATGATGTATAATGAAAATAAACGATGGACAAAACTGTACATTTTACTATAGGGATCATGGACATTGAAAACTATATGATGAGGGAAAGATTGTAGTATTAGATAGAGCTTGTTGAAAGATGATACAAATTGTAGAAAGATCTAGAATATAAAATCTTAGATGTTACTAGAATTAGGAATTACATAAGAGTAATATCTATAATCCTTAAAAGATTCTAGAAATGTTTAAAAGTAGAAGATAGATAATTCTAGAATTAAGAAAATCTAGAATTATGTAAAACTTCTAGAATTATGTAGAAAACATATGTGTACTACACTACTACAGAATGATCATTCAACGTCGGGTGTAGAAGGCATTCAACGTCGGTTCCAATGACGTCGTTGAATCAGGCGTCGTTGAATGTCAAAGGATTCTACGTCGGTTCAGAAAACCCGACGTTAAAAGTGTTAGAAATCTACGTCGGTTAACCAAATGTCCATCGTAGAAATGAGTAAATTCTACGTCGGTTATTGAACTAACCGACGTTGAAAGTTATATATACAACGTCGGTTATTGCATTAACCGACGTTGTAACGAATATACTACGTCGGTTAATGCCATAACCGACATTGTATATTCGTTACAACGTCGGTTAATGCAATAACCGACGTAGAATATCCTTTTTTTTTAAATGTTGGTCTGTTTTAGTGTCACCAACAGTACACGACCTGCTATAATTTCAGTCCAGACAGTATATTTATTTCAGCTAATCACTATATATAAAATGATAGATATATATGTCAAAATCAGCCAAATTATGTACAAAATACACAAAAAATTATCAATCAATCCTATTCCTAACTACTTGTACAAACTTTTCTGCCCATTTGTTTCTAACCATGTCTATAGTATCCATAGGCAAAGGTTCTATATCTTTAAATGCCTGTAAGAAGTTCACAATAATAGAATGATAAACCCTAAGCAATAAAAATAAAGGAATTGAATATAATAGCAAATGTCAACTTACCTCATTCCAACTATCCTCAATGCTACCAAAAATGATGAGCCACATCCAATACATTACAGAGTAGCCGCACTCGTATCCTCCATTTTGTTTGTTACACTAAAAATGACTAAATATGTTAAAAATAACTATTAAATTTGAACATAAATTAATAGATAGTATAATATATATAAAGGCTACTTACTTTGATAAAATTCCAATTTGGAGCTGTGCTTTTACTTGTGTGTTTTCCATCTAATGTACTACAAACCTTTAAAGCACTATATATTGAAAAGAAGCGGCTTAGAAATAGATTAATGAAGATGTTTAGACATAATATAAGAAATACTTGTTTACAATATTTTTTAGCTCCATGTCAGGTTTTCTTCCCAATGAGCAGAACCAACACACAAGATTCTGCTTTGGACAAATAACTAAGAGCTGCCAGTGGTTTCTGTATATACACATGATTAGAATCTATTAAAAAAACTTGTGTAAAACCAGAAGAGGCTGGGATAACTTACGAATGATGGTATGCTCCAAGGTAAATATCTCTTTTAGAATCAGTGATCCAATTCTACATGTAACTGAGAATTTGATCACGCTTATTCCCAGACTTTTGTATGGATTGAGGCTCGAAGAATCCATACACATGACCAATGCCCTGCTCCACTATCATTTCGTGCATCATCCTAAAATATGCCAATTTAAGTGAACTTATAGCTTATATATTTACTAAAATGAAAAGAGTCATGAAAGATATGAACTTACAATGTCCAAAATTGTAAAATAGCTATATTTAGACATTGATTGCCCATCTCAATCTCCAGGGCATCAGTGTGGGAAATGTATAGGGGGATATTGCTAGAAGCCATCCCAAATAATGTACAATCCCATGGAACTTGGAATGACTGCATATACAATTGTGGGGAAAGAGACAAGAGATCAAAAATTGGATTTGGAGAAGTCTCCACAACTGGTGTCTTCTCCTTAGATCCAGAAGGAGTGGTAATAGCTTTACCCAAGTCTTTTGGCTACTGAACATCCACTACTACAAATAAGGCCTTCAACGTCGGTTCTGGAAGGCCTTCAACGTCGGTTAAATAGAACCGATGTTGAAACTCTGATTATTCAAATTAAATTTTTTTATTTATTTCCAACCTTTCCAACCCCTCTATTTATCTAGAAATCCCCCATCTCTTTTATATTATATTTTTATTAGGTCCCTCTCTCTTTTATATTATATTTTTATTATTTATCATATTTTTTTTAAGTTTAAAGCATTACCAAATTATTTTTTTGTCACTGACAGGATTCGAACCCAGTACCTTAGTGTTGGAGGCTGATACTCCAACCACTAAACTACTCGAATTTTTTGATAGTAAGTTACAAATAAATTATATTTATATACAAATAAATATATATCCGTGTAAATATATAAATACAAATATATTTATATATTTTGATATATTTATATAATTATATATTTATATATTGGATGTGAGGGCACGCTCGAAGGTGAAAGTGTGTGTCGAGTGGGTTTTCAAAATTTAATGCCAAATTTGTGAGCGAGTCTCTATATATGGGTTTGTAATTTAATGACAGAATATAATATTTATAATTTATTTATATAATGATATAAAATAAATTTGAAAAACGCATCATTCGCTCAAGTGACACATTTGCTCAAGCGAAAAATACCAATTTTCGCTCAAGCTAGGCTTGAACGAGTGAATTTCCGTGAGCTTTAACGTATTTTCACTCAAACGAGAGTCAATCTCACTTTCACCCTCGATCGCGCCCTTACATCCAACATAAAAATATATAAATATATTTGTATTTATATATTTACACGGATATATATTTATTTGTATATAAATATAATTTATTTGTAAATTATTATCAAAATATTATAGTAGTTTAGTGGTTGGAGTATTAATTTTCAACTCTAAAATACTATATTCGAATCCTATCAGTTGACAATTCTCTAACTTAAGTGAATTTTTTACTGAAAAAAATAAAAACACTTTCCGAGAAAATATATATAAATAAATATATATTTACACAGATATATATTTATTTGTATATAAATATAATTTATCTGTAAGTTATTATCGAGAAAATTATAGTAGTTTAGTGGTTGGAGTATTAGCTTTCAATTCTAAAATACTAGGTTCGAATCCTGTCAGTGACAATTCTCTAACTTAAGTGAATTTTTGGTTGAAAAAAATAAAAACACTTTCCAGAAAATATAAATAAATATATATTTATACGGAATATATATTTATTTGTATATAAATATAATTAATTTGTAAGTTATTATTAGAAAATTACAGTAGTTTAGTGGTTGGAGTATCAACTTTCAACTTTAAAGTACTAGGTTCGAACCCTGTCGGTGACAATTCTCTAACTTAAAAATTTTTTTGGTGAAAACACATTCAACATCGGTTCCGGATGAACCGACGTTGAAAGTTGACATTCAACGCCGGCTCATCCGGAACCGACGTTGAATGTACTTTCTACGTCGTTTTTTAATCAACCGACGTTGAAAGTGCATTTAACGTCGGCTCAGCTTTAACCGACGTTAAATGGCGACGTTGAAAACATATTTTGTAGTAGTGATCCTACATATTTTATAAAATATAATCATAAACAATAAATTAATTTATTTATGTGTTAGATGTATTATAACCATACATATACATACCTTTGCCATGATTGACCTAACTAAATGTCGGGGCCAATTAATGAAGGTCTGAAGGGCTTGGCCCACTGTCTGCACCTCTTCAGTGGGGATAAGGACACTAGCCTCAGCGTCAACCACCTTTTCAACCACTACTTTGACCAAGTTAGGATCCAAAGGCACATTGTGGATGGTTGAAGCCCCTTCATGAACTGATCCATGGGCCACTAGTCTTAGACCTTCATCTACCTCAACCCACAAGCCATATCGATCATCCTTTGTGGATTCAGGATGAATAGATGCCACCTCAGGTGTGACCTCGATAGTGGCTTCAGCACAACTGCCCTTTGTGCTAACTCTTGGACCTACAAATACAGTAAATTCCAATAAGGACTAAGATTTTAGAAACACAAGTCAAGTACCAATTTGTGGTTGAAAATGCACCTGATGGAGGACGAGCATCAGCAAATGAAGTACCCATGGAGGTCATACGCAGGAACTGCTCCTGCACACGTGCAGTGATGGTCTCCTCAAGTCGTGCGCTGATGGCAGGAGTCAACTCTTCCTCCAATTTTGCCCTGATGGCTGGTGTCAATTTCTCTGTGAGAGCCATCTCCAAGGCAGCAATATCTTCTTGGCTCAGGGATGTGGAGGTGCGGATATCCTGTGATGGTGGTCCAAAATACTGTCGGACACCCACACCTTGGCCAACAGCTCGAACACGACCTGGATGTTCTGGTCGTCCAATAGCAGTGGTCAAGATATCCTGACGACCAGAAGGGATGAAAGTTCCCTGTGTACACTGCTCCTCCAAGGCATCCTACATTATAAAAGTTAATTTTATTAATGAACATGTTACATATAACTAATTCAAAGTAAATTAACTTCTTTTACTTACAATCCGAGCAGCAATTTCTCGGGCTTCCTGCGATGTCATGTCACCAGAAGGCTTTGTACGAGCCCTCTTCCACTTCTGGTGACGTTTTGGAGGAGATGGTGGAGGAATCTGCTCTTCGCTTAAACCAGAAGAGGCTAACTCCGACTGTCGAAGTCTCATCTTCTCCTCCATCATCTTCTTTGTCAATAGGTCGTACCCACCACGAGACAGAAGGTGGGGGGCGACATTCTTGCTTTGAATGTCTTTTGCTTTTTGTCTTCTTTCCTGCAACATAATTGAACACAATATTAGATACACAACTCATTATAAAATGTTCAAGTCAATTAAGCAATTAACATTACCTCCCACTCTGAACCAGTCCTACTATGTACAAACTTCTTCCAAGTGTCCTCATCTATGCCATATCTTTGGCAAGGGGTTAATTCCTTCCTAACTTTGTCCTCAACATACACCTAATTTAGTGGTCAATGTGGACTTGAACTGTCTCCACATTTTTGCTATGGCTGTCATTATCTTCCTCCTCACATCCTCAGAATTGACTATATCAAAGTGTTCCTACAGTAGCAAACAAGTTTTAGTTAACCAATTGATAATAATGTATAAACAATATAAACAACTAAATACACATACTTACAAGAAGATCTTGCCATAACAAGTTCTTCACAGTTTCCTCCACATGATCCCAAGTAGGATGGAGAATAGATATCTACACAACATAAACAACATAAGTATTGTAGACCCCAAATCTTGCCCGGCCTCCAAATAAAGTCAGAAGGTCCCCTATTCGAAGACGGCCGGAGCCTAACAAGCCACTAGGAGAGACTATTAGGCTCCCATACCAAGATAGGAGGGTTTTTTGGCCCAAAATAAAGTTTCTCGCGTTGAAGGGGACTCCCGGGTCAAGTCTCGCTCAAGCGAGTACGTCCGTCGCTTGAGCGACAGGTGCCGCAAACGAAGGGGACTCCCGGGTCAAGTCTCGCTCAAGCGAGTACGTCCGTCGCTTGAGCGACAGGTGCCGCAAACAAAGGGGACTCCCGGGTCAAGTCTCGCTCAAGCGACTGGTATACTCGCTTGAGCGACGGATGCTCCAACGAGACCGGGGTCTCGTTCACCCAGACCGGGGTCTCGTTACCTGCGAAAACGAGACGGCGGTCTCGTTGTACGAGACGGCGGTCTCGTTGTACGAGACGGCGGTCTCGTTGTACGAGACGGCGGTCTCGTTGCTGTCAGACGAGACCGGCGGTTTCGCCACCTGACAGCGCGGAAACCTATAAATAGGGGCTCTTCCCCCCTCATTTCCACACACCACAGCTGCATAGCTCTCCCTTCTCTCTAAAACTTCTCTCTAGAATCCCTCCGACGCATTTCCGGAGTTTCTGAGTGTTTTCAAGAGTGATTTTCGGCGTTCGAGAGGTTTCCGACGTCTTGTAGAGTGAAGGGCTGCCATAAAGCACCCTATTTTTCCAGAGAATTAATATAAAAAGCGTGCTTCGGAGGTTCAAATTCTCTCTTTCCACCTTTACCGCTTTTATCTTAAATTATGCAGTAGACATTAGGGCCATGTAGTCATACTTTTAAATTCCGCAGAATAAAAAGGGCAAAAGTGCATTTTTCTAGTTTATCAATAAAAATAAGCCGGCCTATCATAGGGAACCCGAAAGGGGCGTCGTAAAGGGACTAATACTCCCTTCGCACGTAACCAACTCCCTTACCCAACTCTGGTTCTAATGACCAAAGTTGGTTTTCGAAAACCAACGCCTTTTTAAAACCCCTTTTCCGATGTTTATGGTAAAAATATCGGTGGCGACTCCATAGAACCCAAAATAAATAAGTCCTTGGGTTAGCCCGGTTGTCGGACAACTCAAGGACACTTTTCGAAAACCTCGTCTTTAGGTTAGCCCGGTTATCGGACAACCTAAGGACGTTGTAACCACCAATAAAAACGCGAAAACAAGAGGGTCGATAAAACCATCGCGTCGCTCCGACCGCCTCGTTTTTGACGGCGGCGACAGATGGCGACTCCACTGGGGAAGCCTAGAGAGTTAGTCCCATTTAGTGATAGGTCGGCTTAAACAATAAATAAACCAAGAAAATACACTTTTGCCCTTAACTCATATTTATAACATGTTTTATTGTTTGGCTTTCAATAAACTGTTGTTTGTTTATACTTACGCAATTGATTGAAATATAAATTGCACACAAACCCTTGCACACTACAGTTCCTCCTATACCCGGGGGCAAGTGAGATAACCATAGGGAGTGGGTGGCAGGTACGGTTCGCAGCAGTTAGGGCCGTGTGCCCACCAGTGTGATCGGAAACCACCACTCAAGGTGATAACCTTCCTCTTTTGGCAACAAGACCGACTCTGGCCTTAGTGTTGAGCATGGTCGGACGGCTGGAGAGTGGGGACCCTATAATGGGGGCACCTTGGGGGCCTTAGCCTGGTGAGAACAGTTAGAACCTACCCTAAACCAATGCACTCTTCTGCAGGAAAACCCTACCTCGTAATAAAAATGGAATCTCGCCTGTTCGGGGATGATCGAATTGTGTGTGCATATGTTTGTTGCATTTGTATGTTGCATAGCATAAACAAACAACAGAACAAAATCACAAAAATATTTTACAAAGAAACACCCTTATCTCGGACAGTCTGCCTTTTAGCTAGCCTGGTTTCAGGTTCTTTGCAAGCTAAGTAGCCACGCAGTTCCGACAGAAGAGATAAGGGACGATAAATATTCTTTCTCATAAAGCCATATTTTTATCTCGGACGATCTGCCTTTTAGCTAGCCTGGTTCCAGGTTCTTTGCAAGCTAAGTAGCCACGCAGTTCAGACAAAAGAGATAAAAGGCTATAAAATAAACAAATAACAATAAAATACAAGCAAAAATCATTTTTTTCAAAATTCACAAATAAGACCTGGTCCAAAACATTGCATTCATAAAACATTCATATAGATAGTTGATTCTTCCAAAAAAAATAATAAATGCAAATACCATACATCATGTAGAAGAAAAAAAAAACATGATAAAATAGCGAAATAAACACTCACATTCATACAATAAACATCATCTTCATCAAATCATACATTTTGGTTTTAGAAGATGGAGGGGTCAAGTAGACAAGTGGGAAAGGTGGACATTCTCAGAAACCATGCTGAGAAGCTAGAGCGGCTCGGTGCAACAATGCCCCGAGAGATCCAAACGAGTTTGAAAAATCCTATGGACGGATTTTGGACCTTCGAAAATCGGTGTCGACCAAGTCTTTCTCGAGTGCTTGGTTCACTTTTGGAACTCAAGTTTGCGATGCTTTGAATTTCCGCGGTTCGACATGGTGCCTACCCTAGAGGAGTATGAAATCATGTTAAAATGGCCCAAATCAGCTAGGGTCCATATCCGCCACGAGGCGTATACTCCTGCGGCACCGGTCGCTGCCCTTATCCATCTGCCATACCGACGAGTACCCCGATGGGAAGAGGGAACACCCAGGGGTGGAAAGTAGCAATGTTAGAAGACCACCTGTCCTACCTGGCTGAAAGGGCGAGTGGGTTGCCTTCAACAAAACCACTGGCACTATTAATCTTCGGGACAATCCTGTTCCCCTTCCAACTCGACACGGTTGACCACGCCGTCATGGACGCTTTCTTCGCCTGGGACGTAAACTCGAAGAGTCCCTTGCCCGCTATTCTTGCCGACACCTTGCTTTCGGTAGACTTCGCCGTCGAAGCAAGGAAGAACACTTCGTTGCTGCTCTTCGCTGCTTTATGTGTGGAGCATCACGCACCTCTATGCCTCCGAGTCATATGGGGATATTCCACGACCCCTTAAGAAGCTTCTCCAAGATCCCCCTCCAACGACGCCTGACCATAGAATGGAGGGATGAGTTAGAACAGAAGGATGCCAACAACATATCTTGGGTCTGTCCTTGGTTCAGACCCGGCCGAGTTCTAGTCGGATGCGGGAACCATCCGAATGTACCCTTGATAGGACTCGGGGGTTGCATAGCCTACTCACCCGGGGTAGCTATAAGGCAACTTATGAGGACCCAAACTACCATCTCCCGAGGGGAACTCGGAGGACTGTGCTTCTTTGGAGACCCATGCACAATGGCCAACTCACTAGCTGTGAGGAAAGCATGGGAGAAGCCGGTTTATATGGGAGACAGAGAGCTAGGAAAGGCTCGGGTAAGCTGTCACCGATGATTATGAGGCATGGAGGAGAAGAAGAGAGATGGCCCGACCATCCACCACACCGCTCCAATCGCCAACAACGAAGAGCTGCGAGGCACAAGTCAATGCCTTGACCCGGAGGGTAGAGATAATGGGAGCCCGGATACGGTCCCTTGAGGAAAAAGAACAAGCCTCTATCCTCATGATTGATGGTCCGCAAAGGCAAGGCGGGAAAAAGGATCATGAAATAGAACGCCTCAAGGACCAATGTGCGACGCCAACGAACAAGCTATCCAGAGCATCCAAATCCGCGGAACAAGCTCGGATAGCCAAGCTGCAGGAGATAACCGCCAAAACGGCACACCTTGAGGCGGAAGCGGCTCGGCAAGCTCAAACGATCAAGGAATTATCAGAACAACTCCTCCAAGCTCGGTTAGACCTCCGCCAAGAGCGAGAGAACAACAGAAAACTCAGCCGAGGTATCTATGAGTTGCGCATTAAAGAGAAAAGCGGGCTAGCTCAATATGACCAAGTGCTACAAGAAAAGGACCGAGCTGTCGCAAGGCTCGATGAACTAGAAGCCTTGGTCATACATCAAGAGGCGAAGATCAAGGACGCTCAGCAATACAGCGAAGAAATGAGCCAAGCGATCCATAAACAAAGCGAAGCGCTCGCTCAACACGTCCGGGAAGCCGAAAGAGAATTACAAAGAAAACAAGACCCGCCTGTGGGTTTCTTTAGGCTTTTCCGCTTTTGTCAAAAGACGCTTCGTAGTATGGAGTAGGAGAATGTACACCTTCCACTGAATTAATGAAATCTTTTCCTTATTCAACATTTGTCTACTTGCATGCATACATTTGCATATTTAATTTCCCCTCCTTCACACTTAATAAATAAGATAATAAAAAGGAAGGATTAACTAACACGTCTTCCAAACTCAGAAGAATGGAGAGAAAGCCACTCCTAATAAAGCTCACCCCAACGGTCGAATCATCGCAAGAGGAAAATAAGCCTCGGCCGTTGGTCCTCAAAAATAAAGAAGGGGCAAGGACACCAGTGCGACTTTTTATGCCAAGTCCTTTCCCCTACGAATCAGACAAAGCTGTACCATGGAGATATGGGGAATCTCCACCAACAAAAGAAGAAATAACGAACATAGCCGGCATTGGGGGCACGACTAGAAGTGGAAGAATCTACTCCCCCAAGGACACGCGGGAAGATGTCCTTCAAAATAAAGATAAAAAGACCGAAGAAGAAAAAGAAAATAAAGAATCTAAGGAGGAGACAGAGGAATTACTCCAGTTTATTAGGCAAAGTGAGTATTCCATTATCGATCAGCTCAACCGTACGCCTGCAAAGATCACGTTGCTATCTTTGATAATGAGCTCGGAACCACACCGGAACGCCCTGCTGAAGGTCTTGAGCGAGGCGCACGTACCTCACACAATATCCCAAGAGAAGGTCGAGAGGATCGTTGGTCACATTACGGCAAGCGATCACCTCGCCTTCACAGAGGAAGAACTCCCTCTTGAAGGGTCAAAACACAACAGACCCTTGCATATCTCAGTCAAATGCAAGGAATACCTCATCGCCAAAGTTCTTGTGGATAACGGGTCATCCCTGAACGTAATGCCAAAATGCACACTGGATAAGTTAACCATCCAGGGGGCCCGTCTGCGCCCAAGTAGCACCATCGTTCGAGCCTTCGACGGATCAAAGCGAGAAGTAGTGGGAGAAATTAATTTGCCAATCCAGATTGGACCCACTATCTTTGACATCGATTTCCATGTAATGGACATAACTCCAGCATATAGTTGTCTCCTCGGTAGGCCTTGGATTCATGACGCTAAGGCGGTACCTTCGACGCTCCACCAAAAAGTCAAATTCATAGTGGAGGATAAGCTGGTCACGGTCCAAGCGGAAGACGATATCCCGATCGGTGGACCATCCACCCAACCCTATGTGGATGCAGCCGAAGAGGCACTTGAAACATCTTTTCAAGCGCTCGAAATTGCCAACATAGAGCGACTTCCCGAAACACCAAGGTAGCCCGTATGATGTTGAAACATGGCTACCATCCTGGCCAAGGACTGGGGCGGATTCCCAAGGAATGAGGGAACCCCCAGAATTCAAAGACAATCCTCACAAGTATGGCCTAGGATATAACCCATTCAAGGGTCAAGCGGGAAGAATAAAAGGGAGGTCTCCTCTCCGCACACTCAAGCAGATTTTCCGAAGTGGAGGAGTGCAGGCGTCAAGAGCCACTCTAGTCATTAGGAAACCTTTTTCTTTGTTTAAGGGATGTAAACCCCATGATTGTTAGAGACTATCCCCCAGGGCGAGCCCGACCCCTGGGCACTTCAGGGCACATATTCCTTCATTAATTAATAAAGAATGATTCTTTCTATCTGCTTCTCTTCTTTCTACTTTTGGCTAGACCACATAAATAACCCTGTCTAAGCAAACATGACAAGAAAAAGAAGAATAAGAAGCGCTCCCAAATGATCAGATCACCGCTCTCATCATCCAGTTAGCTGATTAGAAGCACATAAAAACGAAGACTTCACCTAAGACATAAAGAAAGTCACGCTTCGCCGATACTGTGAACCAAAAAATAAATCCATAAAAAGAAAAAGCCCAAAGAAGCCAAAGGCCAAAGAAAAGGGCAAATTACCCGGTAGGAAACCCACTAAGGGGGCTACACAAAAGTTAGGGTCAACCCGGTAGGATACCCGAACAACAATAAAGGGTAGCCTAGGCAAAAGTTAGGGTTACAAATAAAGGTCCGCTAGGATTTCTCCAAAATTTTACAAGAGAGTAAACCTAGACAAAAGTTAGGGCCAACACACAGTATCCTAGTTCGAAAACCCAAAGGGCGATCTAGGAAAATCAGCCAGCTATCCAAAAAAAAAAGTGATGGAAATAAAACCAAAGAGCGCAAATAAAAACAAATACAAAAAGAAAAGAGAGAGGGAAAATGTTTGCTTAGACAAAAGCTTAAACACTCATGCTTAACCCTTAACCAGCCATTCTTACAAATTCTTTATCAATAAAAATCAACCCTCTAAAACACAAACCATTGATTTTTACCCCATCTTACTTCTTTTCTCTTGACCCTCACGACAATATTCTAATAATTAATTTAGGAATATGGAGGCGTATAGTCAACAAGAGGATTGAAACCCCTAAAGCAAGGAAAAAGGGACACTACATGACGAAAAGTGCTCTACCAAAAGAAAAAACAACAACAAAAAAAAAAAAGAGAGAAAGAAAAAATAGAGAAAGAAAAATAGAAGGAAAGAAAGAAAGAGATTATCCTTCGGTCACCAAAATCCGGCATGGTACAGCCAAAAAGGAAAAATGCAGCAAATCAGAAGGCTTTCAGCACAACAAAGACATGTCGGTTAAATCCTTCTGAAAACTTAATCAAAATAGGCATTATAGGACATCAAAACATAAAAAACATTGCATGCATAAAATGTTTTTAGACCAGGTCCTATTACTCCTTTCAAAAAATAACAAAAAAAGCAATAAAAATACAAAAAAAGAAAATTTTCTCTTCCGCGAAACGAGACCGCCGTCTCGTTGCACGAGACCGCCGTCTCGTTGACGGCGAAAACGAGAACGCCGTCTCGTTGCACGAGACCGCCGTCTCGTTGTCGGCAAAAACGAGAACGCCGTCTCGTTACACGAGAACGCCGTCTCGTTTACCCCGCAGAACGAGAACGCCGTCTCGTTGCACCAGACCGCCGTCTCGTTGTCGGCGAAAACGAGAACGCCGTCTCGTTGCACCAGACCGCCGTCTCGTTCCGGAAGAGAAACGAGACCGCCGTCTCGTCCACCCAGACGGCGGTCTCGTTCTGGAAATTTTTCCTATATATAGGGGGCGCGGCTTTGGCCTTCCCCACACCTCATCTTGACCCCAGAACTTCCTCTCCCTCAACTCTCGCACTCCCAAGCTCCCTCTAGTCAATATGTTTGGAAGAAGTGCTTCTAGAAAGAGAAGGGGCACTGCTGGTGCCAGTAGTTCCGCAGCACCGCCATCTCAGGACCCTTCCCAGCTTGCACCACAACACCAGGCCCGTCTTGAGAACATCCGGACCTACCAATGGCACCCCATGCTCAAGCTAGATTTCAACATCCTGGCTGAGTTCGGATGGGAAGACGACGTCCGGGCCCATCTAGACAGCATTGGATGGGGATTCCTGTTGCACCCACCACCGACACATGTGTACCCGCAGGCGGTGCTAGAATTCTTAGCCTCTGTCTCCTACTCCGAGAGTCCCTCCACTGTCCCAGGCCTACCACCCACTCAGATGGTAACCTACTTTATGAATGGGCAGTACCGAACTTCTACCCTCGAGAGAATTCAACGTGGACATCGGGTTCATCCGGCCGAGGAAGCCATGAGCCAGGAGTATCGTGACGCCGTCTCGCTCACGGCCCGCCCACCTTACTGCCGCTGAGATGTGGCGAGAGCTCACGGGAGCCACCACGTTGCCTACGCTGATGAGGGGATCTGCGCTTCCCCCAGCACTCCGCATCTGCCACAAGCTGCTGGCAGGAACTATACACACAAGGAAAGAAAGTCAAGGCAAGATATCCCTTCCCGACCTCTTCATACTATACTGCATGAGCCAAAGGCGACGCCGCAACCCCGGGTACTTCTTCTCGAGAGCCCTCGGGGACTTCGGGAACAGATCCGTGGGGAGCGTCCTCGTTGCTCCCCTCATTACCCCCTTAGCAGAAAGGATTGGGTGTCCCGGACGGGAAGAACTAACCCACAACCTGCGTCCCGAATCCATCGGTGGGACGATCTTGGTCGGCATGGGAATGCTGATCCGCGGCGGGAACCAGCTGGCTCTCCACCCCACTCTGGATTTTGCCTTAGAGCTCCATGATGTGATGCGAGGCTGCGCCCACATCCCCCGATTCCCAGCGAACGACGGCGAGCATCGGCGGCAGCCGCCCGATATTCGGACGACTTTGCTGGCATGCACCTCCACATGGACGACCTGTGCCGACGGCTCGACGGCATGACTGTGAGACAAGAACGAGGCGTCCCGAGGCGTGATCAGCTATTCCGGACGGTGGAGCAAGCTGTCCCAAAGGCGAGGAGGCCTTTGACACCCGACCGGGGGAGATGTACCAGTACCAACAAAGCATGCGCCAAGGCTGGGCAACTTTTTAGCAGAGGTACGAGGATGAAGTCCAAGAGATGGAGGACTTCAGATACCATATGTACCAGCATTACCCTCCCCAGGGATCAGGTCCAGAAGATAGCCCCTAGGGATAGTAGCTCCAAAAAATAGGGATGTAATAAAATTTCCTCATGAATAAAATTTTATTTCGCGCATCTTTTGCCATCCTTTCCAAAAGTCGGCATAGTAAAAACAAAAAACTAAGAAAAGAAAAAAGACATATGCTCGAGAAAAAGCCAAAACCCTAAGATCGCGAGAAAAAAGAGATGAAACCGCAAGAAAAAGGCAGGGTTAAGTCATCGCACCAACCAATAAAGTTTCGACCATCGAACAAAAGCCAAACAAAACCAAGATCCATCCAACCAACCAGCAAGGATTGGATGATCACTGCCAAAAGAACGAAAACAAAGGACCCCCGGCAATCAGCAAAGGCCGATTGATCACCGACAAAATCCCCGGCATGACCCGGATGACTATTCAAGAAAATCAACACAAGCAGCACTCTCCAGAGAGCTGCGCTTGATCTGCGCCCGAGCCAGATCAGTAAGTCGCATTACCACCCCGATGGGGGCTCATACCCATCCGGTCCCATACAACGGACCGTACCACCCACGATGGGGGCTCATACCCATCCGGTCCCATACAACGGACCGTACCACCACGATGGGGGGCTCGTACCCATCCGAGTCCCGCACAACGGACTGCAACTACCGGCTCGATGGGGGGTTTATACTCATCAACCGAAGGATCGGCTACGTCGGGAGTAGTATCCGGAGGTTCCACCACGTGTCCATCGAAGGGATCGGCTACGTCGGAAGTAGTATCCTGGAAGTGCACGAGCACAAAAATCATTCCCCAGAGAGACGGCGCATGAGCAACCTGAGCAGTAAGCCGCCATTACCAGCTTGATGGGGGGTTCATACCCATCCGGTCCCACACAACGGACTGCAACTACCAGCCTGATGGGGGATTTATACTCATCAACCGAAGGATCGGCTACGTCAGAAGTTGTATCCGGAGGTTCTACCACGTGTTCACCAAAGGGATCGGCTACGTCAGAAGTAGTATCTCGAAGGCACGCGACCACAACATTTCCCCGGAGGATCATCCGCCACAAGACGGGACATCCGAAAGGCAACCGAGCAAGAGGGTCAACTCCTTTACCCCCGGTCGATCATCCCGACAACGAAGGCCGGCGGTCGACTTGGATGGGTAAAGGGGGCAGCTGTAGACCCCAAATCTTGCCCGGCCTCCAAATAAAGTCAGAAGGTCCCCTATTCGAAGACGGCCGGAGCCTAACAAGCCACTAGGAGAGACTATTAGGCTCCCATACCAAGATAGGAGGGTTTTTTGGCCCAAAATAAAGTTTCTCGCGTTGAAGGGGACTCCCGGGTCAAGTCTCGCTCAAGCGAGTACGTCCGTCGCTTGAGCGACAGGTGCCGCAAACGAAGGGGACTCCCGGGTCAAGTCTCGCTCAAGCGAGTACGTCCGTCGCTTGAGCGACAGGTGCCGCAAACAAAGGGGACTCCTGGGTCAAGTCTCGCTCAAGCGACTGGTATACTCGCTTGAGCGACGGATGCTCCAACGAGACCGGGGTCTCGTTGACTACGAAAACGAGACCGGGGTCTCGTTCACCCAGACCGGGGTCTCGTTACCTGCGAAAACGAGACGGCGGTCTTGTTGTACGAGACGGCGGTCTCGTTTTTGTATGTTAAACGAGACGGCGGTCTCGTTGTACGAGACGGCGGTCTCGTTGCTTATGTTAAACAAGACGGCGGTCTCGTTGTACGAGACGGTGGTCTCGTTGCTGTCAGACGAGACCGGCGGTCTCGCCACCTGACAGCGCGGAAACCTATAAATAGGGGCTCTTCCCCCCTCATTTCCACACACCACAGCTGCATAGCTCTCCCTTCTCTCTAAAACTTCTCTCTAGAATCCCTCCGACGCATTTCCGGAGTTTCTGAGTGTTTTCAAGAGTGATTTTCGGCGTTCGAGAGGTTTCCGACGTCTTGTAGAGTGAAGGGCTGCCATAAAGCACCCTATTTTTCCAGAGAATTAATATAAAAAAGCGTGCTTCGGAGGTTCAAATTCTCTCTTTCCACCTTTACCGCTTTTATCTTAAATTATGCAGTAGACATTAGGGCCATGTAGTCATACTTTTAAATTCCGCAGAATAAAAAGGGCAAAAGTGCATTTTTCTAGTTTATCAATAAAAATAAGCCGGCCTATCATAGGGAACCCGAAAGGGGCGTCGTAAAGGGACTAATACTCCCTTCGCACGTAACCAACTCCCTTACCCAACTCTGGTTCTAATGACCAAAGTTGGTTTTCGAAAACCAACGCCTTTTTTAAAACCCCTTTTCCGATGTTTATGGTAAAAATATCGGTGGCGACTCCATAGAACCCAAAATAAATAAGTCCTTGGGTTAGCCCGGTTGTCGGACAACTCAAGGACACTTTTCGAAAACCTCGTCTTTAGGTTAGCCTGGTTATCGGACAACCTAAGGACGTTGTAACCACCAATAAAAACGCGAAAACAAGAGGGTCGATAAAACCATCGCGTCGCTCCGACCGCCTCGTTTTTGACGGCGGCGACAAGTATCAACAATATATTTGAAATGAAATTCACTTTGAAATAGAATAAATACCTTCTCTCTAGCTAGTGTACCCAAGTAGCTACTAAATTGGGTACTAAAGGGACCTGACACCTTGCCAGTCCTAGGATCAACAGACACAGATAACTTCTGGCCAGATATGTGTCTAACGGTCAAGCCTTTCAACCGTGTAGATTGTCGACTCCTCTTATTGGAAAATGTCTTTCCATATGCCTAAGGAGATGGTGGTGGAGATGGTGGAGGAGATGGTGGAGGACATGCCATTTACCTGTAATGAAAAAAACATACAATTATATCAATACACATGCAAAGTCTCCTCAATTACATGTTAAAAAAATAAATAAATAGAAACATAACTTAGATTGTATTAATATTTTCCCATATGCCTTCATCATGGTCAGTGCGAGTAGCATGAATAAAGTCCTCTTCCAATTGGGATATAACAATAGGCAACCGTGGTGAATTTTGAATGTTAATAAAATCATCTAATTCTTCTCCATTCTCATTTGTGACATCAATCATTTTTCCTTTGAGGACAACTGACCACCTACCATTTGATGGATCAGTGACATAAAACACTTGTTTTGCACTGGTATGCCATTATGAAGGGTTCTTCCTTATGACCAATCTTGTTTATATCAATCAAAGTAAATCCCATTTGGTCTCTTTGGACACCGGTATTGCTATCAACCCATTTACATTTAAATAAAGGCACTTTGAATTTAGTATAGTCGACCTCCCAAATCTCCTCAATGACTCCACAAGTAACTAATTGATGCCATGATGGGGTTTTTGTCCTTTGCACTAGAAAAGTGCATAGATGTTGCCTCAATAGATACTCCACTATTACTGGACCGTACTTTTGTCATCTTGTGCCTTCGTATAGAATGAGTATTTGTTAATGTCATACCCTTGCCAAGTTATAACATTATATCTAGGACCATGTGCTAGCCATTTCAGTGTATCAGAGGCATTGTCACTTGAAAATATTTTGTTTTGAAACCAATTGATAAAGTTGTTGTTATGCTCTTTCATCAACCACCTTTCACCCATTTTGGGGTTTAGGTCCTTTAACATTGCTTTATGCGCATCTATGTAAGGAATAACCTCTTCTGTATTGTTCAAAATATACAAGTGGGCGGTGCTCAACTCTACATGATCTTTTGTTTGAATTCTAATACCACGAGTTCCCTTACCATTTAGCCTATCATCATGACGATTTCTAGGTACACCCACAGGTACAACTCTTGCCAAGTAATCTGTACAAAATTCTATGGCTTCTTCCGCAATATACCGCTCAACAATTGAAGCTTCGGGTCTGTATGGATTTTTAGAATACCCTTTGAAGATCTTCATGTATCGCTCAATTGGGTACATCCACCTCAAATAAACCGGCCCACAAATTTGTATCTCCCTCACAACATGAACTATTAAGTGAATCATTATATCAAAGAATGATGGAGGAAAATACATCTCCAATTGACATAGCACAACCGTAGCCTCATTTTCCAACTCATCTAGTGATTTTTCATCGATAACCTTGACACAAATAGAATTGAAGAAAAAACATAGTCGCATAATGGCATGTCTAACATTCTTAGGCAATATGTTACGTATAGCCACGGGTAACAAGCTGTTGCATCAAAACGTGACAATCATGGGACTTTAATCCAATTAACTTCAGATCTTTCATGGATACAAGACTCTTAATATTTGAAGAGTATCCTTGTGGCACTTTAATACTTTCAAGACAATGACATAAACTACGTTTCTCCTTCTTTGACAAGGTGTGACATCTTGGTGGTAGATATGTTCTATTGCCTTCGGGCCTTGGATGTAATTCAGGACGTATTCCCATCTCACAAAGGTCTTGACGTGCTTTGATCCCATCCTTTGACTTTCCTTGAATGTTTAACAATGTGCCAATGAGACTATCACATACATTCTTCTCCACATGCATAACATCAATACAATGTCGTACTTCTAAATGGCTCCAATATGGAAGATCAAAGAAAATTGATCTCTTCTTCCACATGTTCTTGTCAGAAGACCTTTTTTGGGTCTTTCCAAATGTAATGCTTATGTTCTTCACTCGATCGTAAACTTGTAAACCGGTCAATGGTTCTCCGGCAATTTCATCCTCATGTATGCCATTAAAAGCTTTCTTCGGTCTACGGTATGGATGGTCATGCGGGAGAAATTTTACGTACTTGTTATAAAGCTGTCTTCTTTCCATGTTTCAATTGTAGATAATTGGTCTCTTCTTCACAAATAGGACAAGCATAATGCCCCTTCACACTATACCCACTCAAGTTTCCATAGGCGGGGAAGTCATTAATGGTACAAAATAACATTGCATGCAACTTGAACTTCTGCTGCGATACCCATCAAATGCATCTACTCCTTCCTCCCATAATAATGTTAAGTCTTCTATCAAAGGACTCAAATACACATCTATGTCATTTCCTGGCTGTCTTGGACACTGAAATCATCATACACAACATGACATATTTGCGCTTCATGCATAACCATGGTGGAAGATTGTAAATCATCAATAAAACGGGCCATGAACTATGGTTACTACTTAAATTTCCAAAAGGATTCATCCCATCTGTTGCTAATCCAAGTCTAAGGTTTCTTGCATCACTACCAAAACTTGGAAATAGACGGTCAAAATTCTTCCATTGGGGAGAGTCGGATGGATGTCGCATTTGCCCATCACATGTTTTTCTCTTTGAATGCCAAATTAAATTTTCGGCATCTTCGTGAGCGTACAATCGCCTAAATCTTGGAATTATTGGAAGATACCATAAAACTTTTGCGGGAGGACGTTTTTTACCACTCTCACGACTACAATCATCACCATCCTTCACTTTGTAACGTGATACACCACATGTTGGACATTGGTCTAAAGATGAGAATTCTTTCTGTATAACACACAATCATTAGGGCAAGCATGTATCTTCCTATATTCTAAACCCATCGGACAAAGTATCTTCTTCGCTTCATACATACGGTCGGCAAGGTGTTATTGTGCGGGAGCATCTCCTTCAAAAGTTGGAGTAATTCATTAAAACTTGTATCACTCCAACCAAATTTTGCTTTTAGATTGACCAATCTTAACACGGATGACAACCGTGTGAAAGTTGTACATCCGGGATACAAAGGTGTCTACTGAATCGGTCCTCAATGTATCATATATAGATGCATGTGCTTCAAGAAAGCTCTCTTGACCCACATCACAAAGCATGTCCTCTATTCGATCTTCGCAGGTTACATCATCCTCAATAGTTTGTGATACTGTTGGAATATCAACCACTTCACCGTGCCATGTCCATATGGTGTAATTCTTCATCATCCCATCGCAAATAAGATGTTCCCGCGTTGTGTCCATCTCTTGTACTCTGCCATTTACACAATTAACGCATGGGCAATAGATTTTTCCATTCATTTTGGGAGCATTTTTTTCAGCAAATTTCAAAAAGGAGTCAACTCCATTCTCATACTCTTCTGACATGCGACTTGCATTGACCCAAGTTCGATCCATCTAACTACACAAAAGGGCTTGCCTAGATATTCAAGGTTTATTAGAAAAGGTTTAGCAAAACAATACAAAAAAAACGTGTACATCTGATTTCCCACATAAAGAATGGGAAAATAAAACGTGTACATCTACATGAAAGAGTATATACCACTTCGAAACCGAAAACAAACTTCCAAAAGCCTAAAGGAACCTAGATCGAATCAAACCATACAAAATCATCCATGATCTTTCCAAATATTCATATGCAGGAAATGCTCTAAATAATCCATATTTATGTTAAATGCATGCTGTAAATCATCCATACAACTTAATCTAACCTGATGAGAAGGGGTTTCCTTAGGGAAACAAGGGGTACCACACACACACGGCAACAACGGCGGTGCAACGCCGTGTAAGAGCGCGGCGAGGGGGCGGTGAGGGGGCGGCATTACCACGTCAAACAAGGAACGAGGAAGAAGCAGAGAACTGAGGTAGCAGCGCACGACATTGAGGACTGAGGTAGCAGAGCACGAAGAAGAAGCAGAAGGACTGAGGTAGAGCATGAAGAACAACTGCGCGCTTTCGAGTCTAGGTATCTTAGGACATTCGACATCGGTTATTATAAAACCCGACGTGGATAATGCTTTCGACGTCGGGTAAAGCATGGAACCGACGTTGATTTTGGGATTTCAACGTCGGTTATACATAACCGACGTTAAATTTAAACATTTAACATCGTCTGTTATCTAATCGACGTTATTTATCCATTACTACGTCGGTTTTGTTATAACCGACGTTAAATATTGTTTCTTAATTACAAGTTTGCCACCGCATCTTGTATAACGTCGGTCTTCATAAAAACTGACGTTGGATGTTGTCGTAGTAAGTGTTTTCTGTAGTAGTGCTAGTAGAAGCTACATGATTCTAGAAAAAGAAAAAGAAGAAGAAATGTGTAGAAATAGAATAGTGTAGAAACAATGAAATTAGTAGAAAATTCTAGAATCTTGTAAGTAAAGCCTATAAATAGGCATGAAGGGAATCTTTGTATGAGTGGAAAATCTAATACAAGCTCCTACATATCTTGTAACACTTCTAACATCAATTACTATCTTTCCTCATACAAACCTTCTCCTATTTGTCCACATCTTTCTAAAAACTATTTTCTACACAAATCTCACTACTAAACATCAAACTATCTTTCTTATCCTTCCTAAAATACTAACAGTGGTATCAGAGCTACGTTCGGTCACCTACTGGGCGTAGAGATAATTTTTCAACTACCTTTAAAAACCCAATCCCACTCTACATTACTTCCAAAAGAAAATTCCAACCTATGACCACTACCAACCAAACATCATCCATTCCAGTCCTTATTTTCAAGGGAGAAAATTATGATTTTTGGAGAGTCAAAATGAGGACATTTTTTTGTTCTCAAGATCTTTGGAACGTCATTGAAGATAGGTTCACTATTCCAGAAGACATCTCAACTCTTACAGCTGCCCAGAGGAAGGAGCTGAAGGAAAACTAACAGAAGGATTCAAGGGCATTATTCACTCTTCAGCAAGTAGTTGATGACACTATTTTTCCAAGAATAATGGGTGCCACAAGTGCAAAGGAAGCTTGGAATACAATTCAGGAGGAGTTTCAAGGAAGTGATGAGGTACGCAATATTAAACTCCATTCTCTAAGAAGAGAATTTGAGTTAATAAGAATGAATGAATCTGAGACCATAAAAGACTACTATTCTAGAATAAAAGAAATATTTAGTCAGATGAGAGCCTATGGGGAAAATATTCTTGCTAAGAAAATTATTGAGAAAATTCTAATTTCTATTCCCCAAAAATATGATGCAATTGCAACTGTGATGAGTCCCTAGTTGCCCCGGAGGCGGGAGAGGTCATTCCTAGGAGGATTACTAGAAGCATGACTAGAAGGGAGGCCTCCTCTTTACCTTCCATTTTGAATTTACTTAGTATCTTTACTTAGTATTTTCTTTTTCTAAGTTTTTCACTTATTTTCGCTTTCTTTTTGTAGGCTCACTTTTTGCACCTCCTTTTTGAAGAATACCACCTTTTTTTTTGGTGGAAAAGAAGCCTTGGATCCATAGGATACATGCATGGGCAGCCCAAAGGTGTAGGACACTCCTTTTTCATGTCCTACACCCCTTTTTGGAGAGGAAGAAGCTTAGGATGCGGGATTGGTTGGCTTGGGACAACCCAAAAGGAAACACACCTCTTTTTTCATGTTCTCCACACCCTTAGAGGTATTTTTGGTGGGCTAGAACGAATTTAACATATTTGGACCATGGGGACTCTAGCCTTTAGGTTTAGGTTAAGTTTATGTCTCCTTTTATAATTCCATCTAGGTCCCTCCCCTAAAAGCCTATAAATAGAGGCTTCCCCTCATGTAATTAGGTTGAACATTTATGAAAAGTTTGTGAGGTTTCTTAGAGTGTTCCATCTCTTTGAGTGTCTTATCTTGAACCTTGGTTCAAGTGGCGGCAACCACCACTTATCTAGGGTGGCTCATCCCCCTAGTGGCGTGCCAACACTCCACCACCACCATAATTCTTTTCTCTTCCTCTTTTCTTCTTTATTTCTTTCCTTCATTTATTTATGCAAGGGGCTGGTCCAATTTTCCAGCCCTTGTCTTTATTCGTTTCTAGTTTCATTCCATCTCTTTCTCCCTCCATAATCCTTGGAAATGAACCTTCACATCTAGATAGGCAACTATCTTAATGTCCAGTGGGAATTTTCCTTGGGTTTGCTTACTTTATTGCTTAAAATTCTGCACCTTATCTTCTTACAATTCTGCACCTTACTTTATTTTTACATCATTTGGTATTCAGAGCTTAGGTTGTTTCTAGTAAGGTATTCTTATTGTTGCTTTGACATTATTCCTTGTGTAGTTTGTGTTTTGTGCTCTAAATTGTGGTTTTTTTTATGGTCATTTGGTTTACGGTGCTGCACTCAAAAGTTTGGGCGTGAGGTTAGTCCAATACTACACTCACCTAAGTTTCTTTTTATGGCATGTATGATGTTTGATAAAATGCCTAGCCAAAAAAAAATAAAAATTCTGCACTTGATTAAATTACATATTCTTCTAAGTTTAGTGTCTTTCTAAATGTGCCTAGCCTTTGCTTGAGTTATATGTCTAGTATCTCTTGTTGAAGTTTTCTTTTATTGGCTTCCAACACTTGAAATTGCATGATGAATTAATTAGTTGAGTCCATGCATGATGAATTGATCTAGGATCCTAAACATAGGAACTAAGTGATCAAATTTTTGCTAGCAACTTTAAACAACTTTTGGCAAGTCTAGAATCAAGTTAGAACAAAAATATTTTTACAAAAAAAAGTATCTTGATCAAAACCTTATTGCTTCAAACAAACAAAAAAAGGAAAAGAAAAAAAAAATTCTGCACTTATAGGATTTGATTCTAGAAATTGTCATAATACTTAGTTGCATGATTAAAATTTGGCAAATTAGTTCTAACATTGTAGGAACCTTAATCTTCTTTATGTGTGTGCTTGGTTGAAAATTATGATTGCATGTTTTAAGTGCTTCTCAAATTTCTTTCTAGCTTTTCTTGTTTTAGTCTTGTTCAAAGTTTTGTCTAAATTTCCCTCTTAGTAAACCTTCCTTGATTTTGTGCTTTTATTGCTTGTCTTAGGTTTCTTTAAGTTTTGTCTTTGAAGTTTTCTATTTTTTGGAACTCTTAAGTGTTTTGGTTGTCGTACATCTTTCCATTTGATTGCCATTTTTCAAGAGAAATTTTTAAGACTTTAAAGAGAATTTTGGAACATTTAGAAAATTTTCTACTTGAAGAGTGGAGTGATCCTACCAATAAATCTTGTGTGAGGAGCCAAACACTTGAGTGACTTGATTTACATTTTAACCTTTCATCTTTCGTGTTTTGTATTAGTTTAACTTGTTTTGCGAGACATGTCAAATTCCTCATCAGAGAAGGCAAGCAATGTGGGGGCATCTAATGAAGGACAAATACAAGGTCTAGCGGAACAAACTCTGGTGGAATTAATTAAAGAAATGGAATTGTCCCGGAAGGAAAGTGAAAGACATTTGAGGGAGACAATCCAAAGACTAGAAGCCGAGAAGTCCCAAAGAGAGAGAAGACGTTCATATTCACTAAGTTCCCAAGAGGAAGAAGATAGGAGATACCATGGAAGGAGGCAATCTAGGCGCACCAACACTCCAAGAAGGAACAACATTAAGATACCCAAGTTCTACGGAGATAATGATCCAGAAGTCTACCTAGGCTGGGAGGCTAAAGTGGACCAAATCTTTAATGTAAACCCAGTAGGGGACCAAGAACAAGTAGATTTAGTTGTAGTAGAATTTGAGGGATATGCCATGACTTGGTGGCATAAGGTTTGTAACGATAATTACCAAGGGCCACCGCGGCTTCTTGGATGGACATTAAACATTTAATGCGTGCTAGATTCGTTCCTTCCTACTATAGGAGGGAGCTCTTGTTGAAGCTCCAACGGCTTCAACAGGGTAATATGTGTGTGAATGATTACTTCAAGACGCTAGAATCTTTGCTACTTAGGGCCGGTATGCATGATGAAACTAATGAGACTAAGGTAGCTAGGTTTGTTAGTGGTCTTAGAAGAGATATCCAGGACTTAGTAGAATTATACGAATACTCCTCAATTGAAAATGTTTTACATCTTGCCCTTAAAATTGAAGCTCAATTGAAAAGAAAAGATGGGGCTAAAAGGAGTTATTCGCATAATGACTACTACAATTCAAATTGGAAGGACAAGGGCAAGGAAAAGGACAAACCAGAGAGAAACCCTTCCAAAGCTCTCCAAGAGGTGCCCCCTAAGGGAAACCCTTCAAGGAACACCACTCCTAACACTTCCGCGCCTCAAAGGACTAGTTCCATAAAATGTTTCAAATGTCTTGGGTATGGGCATATTGCTTCAAACTGCCCTACCAAAAGGACTATGATTTTGAGCGCAAACGGAGATGTCGAGAGTGAACATTCCTCCTCATCTGAAGAGAATTCCTCTAAACACTCTTCCTCAAGCGATGAAGAGATCACACCTTGTGAAGGCGATTTGTTAATAGTAAGGCGGATGTTGGGTCAAGTTCAGAAGGATCTTGACAATACTCAAAGAGAAAATATTTTTCACACCCGTTGTCTTATTAATGACAAATTGTGTTCACTAATCATCGATGGGGGAAGTTGTGTGAATGTTGCTAGCACAAGGGTAGTAGACAAGCTTGGTTTACCCACTACTCCTCATGCCAAGCCATACAAACTTTCTTGGCTTAGTGAGGAAGGCGAGATAAAGGTCAATAAACAAGTCCTCATTAGCTTTGTCATTGGGAACTATAAAGATGAGGTTCTTTGTGATGTTGTGCCAATGGAAGCATCCCATATGTTACTTGGTAGGCCGTGGCAATTTGATAAACAAACATTTCATGACGGCTATACAAACAAGTTTTCTTTTAACTTCCAAGGGTGCAAGATCACTTTGAAACCCCTTTCCCCTCAAGAAGTTAGTAAGGACCAAGAAAAAATGCAAAAAAAGAGAAAAGAAGAAAACGAAACAAAGAGAGAAAAAAAAGAGAAGGGGTCAACCTCCAAGGCAAAGGGCATCATGATCTCTCACAAGGGGATTAAGAAGGTACTTTTAGCTCATAAACCCCTACTCTTAGCATATCCTCCTCTAGGTTCTTCCCCTGCATTTCATGAACAATCTCCAAGTTTGTCCAAGAGTCTAGAGTTAGTATTGGATGAATTTCAGGATGTTTTTCAAGAACCTCCTAAGGGGCTTCCACCTCTAAGGGGGATCAAACATCAAATAGACTTCTTACCTGGTTCATCCATTCCTAACCGGCAGGCTTATAGGGAAAACCCGGAAGAGTCTAGAGAGATTGAAAGGCAAGTTGAGGAATTAAAAGTTAAGGGTTGGGTCCAAGATAGCATGAGTCCTTGTGCAATGCCGGTAATTCTCGTCCCCAAAAAGGATGGGAGTTGGCGGATGTGCACGGACTGTAGGGCAATCAATAATATAACTGTTAAGTATAGGCACCCAATTCCAAGGCTGGATGACTTGCTAGATGAGTTACATGGAGCTTCCGTGTTTTCCAAAATTGATCTGAAGAGCGGATATAATCAAATTAGAATCAAAGAAGGAGATGAATGGAAAACCGCTTTCAAGACCAAATTTGGACTATACGAATGGTTGGTCATGCCCTTTGGCCTAACCAATGCTCCGAGTACATTCATGCGGCTAATGCATCACGTGCTCCGGTCTTTTATAGGCAAGTTTGTAGTGGTATACTTTGATGACATCTTAGTCTATAGCTTGTCTGAGGAAGAGCATGTGTATCATCTAAGAAGTGTACTTGAAACCCTTAGGAAAGAGACCTTGTATGCAAATAGGGAGAAATGCCTTTTTGGCATGGATCATGTAGTCTTCCTAGGGTTTGTAGTGAGTTCAAAGGGAGTCCAAGTGGATGAAGAAAAAGTGGCAGCAATTAGAGATTGGCCAACTCCCACAAATGTGAGTGAAGTGAGGAGTTTTCATGGGTTGGCTAGTTTCTATAGAAGATTTGTTAAAGATTTTAGTACAATTGCAACCCCCTTGAATGAAATAGTGAAAAAGGTTGTGGGTTTTCAATGGGGCAAGGATCAAGAAAATGCTTTTCAAACACTTAAAGAAAAATTGATCAATGCACCACTCCTAGCCCTTCCAAACTTCACCAAGTCATTTGAGGTTGAGTGTGATGCTTCAAATATAGGCATTGGGGCAGTCTTGCTTCAGGAAGGCCACCCCATAGCTTACTTCAGTGAGAAGCTGAAAGGGAGTCATCTCAATTACTCCACCTATGACAAAGAGTTATATGCTCTTGTTAGGGCTTTACAAACTTGGCAACATTATCTTCTTCCAAAGGAGTTTGTGGTCCATAGTGATCATGAATCCCTTAAATTTTTGAAAGGTCAAAGTAAACTTAGCAAGAGACATGCTAGGTGGGTAGAGTTCATTGAGCAATTTCCTTATGTAATCAAACACAAGCAAGGGAGGAGTAACATAGTGGCTGATGCTCTATCAAGGAGACATACTTTGTTAAGCCTTTTAGAAACAAAATTTTTAAGCTTTGATCATATTCGGGAACTATATCCTAGAGATGATGACTTTTCCAAGATTTATAGTGAATGCCTAAAGGGGGGTCATAAGGATTTTTACATTCACAAAGACTATCTTTTCAAAGGAAAAAGGATTTGTGTACCCCAGGGGTCCTTAAGGGCTTCACTTGTCAAGGAGTCTCATGAGGGTGGTTTAATGGGACATTTTGGGGTGTCTAAGACTTTAGAAATCCTTAGTGAACACTTTTACTGGCCACACATGAAGAGACATGTTGAAAAATTTTGTGAAAACTGCATTGCATGTAAGAAAGCCAAGTCTAGGGCCCAACCTCATGGACTTTACACCCCTTTGCCCATTCCTACTTCACCTTGGGTAGACATATCCATGGATTTTGTACTTGGGCTTCCAAGGACAAAGCGAGGAATGGATTCCATCTTCGTGGTAGTGGATCAATTTTCAAAAATGGCCCATTTTATCCCCTGCCACAAGACGGACGATGCATGCCTAGTTGCAAATCTCTTCTTTAGAGAAGTTGTTAGATTGCATGGGATACCTAGGACAATTGTATCCGATAGAGATACTAAGTTCTTGAGTCACTTCGGAGGACACTATGGGGAAAACTTGGAACTAAACTTCTTTTTTCAACCACTTGCCACCCACAAACGAGATGGTCAAACGAAGTAGTGAATAGAACTTTGTCTCAACTATTAAGATGCATGATTTCTAGGAACCCCAAAGAGTGGGAGAACATAATTCCCCATGTAGAGTTTGCATATAACCGGGTGGTTCATTCCACTACCTCCCACTCTCCTTTTGAGGTCGTTTATGGATTTAATCCCTTAACACCTTTAGACCTCCTTCCTCTACCTACCCATGAAGCTTGGACTAGCCAAGATGGTCTAGAAAAATCTAAGATCATTAAGGACCTGCATGCCCGAGTTAAAGCCAACATCGAGAGGAAAGTAGGTCAAGTATAGCAAGTATGCCAATAAGGGAAGAAAGGAAGTCATCTTCCAACCTGGAGATTGGGTATGGCTTCACTTGAGAAAGGAGCGGTTCCCGACTCAAAGGAAGTCCAAACTTAACCCCGAGGTGACGGACCTTTCCAAATAGTTA
The DNA here is from genome assembly GCA_963425845.1 of Sphenostylis stenocarpa. NCBI lineage: Eukaryota > Viridiplantae > Streptophyta > Magnoliopsida > Fabales > Fabaceae > Sphenostylis > Sphenostylis stenocarpa. The sequence continues at coordinate 15,459,432 of OY731405.1, read as the reverse complement.
GGAAAATAAACAATAATGCATATGAGTTAGATCTACCAGTCGAATATAACATTAGTAACTTTTTTAATGTTGGTGATCTTACTCCTTTTGATGCAGGTTTTGCAAATTCGTGGACGAATTCTCTCCAGGGAGGAGAGGATGATGAGTCCCTAGTTGCCCCGGAGGCGGGAGAGGTCATTCCTAGGAGGATTACTAGAAGCATGACTAGAAGGGAGGCCTCCTCTTTACCTTCCATTTTGAATTTACTTAGTATCTTTACTTAGTATTTTCTTTTTCTAAGTTTTTCACTTATTTTCGCTTTCTTTTTGTAGGCTCACTTTTTGCACCTCCTTTTTGAAGAATACCACCTTTTTTTTTGGTGGAAAAGAAGCCTTGGATCCATAGGATACATGCATGGGCAGCCCAAAGGTGTAGGACACTCCTTTTTCATGTCCTACACCCCTTTTTGGAGAGGAAGAAGCTTAGGATGCGGGATTGGTTGGCTTGGGACAACCCAAAAGGAAACACACCTCTTTTTTCATGTTCTCCACACCCTTAGAGGTATTTTTGGTGGGCTAGAACGAATTTAACATATTTGGACCATGGGGACTCTAGCCTTTAGGTTTAGGTTAAGTTTATGTCTCCTTTTATAATTCCATCTAGGTCCCTCCCCTAAAAGCCTATAAATAGAGGCTTCCCCTCATGTAATTAGGTTGAACATTTATGAAAAGTTTGTGAGGTTTCTTAGAGTGTTCCATCTCTTTGAGTGTCTTATCTTGAACCTTGGTTCAAGTGGCGGCAACCACCACTTATCTAGGGTGGCTCATCCCCCTAGTGGCGTGTCAACACTCCACCACCACCATAATTCTTTTCTCTTCCTCTTTTCTTCTTTATTTCTTCCCTTCATTTATTTATGCAAGGGGCTGGTCCAATTTTCCAGCCCTTGTCTTTATTCGTTTCTAGTTTCATTCCATCTCTTTCTCCCTCCATAATCCTTGGAAATGAACCTTCACATCTAGATAGGCAACTATCTTAATGTCCAGTAGGAATTTTCCTTGGGTTTGCTTACTTTATTGCTTAAAATTCTGCACCTTATCTTCTTACAATTCTGCACCTTACTTTATTTTTACATCAAACTGCAATTGAACAAACAAAAGATTTATTTACATTATCAGTGGCACAACTAATAGGCTCTCTTGAAGCATATGAACAAAGATTGAAAAGGCGTGAAGAAGTCTCAGTCGAAAATTCCTTTCAATCAAAACTAAAATTACGGTCTCAAAAAGGAGGAAATAAAATTAATAGAGAACTTTCTAAGAATAAGGAAAATTCTAGAAATTTTTCCAAGACTATTCAAGGAGAATATCCTCCATGTGGCACTTGCAAAAAGACAAGTCACTTAGAAAAATATTGTTGGCATCGAGGAAAACCTCAATGTCAATATTGTAAGAAATTTGGACATCTAGAGAAAATGTGTCGCAACAAAAATCATCAACAAGCAAATTTTGCCAAAGAACGGGACAGAGAACAACATCTCTTCTATGCTATGGGATGTTCTGACAATGAATCAAAAGGAAGATGGTACTTGGACAATGGGTGTAGTAACCATATGGCGAATGATCCAAGCATCTTCAAAGAAATTGATAACTCCATCAAAGTTCAAGTACGATTGGGAAATGGCACCGTGGTAGAGTCAAAAGGAAAAGGCAGTGTTATGGTGGGGACCAAGAAAGGTATGAGACTTATCAATGATGTCTTACTAGTTCCCAATCTTAAAGAAAATCTCTTAAGTATTGGTCAAATGATGGAGAAAGGATATACTCTTCACTTCGAAAGAGATACATGCATTATCTATGATAAGAAAAATCTAGAGATTGGCCAAGTAAAAATGGACAAGAGAAATAGAAGTTTTCCTATAAGCTTCAATCGAGGAACTAACATTGCCATGAAAGTAGAAGTTGATAACTCGTTGCTATGGCATCGTAATTTTGGCCACTTCAATACTCATGCCTTAAAGCTACTACATCAAAAAGACATGATGAGAGATCTACCAAGCCTTAAGGAGAGTAGCGAAGCTTGTGAAGGATGTCTTCTGGGAAAGCAACACAGATTACCATTTTCTACGGGAAATACTTGGAGAGCAAAAGACTTGTTGGAGTTAATCCACACAGATATTTGCGGACCGATGAGGACTCCATCGCTTAATAACAACAGGTACTTCATTCTTTTCATTGATGATTTTTCTAGAATGACTTGGGTCTACTTCACTAAAGCAAAATCAGAAGTCTTTGGAATATTAAAAAAATTTAAGGCCCTTGTCGAAAAGCAAAGCGGAAAACTGATAAAGGTTCTCAGGAGCGATCGAGGAAAAGAGTACACCTCCCACGAATTTGATAAATTCTGTGAGGATAAAGGTATTAAGCGACAACTTACAGTCGCATATTCTCCACAACAAAATGGTGTCTCAGAGAGAAAAAATCGCACTTGTCATGGAGATGGCAAGATCAATGTTGAAGGAGAAAGGCTTGCCAAATACGTTTTAGGCGAGGCGGTTTACATCGCTATATATATACTCAATAGATGTCCAACTAAGGCAATTCAAAACAAGACTCCTATTGAATCTTGGAGTGGAAGAAAACCATCGGCTAAACACCAAGAAAGAAGATAACAAGAAGTATAAACAAAAAAGGAGGAAAAAATATATCAAATTCAAATAAATAGATATTAAAGTAAGGAGGAATGTTGGAAATATTACTTTATTATCTTTTATTTAAATTAGGTATTAAGAGATTTTATTATCTTTTAAGAGAGAAAGTAAAAAGACATTAGGTTATTATTTTGATTTAGGCAGTTATGATTAAGATATTATGAATATTTAATATTTTGTAATATTTTTACTCTATATATACATAGAGTACATGAATGGAAATAAACTCACATGATATATCAGAAATACATATACATAAAACCCTTCAAATACCCAACAAATTGTGCTGGACGCACCTGGCAAGGGGACAAACAAAAGGCTACGGTCAAGCAAAGCATGGCAAAGAATGTTTGGGTGAGTGGGTGGGTGTAACGTGAGGAGGGGGGTGCAAACAAGAAACGGGGTGCAAGCACGAAAGAGGGTGCAAGCATGTCAACATGTGCAAGCACGGCAAGGTGTGCATGCACGACAACGGATAAGGTAGTGCAAGCACGGGAAGGTGTGCTAGCACGGGGGTAGTGAAGAAAATTTGGAGGAGGCACGGGAAGAAGCCCCAGTAACCACCCGCTCAAGCCAACAATGACTCAAGACTCCACACAAAGTGCGTTGTGTCGGGGATCAGACAACTCTCGCCCAGGATACCCTGAATCACTACGGTCATCACCCCTCTGATTGCCGTGACCGTCTCCCAACACCACAAAGAATGGACTCCACGACCGATAGAATCCTTAACATTTTGAGGGACAGACTTGATATCGCAGATCCCAGTGAGGGTAGTGCCCTTCGTGTGGACGAAGATTGTTAGTCAACACCTCGAATGCCGAACGCCATTGCCCCATTTAGCAATTTTGTCCTTCATGTGGACGGAGACTAACTCCCAACACCTCGAACGCCGACCACCATTGCCTATAGTTTCCTTGAAATCTCGAAAGCCCACAAAATCTCCAGACCCGATCGATAGCTTTGGCCACCCATTATGATGTTAAAATAAGTCACGCAATGATGCCACACATTTCCAAGGGTCAGGCAAAAAATCGACCGACCGAGCTTACCGACCGGAGTCGACCGACCGGGTCCATCAGAATCGACCGACCGAGGTCGATCGACCGGACCGACCGAAGTCGACCGACCGGGTCAGCCAAAGTCGACCGACCGAGGTCGGCCGACATGTAGCCACGACATGGAATCACCCATGACCGGCCACGGGAACATGTATTGGAAGGGTCAAGGCAACCGTGGGACATGGGGGGGAGAGTCCCGTGGCAGCACCAGACTTGCCAGTGTGGGTGGCAAAGTTGAGGTGCACACCCCCCCCTATAATAGGCTAATATGCCATTTTGAAAATTGTACAAGTAGATACACTTTTTGTGAGTAGACATAAGTTCGAAAAATGGACCTAGAGATCGAATTTTGATGCGATTTTTTGCAGTATTCCTTATAAAAATAACATAACCCTGTTCCCTAAATCTGGGAATTTAAATCAAATGGGAAGTATTTTTTTTAATTTTTCAAAGTGCCGAAATGCGAAAAATCGGGAAAAATGGAAAATGGTATCTACAGATCGAATTTTGATGCGATTTTTTGCATGCAATCCCATATTAATATTTCCAAGCTACCCTCCAAATTTCATTTCAATCGGACAAAGCATTGAATTTCTATGATTTTTCATATGAAGAGGGCAACACCCAAGTTTGAAAAAAGGTTTCAATATGGATGTCTTATGCCCCAACACTTTCCTAGTATATTGAGGGGTCTAATTTAAGTTTATTGGTGCAAACAATATGAAATTGGCACGGGGAAAATAAAATTTGACCCATGACACCAAATCTGACCATGCCAGCCAATTGACCACGACCAGCACCAGCATCAGCACCAGGATCGGCACCAGTGCACCAGGACCAGCACCGGAACCAGCACCATAGCGCACCAAGACCAGCACCACCCAAACTGACCGTGGCACCATGCACCAGCAAAAACTGACCGAGCCAGTCACCACCAAACTGACCGAGGCACCATGCACAAGCAAAAACTGACCGAGCCAGTCACCACCAAACTGACCGAGGCACCATGCACCAGCAAAATCTGACCGAGCCAGTCACCACCAAACTGACCGAGGCACCATGCACCAGCAAAATCTGACCGAGCCAGTCACCACCAAACTGACCGAGGCACCATGCACTAGCCAAATCTGACCGTGCCAGCCAATTGACCACGACCAGCACCAGTATAAGCACCAGGATCGGCACCAGCGCACCAGGACCAGCACCGGAACCAGCACCACAATGCACCAAGACCAGCACCACCAAAATTGACCGTGGCACCATGCATCAGCCAAACTGACCGAGGCACCATGCACCACCAAACTGACCGAGGCACCATGCACCAGCCAAATCTGACCGTGCCAGCCAACTGACCACGACCAGCACCAACATCAGCACCGGGATCGGCACCAACGCACCGGGACCAACACCGGGACCAAGCACCACGAGCGCACCAAGACCAGCGCCACCAAAACCGACCGTGGCACCATGCACCAGCAAAAACTGACCGAGCCAGTCACCACCAAACTGACCGAGGCACCATGCACCAGCCAAATCTGACCGAGCCAGTCACCACCAAACTGACCGAGGCACCATGCACCAGCCAAATCTGACCGTGCCAAAGAACTCACCAGCACCAGCACCAGTATAAGCACCACGATCAGCACCATGGAACCAACACCAAGACCGGGACCAGCACCACAGCGCACCAAGACCAGCACCACCAAAACTGACCGTGGCACCATGCACCAGCCAAAACTGACCGAGCCAGTCACCACCAAACTGACCGAGGCACCATGCACCAGCCAAATCTGACCGAGCCAGTCACCACCAAATCTGACCGTGCCAGAGAACTCACCAGGACCACCACCAGCATAAGCACCACGATTAGCACCATGGCACCAGGACCAAGACAAGGACCAACACCACAGCGCACCAAGACCAGCACCACCAAAACTGACCGTGGCACCATGCACCAGCAAAAACTGACCGAGCCAGTCACCACCAAACTGACCGAGGCACCATGCACCAGGAAAATCTGATCGTGCCAATCACCACTAAACTGACCGAGGCACCACGCACCAGCCAAATCTGACCGTGCCAAAGAACTCACCAGGACCAGGACCAGTATAAGCACCACGATCAGCACTAGTGCACCAGGACCAGCACCGGGACCAGCACCATAGCTCACCAAGACCAGCACCACCAAAACTGACCGAGCCAGTGTAGACCCCTAATTTTGCCCGGCTTCTCAATAAAGGCTAGGGAGACTTCACATAACAAGATAAAGTTCTCCCGGCTTCTCAATAAAGGCTAAGGAGACCTCCTATAACAAAGATAAAGTTCGCCCGGCATCTCAATAAAGGCCAAGAAGACTTCCTATATGAAGATAAAGCTTCAATGGACATCTATCGGCATCAACCGACGTCCGAATAAAGAAAGGAAAGCTTCCCGGGGGTCCCAGAACACAAAAACAGGCCAGAACAAGTTGAGACAGCCGTCCCAAACAACCTGGGACAAGTGAGACGCCCGTCCCAAATGTGGGACGCCCGTCCCAAGGCTGAAATTTGAATGGGACGGCCGTCCCAACCTCTCCAGACGCCCATCCCTATTTTCTGAGCTCCAGACGGTCGTCCCGAGGTGCCAGGCTGCGAAAACTATAAATAGGAGGCTTATTTGCCACTTTTTCACACCCCAGACAACTCCCAGTACTTGTCTTCTCTCCCTACTTCGAATGAACTCTCTGATTGCCTTAATAAGGTAACAATCAGTTAAGGAATTGTATTCCAGCATTCGATTCTTCTTTAAAAATTTAGTCGAGTCGATCTTGTATTCGAGAGGAGAGTCTTTGTAGAGCGAGGGATTGCCGAAACGCATCCTCATTGTAAAAGATTTGCAATATAAAGCTTGCTATGGAGGTTCTTTTCACTTCTCTTCTCTTTTACTGCTTTATTTATTGCTTTATGTATGCAATATGAAATAAAGTCATGTAGATAGCCATATTTAAATATTGTATGAATAAAATAGGGTAATGGCGTAATTTCTCGTAATCTTCACTTAATGAATGAATCCGTCATAGGGAACCCGAAAGGGGCGTTGTGGGGTGCTAACACCTTCCCCACACGTAACTAACTCCCTTACCTAACTCTGGTTATAATGGCCAAGTTTGGTTTTTATTAAAATCAACGCCTTTTTATCCTTTTCCAATGTTTACGGTCAAAACATTGGTGGCGACTCCATAAGAACCCCTTTTCGAAAACCTTGCTTTTATTAGAGGATAGTTTAGTTGTTGAGCACCTCGGAAGCAATGAACATATTTTAAACAAAAAACGCGAGTCTAAACCATCTTTTCGCGACCGCTCGCATAAACGTTCGAGATGTCCCTAGACATCGGAACGGACGGCGACGACAGATGGCGACTCCACTGGGGAAGCTAGAGAGTTGATCCCATTTAGTGACGGATAAAATTCAAACTAAGTGAAGATTTGAAATTACGCCTTTACCCTCTTCTGTATGTTTTATTGTATGGCTTTAATAATTGCTGTATGATTATTTTCTGCAAATTGTCTGAAATATAAATTGCACACAAAAAACCCTTGCACACAACAGTCCCTCTATACCCGGGGGCAAGAGTGAATACCTATAGGGAGTGGGTGGCAGAAACGACCGGCTTGTTGGCACACGGGGCTACAACCGTTGTCGGAAACCACCAACTCAAGGTGATAACTCTCTTCTTTTGGTCTAAGGATGTCGACACAGAGTTCCATGCATGACCCGAGGATTGAGAGATTGAGAGGTCCCTATAATGGGGGCACCTTGGGGACCTTTGGCCTTGGTGAGAACAGTGTAGAACCACCTAAACCAAACACGTTTCTGCAGGAAAACCCTACCTCGTGATTAAATAAGCGTGGCTCTGCTCGTGGATGTATGAATTGTGTGTGCATTCGTTTGCTGCATTTGTATTGATGCATTAGCATAGGGTAATCATACAACAAAAATAGTGAAAAACCCTAAAAATCATAAAAGTGATAAGATAAACAACCTTTATCTCGGACAGTCTTCAGTTAAGCTAGCCTGGTTTTAGGTTCTTTGTAAGCTAAGTGCCACGTTGACTGACAGAAGAGATAAAGGGTCATAAAAAATATAAAAACAATTCAAAGCCATAAAAAAAACTTTAAAAAACATTTTTATAATAAAAAGATTTTTGGCAAAGTCGTATCATTCATACCACATCATCCAATAAGTGGTAAAACCAAAAGAGAGAAAATAAATGCAACATGCATACACATCATTTTAATAAACCTCTAAAAAATGAGTCTTAGGAGCGTTTTTTGGGAAAAATACTGGGCCAAATCCCCTTTAGGAATTCGCAGCTTGGTTCTTCACCTCTTTCTCTTCGTTTTGATATGTTGTGCATCCAAATCGGACAACCCAGTCAAAAGTTATTCCACTTTCAATATCTGTTGTCATAAAAAATATTTTTGTAATGCATGCAGAAAACACATTCATTCTAGGATGCATTAGATATCCTTAGATAATAGCAAAAGAGACCCAAGTGCGTTGTCGCCGCCGTCCATTTCGACGTCTAGGGACATCTCGAACGTTTATGCGAGCGGTCGCGAAAAGATGGTTTAGACTCGCGTTTTTTGTTTAAAATATGTTCATTGCTTCCGAGGTGCTCAACAACTGAACTATCCTCTAATAAAAGCAAGGTTTTCGAAAAGGGGTTCTTATGGAGTCGCCACCAATGTTTTGACCGTAAACATTGGAAAAGGATAAAAGACGTTGATTTTAATAAAAACCAAACTTGGCCATTATAACCAGAGTTGGGTAAGGGAGTTAGTTACGTGTGGGGAAGGTGTTAGCACCCCACAACGCCCCTTTTGGGTTCCCTATGACGGATTAATTCATTAAGTGAAGATTATGAGAAATTACGCTATTACCCTATTTTATTCATACAGTATTTAAATATGGCTACCTACATGACTTTATTTACATTGCATACATAAAGCAATAAATAAAGCAGTAAAAGGGAAGAGAATTGAAAAGAACCTCCGTAGCAAGCTTTATATTGTAAGTCTTTTACAAAGAGGATGCGTTTTGGCAATCCTTCACTCTACAAAGACTCTCCTCTCGACTACAATATCGACTCGACTAAAATTTTATAGAAGAATCGAATGCTAGAATACAATTCCTTAACTGATTGTTACCTATTTAAGGCAATCAGGAAGATCATTCGAAGTAGGGAGAGAAGAAGACAAGTCTTGGGAGTTGTCTGGAGTGTGCAAAATGAGCAAATGAGCCTCCTATTTATAGTTTTCGCAGCCTGGCACCTTGGGACGGCCATCTGGATTGGGACGGCCATCTGGGTTGGGACGACCATCCCAATTGAATTTTTTACCTTTGGGACCACCTCTTGAAGAGTGGGACGGCCAGTCTTACTTGGGACGACCGTCCCACTTGGCCAAGGCAGCTTGGGACGACTGTCTCACATTTGGGACGACTGTCTCAACTTGTTTTGGCCAGCTTTTGTGTTCTGGGACCCCTGGGAAGCTTTCCTTTCTTTATTCGGACGTCGGTTGATGCCGATAGACGCCCGTTGAAGCTTTATCTTCATATAGGAAGTCTTCTTGGCCTTTTTTGAGATGCCGGACGAACTTTATCTTCGTTATAGGAGGTCTCCTTAGCCTTTATCGAGAAGCCGTATGAACTCCGTGTTGTTGTAGGAGGTCTCCTTGGTTTTTATTTGAGAAGCCGGGCGAACTTTATCTTTATGTGAAGTTTCCCTAGCCTTTATTGAGAGGTCGGGCAAAATTAGGGGTCTACATGCGTTTATAACCTTCCTATAAGAGATAAGTGCGCTAAGGTATGATGGTAACCTTTTTGAAAAAAAAAGGGGAACCATCACACTGAGGTGGGTATGGTACCCTTAAAACATAGGCTTTTGAGAAGATACCAAAGCTATTGTCTAAGGCATATCTATTTTACACCAATCATTTGAAATAAAAAGCTATAATAAAAATTGTTAAAATCATTTAGAAAGTGGCTGATCTTCCGCCCGTCCTCACTCGCGCCCAGAAAGCTAAAAAGATGGAACAACTAGAGGAGCAAAACCGAAAACTCACCACTGAGCTTAGCACGCTGAAAGAGAAAATGGCTCAAATGTTGGAAATGATGCTTCAGCAGAATCTCCATAAAGAGGGTCCTCAGAGTGGACAAGCCTCTCACCAAGAAGAGGAGGAGGGACCCAATGATGAACAAGCCCAATCTGATACAAGGGCAGTGCATATTCATGCACCAGAAATATCAAAACAACAGATTACTGCCCTTGAGGAGAGGTTGAGAGCCATGGAGGGGCATAACTTTGATGTTAAAGAGGCGGCTGATATGTGCCTCGTTAAAAACATTCAATTCCCTAACAAATTTAAAACTCTGGACTTCCCAAAATACATGGGAATCAGTTGCTCCAAAAGCCATCTTACAATGTACTGCCGTAAGATGGCTGCATATGCAGACAATGAGAAGCTTCTGATCCATTGCTTTCAGGAGAGCTTAACTGAATCAGCCCTAAATTGGTATATGCAATTGGAAGGAGGGCAAATCCAAACCTTGAGACATCTGGCGGATGCTTTTCTTCGTCGCTATAAATACAATATTGATCTGACCCCTGAAAGAGCAGATCTACAATTGCTAAGCAAGAAAAACGACGAATCCTTCAAGGCATACACTCAAATATGGAGGGAATTGGCAGCACAAGTAGAACCTCCTCTATCCGACAAGGAAACCACATCCATGTTTATCAATTCTCTGACTGGTCCCTATTATGACAAAATGATAGGGAACACATCAACACTCTTTGCAGATGTGGTCATTATAGGAGAAAGAGTAGAGCAAGGTCTGAAAAGTGGAAGAATTGCACAACAAACCTCCTCCAATTCCTCTACTCAAAACGTTAAAAAGGACTTTGGAAAGAAGAAGGAAGGAACTGTGAATGCAATCAACTTCGCCACTCCTTCTTCCTCCTCGCAGCAGACCAAGTCACGCAGGCCAGAAAGGAAATTCACTCCAATACCCACTTCCTATGGAAGCCTGCTGTTAAAATTGCTGGATGCCAAACTCCTCGTGCGCATCCCTCCCAAGAAAATGGAGCCACCATATCCAGAATGGTATAAGCCAAATGAAAAATGCAATTATCATTCGGACGCCCCAGGACACTCCGTGGATAACTGCATGGCCTTAAAGCATAAGGTCCAAGATTTAATAGATGCGGGGTGGATTACCTTTGACGCATCTACTCCAAAGGTGGATGACCAGCCCTTATCAAAGCCCGAATAAAAGACAGGATAAGGAAGATCAGCAAATTAGGGCTCATCATTTTTCCCATCTCTAAAAAATATAATAAACATAAAAACATAAAAAAAAACATATCGAGAAAGCTTCTGATGTATTTCTTGTGATCCCCGCCCATGATCACGAGATTTTTTTGGTTAAAGTGGGCTTTGTAAATATTTCCTTTTTGTCAATACAATAAGGCATTTTTCCATAATATTCATATTCTCTTTCATTTTTTTCTCTCTCACACACCTAAATAAAGAAATCTAAAACTAAGCATAAACCATACAATCATGTCTGTGATTGAAGACTCCCTGGAAGATCCGAAAGCTAAAGACGAATGGATTGAGTCAGACAGTGAGGAGGGGACCATTTCCCCGGACATGCAAAGACTGTTAGAAAAAGAAGCTCAATCAATACAGCCCTATCAGGAAAAAACTGAGGCCATCAATTTGGGACAAGAAGATAATAAGAAAGAAGTAAATATTGGTACCCAAATCGACGATGATGTCAGGGAAAGGCTAATACAATTACTAAGAGAATATGTGGACGTGTTTGCATGGTCCTACCATGACATGCTCGGAATTGATAAAAGCATAGTGGAGCATAGACTACCACTAAAAGAGGGATTTCGGCTAGTTAAGTAGAAGCTCAGAAGAGTAAAGCCATAATGGTCCTTGAAAATTAAGGAAGAAGTAGAAAAATAGTTGGACGCCAATTTCCTGATTGTGTCAAAATACCCTGAATGGTTGGCAAACATCGTGCCAGTTGTAAAGAAAAATGGAAAAATCAGAGTATGCGTAGATTACCGGGACTTAAACCGTGCAAGTCCAAAAGATGATTTTCCCTTACCACATATTGATATGTTGGTAGATCATACCGCTACAAATACTCTCTATTCCTTCATGGATGGATATGCAGGGTATAACCAAATTAAATTGGCTGTTGAAGATAGAGAAAAAACTTCCTTCATTACGCTGTGGGGTACATTCTGTTATAGAGTAATGCCTTTTGGGCTTAAGAATGCAGGGGTTACTTATCAAAGGGCTATGGTTACATTATTTCATGATATGATCCACAAAGAAATCGAAGTATATGTGAATGATATGATCGCCAAGTCCAAAAATGAAATAGATTACCTCCAATACTTAAAGAAATTATTCAATCGGCTTCGGAAATATCAGATTAAGCTTAATCCGGCTAAATGCACATTCGGAGTACGATCAGGAAAACTCCTTGGGTTTATTGTCAGTAAAAAAGGAATTGAGGTAGACCCTGATAAAACAAAGGCAATTGTAGAAATGCCCCCACCAAGAACAGAAAAAGAAATCAGAGGGTTCTTGGGCCGAATAAACTACATCGCACGGTTCATTGCGCAATTAACGGACAAGTGTACGCCCATTTTCAAGTTATTGTGTAAAAACCAACCGAAAGTTTGGAACGACGAATGTCAACAAGCTTTCGAAAAAATCAAAATGTGCCTAACCAATCCACCAGTATTGGTACCACCTGTGGAAGGAAAACCCCTGATTCTTTACCTTTCAGTACTCGACGAGTCCATGGGATGTGTGCTCGGTCAACAAGACGATACGACCAAGAAAGAACAAGCCATATATTACCTCAGTAAGAAATCTCTAAACTATGAGACCCGTTATACACCACTCGAAAAAACATGTTGTGCATTGGTGTGGGCAACTCAGCGTCTTTGACAATATATGGTCAGACATACAACTTGGTTGATTTCCAAAATGGACCCAATCAAATACCTGTTTGAAAAACCCGTCTTGACCGGAAGGATAGCCAGGTGGCAGGTGCTCCTCTCAGAATTCGATATTGTTCATGTCACTCAGAAAGCTATCAAAGGAAGTCCTTTAGCAGACTACTTGGCACATGGGCCAACTGACAAATATCAATCCCTCCAAGATGATTTTCCAGATGAGCACATAATGCACATCCAACATGAAGAACTTGAAAATAAGAAATGGATCATGTTCTTCGATGGAGCTTCAAATTTACTAGGACATGGGATCGAAACTATTTTAATATCTCCCGAAAAGAAGTATATCCCAGTAATAGCTAGACCAAACTTTGATTGTACGAACAATATGGCGGAATACGAAGCCTGTGCTCTAGGTATTCAAGCAGCTCTGGATCACGAGGTGACTAGACTCAAAATATTCGGTGACTCATCCCTTGTTATTTACCAACTCAAGGGTGAATGGGAAACTAGAAATTCCAAATTAATCCCTTATCTGGAGCACATCCGTAGCATGACTTCCAAAATGGAAAACATTAGTTTCGAGTACATCCCTCGGGAAGATAACCAGATTGCAGATGCACTGGCAACATTATCATCCATGTTCGCGTTAGGACAAGAACATGAGATGCCTATCATCCAAGTCAAAAGGCACGACAAACAAGCCTTTTGTATGATGGTAGACAATGAAAAAGATAAAAACCCCTGGTATCATGATATAAAGCGATACTTGACAAAGGGTGAATACCCCGAGGGAATCAGTGACAATGATAAAAGGATCATTCGGAAAAGGGCCATAGGGTTTATGTTGATAGGAGAAACCCTTTATAAAAAGAACTCTGATTCTACTTTGCTAAGATGCGTCAATCTCGAAGAAGCTCAAACATTGATTAAAGAAATACATGAAGGAACCTTTGGGACGCACGCCCCAGGACATATCATGGCTAGGAAAATCCTCAGGGCAGGATATTTTTGGTCCACAATGGAAAAGGACTGTCATCAGTATGCCAGAAAATGTCACAAGTGTCAGGTACATGCGGACAATGTACATGTTCCACCGATACCTCTCAATGTTATGACTATCTATCCCTTGGCCATTTGCTATGTGGGGCATGGATGTTATTGGACCTATTGAGCCCAAGGCATCGAATGGCCATCGATTCATTCTGGTGGCCATTGACTACTTCACTAAGTGGGTAGAAGCTGCATCTTATGCACATGTGACTAAAAAGGTAGTGGTCACCTTTGTTAAGAAAAATATCATATGTCGATACAACATTCCACATCGTCTTATTACTGATAATGGAACCAATCTGAATAATAAGATGATGGAAGAATTATGTCAGGACTTCAAAATTCAACACCATAATTCTTCTCCCTATCGGCCCAAAATGAACGGAGCAGTAGAAGCGGCCAATAAAAACATCAAGAAGATTGTTCAAAAGATGGTTAAAACCTATAGGGATTGGCATGAAATGTTGCCTTTTGCTCTTCATGGTTATCGAACGTCTGTAAGGACTTCAACAGGAGCTACTCCATTCTCCCTGGTATATGGTATGGAGGTCGTATTGCCGATAGAGGTCGAAATACCTTCCTTGCGAATCATAATGGAAGCAAAATTAACAAAAGCCGAATGGATTCAAAGTCGATACGATCAATTAAACCTTATCGACGAAAAGCGGCTGAATGCTATATGTCATGGACAAGTCTATCAAAGGAAGATAAAAAAGGCTTATGATAAAAAGGTCCACCCTCAAACTTATCAAGAAGGGGATCTAGTGATAAAGAAACTGCTTCCAGCCCAGAAGGATAAAATCGGAAAATGGGAAGCAAATTACGAAGGACCCTTTGTGGTCAAACGGGCTTTCTCAGGAGGGGCACTTATCCTCACCAATATGGATGGAGAGGAACTTCGACACCCAATCAATTCTGATGTGGTGAAGAAGTATTATGCTTGAAGACATTGCTCAGGACCCGTCAGGAATGAAAACCCGCAAAGGGCATCCCTGGGCAAAAGATAGGGTCTACATTCCTCGCTAGGATACGTCCTAGGCAAAAAATAGAGGTAAAAAAAAAAAAAAACTAAGAGCAATGGTTACCTCAGTCGAAAATCGAAAGGCGGCTAAGGTAACATTCTTCCAGAAGCAAACAGTCTGCATAGTCTTCACTCTGAGCTCAGGCATCTCAACTGAAGCGATTAGGAGAACCGGGGGGCAGATATCATAGACATGACTGTTTAAGCCTATACAGTATGGCCAACCTTAACCAGCCATTCCTCTAAATATCTCTTGAAATCCTTCTATAAAAGAAATAAACTTTTGCTCATTTATCAATAAAATTCCCTTTTATTTCCTTTCTCTTGACCAAATATTATGGAAATGCCTCTTTATTGATAAATCATAAATATGCGCAAAGACCTTTAATCAAAGATTAAGCATGCATCTAAAAAAAGAGGAAGCATAAAAAAGTAATAAAAGAATAAAAGCCTGCTAGGATATTCTTAGGAAAAAACTAGGGTAGCCTGCTAGATCGGAAACCCAAAAGAACGATCTAGGCAAAAGATAAGGCAAAAGCCCCCTAAGATATTCTAGGCAAAAATTAAGGCAGCCCGCTAGATCGAAAACCTGTAAAGGGCGGTCTAGGCAAAAGATAGGACTAAAACCAAAAGATGAGTAAAAGATGAGCCCATCATCATGGTCATAACGGAGGGGCCCATTGGCGTATTCCTAAGAGGTCAACGGGAGAAGGGCAGTTACTTTCTAGATGCATCAAAAATAAATAAACAAATAGATTGCATTTAGGACATACACACACAAAGTAGTTGCATAATACGACTTTGTCAAAATCAAGAAAAAATATTTTTTTCTTCAAATAAGAATAATAAACATGCACATAAGGAGTCTAGTCTCCATACTTGTGATTGAAAACAGGAGGCGCCAGAATCCAGTCTCCATATGAAAATCAAAATCGCGAAAGGCGAAATCAAAACCACTCCAGCAAAATAAAGAGCTTCAAAGAAAATAGCTCTAACCATTTTCCTTCTACACCAATAAAAGAAGGTACACAGGAAAAGGCCAACGGAAAGGCTCGATGATCCCCAAATTGATCCTTGCCTACTCCAAAGGCAAAACAAAAATTACGTCATGACTTAGCATCACCACATGAGTCGTCAAGCATAGTCATTCGAAGCTCTAATCAACATCCTTCCATCCAAGAAAGAAGGAAGCCATCAAAATGGAAAAGCCAATGGAAAGGCTTGATCATCCCCAAGAGGATCAAAACAAAAGACTATCTCACGACTCAGCGGCTTCATCACATGAGTCATCAAGCACACTCATACAAGAATCTCCGCTTCATTCCCCAAAGGAGAATATGGATTACACAAGATTCCATCAAAGAAAATATGGATTCAAATCCTCCACATCACCAGGGGGCAACAAGAAGAAAGAAAAGAAAATCTTTCATTCCCCAATAGAGGCCATTACAGAAAAAGGCCGAATAAATTTCAGAAAAATCTACAAAAAGAGGAAAACAAGAAAATTTCCATCACTCAGCCTAATAAGAGCTTCTCAAAAAAAGCCAAGAGCCAGGACTCCGTCATACAAATCAAAAGCAGATCCCCAAGAAGCCAAGAAATTCCCCAGGATCGCTAAAAAGAAAAAAGAAGAAAAGAAGAAAATCTCTTCATAAAAGACTGCGTGCATAAAAGAAACAAAAAAGCCGCGCGTATTTTAAAGTCAAAATATCAAAATCACGAAAAAAGAGATAAAATCACATTGTGAGAAAAGGGTAAAAACCCATCCCCCAGCAAAATAAGAGCATAGGCAAAGCCAACTCAAAACAGCAACATCCCTAGGGGGGAAATTCAAAATAGATCTCTAGAAAATGATCAAATCCCTGGTGGATCATCAAAAGAAAAATCCCCAGCAAGCCTATCAGCAAAGGCAAAACTACAAAATTATATCCACAGGGAGTTAGTCGCTCATAACACCCAAATACGGATATCCCCAGTGAAACTCAAAGCCTTCACTTTCAAAAAGCCTCTGCATACTCAGAGACGAACAAAGAGCTAGTATCCCTAAGAAACGGGAAATCAACCTATGCAAGAGGCAATCCAAGCCCAAAGCATAAAGTCTTCACCACTATTGAAGCATCCGCCTAATCAAGAGGCACAACCAACAAGAATCAACAAAATCCCCAAGTGGATTTCTGCCTAATCAAGAGGCACAATCAATAGAAAGTCCAAATCCCCAGAGGATTCCTGCCCAAAAAGAGGCAATCGACAAAAGCAAAAGAATCCCCGGCCAAGACCGGATGGCTAAAAGAAAAAAGCCAAAAATCAAAGAATCCCCGGTAAAACCGGATGGCTAAACAAGAAAGCCAAAAGCAAAAGAATCCCCGGCCAAGACCGGATGGCTAAACAAAAAAGCCAAAAGCAAAAGAATCCCCGACCAAGACCGGATGGCTAAAAGAAAAAAAAGCCAAAAACAAAGAATCCCCGGCAAAGCCGGATGGCTAAAAAGAAAAGCCAAAAACAAGAATCCCCGGTAAAACCGGATGACTAAAACAGAAAAGTCAGAAAGAAAAATCAATCATTCCCCATGGAACAGGCGCATGATCAGAAACAGTAAGCCGCCAACACATCTCCAAAACCAGATAACCATAGGATTCACTACAAAAAAGTGCATCCTAAGAGCCTTGCAGAACGGGGCTCATTCAGAACCTTGCAGAACGGGGCTCGTTCAGAACCTTGCAGAACGGGGTTCGGACCAGGTGGGGGTAGGTACCCATCAGAGCCTTGCAGAACGGGGTTCGGACCAGGTGGGGGTAGGTACCCATCAGAGCCTTGCAGAACGGGGTTCAGACCAGGTGGGGGTAGGTACCCATCAGAGCCTTGCAGAACGGGGTTCGAACCAGGTGGGGGTAGGTACCCATCAGAGCCTTACAGAACGGGGTTCGTACCGGGTGGGGGTAGGTACCCACCAAATCCTTGCAGAACGGGGTTCGTACCAGGTGGGGGTAGGTACCCACCAGAGTCTTGCAGAACGAGACTCGTTAAAAACCTTGCAGAACGGGGTTCGTACCGGGTGGGCGTAGGTACCCACCAGAGCCTTATAAAATAAGGTTTATACCGGGTGGGGGTATGTACCCACTAGAGCCTTGCAGAACGGGGTTCGTACCGGGTGGGGGTAGGTACCCACCAGAGCTTTACAAAATAAGGTTTGTACCAGATGAGGGTAGGTACTCATCAGAATCTAGCAAAAATGCAGATTCGTACCGGGTGGGGGTAGGTACCCACCAGAGCCTTATAAAATAAGGTTTGTACCAGATGAGGGTAGGTACTCATCAGAATCTAGCAAAAATGCATATTCGTACCAGGTGGGGGTGGGTACCCACCAGAGCCTTATAAAATAAGGTCTGTACCGGATGAGGGTAGGTACTCATCAAAACCTAGCAAAATGCATCAGGTAGAGTAAAATACTCACCATAGCATTACAAAAAAGGGGTTGCAAATACCTTGCTTCTATTAGAGGATAGTTCAAGTGTTGAGCACCTCGGAAGTAAGTACCCACAAGAGTTTAGCAAAATGCAAACTCGTACCAGGTGAGGGTAGGTACTCACCAAAGCCTTGTAGAACAAGGTTCATACCATGTGGGGGTAGGTACCCACAAGAACCTTATGGAATATGGTTTAGAATCTAGCAAAGAGCAAGATTCATACCTAGTGGGGGTAGGTACCCACAAGAGTCTAGTGAAATACAGACTCGTACCTAGTGAGGGTAAGTACTCACCAGAGCCTTATAAAGTAAGGCTCAAACCAGATAGGGGTTTGTACCTATCAAAAATATTTATCATCCGGAGGATCAGCAAAGGAGCATCTGAAGGATAACGGGGCAAAAGGGTTAACTCCTTCCCCTACCAACTAATTTTGTCGGCATATTAAGCCAACAAATTAGCTAGGCAGGTGAAGGGGGGGCAGCTGTAGACCCCTAATTTTGCCCGGCTTCTCAATAAAGGCTAGGGAGACTTCACATAACAAGATAAAGTTCGCCCGACCGAGGTCGACCGACCGAGCTTACCGACCGGACCGACCGAAGTCGACCGACCGGATCAGCCAAAGTCGACCGACCGAGGTCGGCCGACATGTAGCCACGGCATGGAATCACCCATGACCGGCCACGGGAACATGTATTGGAAGGGTCAAGGCAACCGTGGGACATGGGGGGGAGAGTCCCGTGGCAGCACCAGACTTGCCAGTGTGGGTGGCAAAGTTGAGGTGCACACCCCCCCCCCCCCCCTATAATAGGCTAATATGCCATTTTGAAAATTGTACAAGTAGATACACTTTTTATGAGTAGACATAAGTCCCAAAAATGGACCTAGAGATCGAATTTTGATGCGAATTTTTGCAGTATTCCTTATAACAATAACATAACCCTGTTTCCCAAATTTGGAAATTTAAATCAAATGGGGAGTATTTTTTTTAATTTTTCAAAGTGTCGAAATGCGAAAAATCGGGAAAAATGGAAAATGGTATCTAGAGATCGAATTTTGATGCGATTTTTTGCATGCAATCCCATATTAATATTTCCAAGCTACCCTCCAAATTTCATTTCAATCGGACAAAGCATTGAATTTCTATGATTTTTCATATGAAGCGGGCAACACCCAAGTTTGAAAAAAGGCTTCAATATGGATGTCTTATGCCCCAACACTTTCCCAGTATATTGAGGGGTCTAATTTAAGTTTATTGGTGCAACCAATATGAAATTGGCTCGGGGAAAATAAAATTTGACCCATGACACCAAATCTGACCATGTCAGCCAACTAACCACGACCAAGCACCAAGCATCAGCACCAGGATCGGCACCAACGCACCAAGACCAGAGACCGGAACCAAGCACCACCAAACCGACCGTGGCACCATGCACCGACAAAACCGACCGAGCCGGTCACCACCAAACCGACCGAGGCACCATGCACCAGCAAAATCCGACCGAGCTAGTCACCACCAAACCGACCGAGGCACCATGCACCGAAGAAATCTGACCGAGCCGATCACCACCAAACCGACCGAGCCACCATGCACCAGCCAAATCCGACCGTGCCAGCCTAATTGACCACGACCAGCACCGATGATCAAGACCAGGATCGGCACCGACGCACCGGGACCAGGACTGGAACCAGCACCACGGTGCACCAAGACCAAGCACCACCAAACCGACCGTGGCACCATGCACCGCCAAACCGACCGAGGCACCATGCACCATGCACCACCAAACCGATCGAGGCACCATGCACTAGCCAAATCGACCGTGCCGACCAACCGACCACGACCAAGCACCAACATCAGCACTAGGATCGGCACCAACGCACCGGGACCAAGCACCGGACCAAGACCAGCAGCGCACCAAGACCAAGCGCCACCAAAACCGATCGTGGCACCATGCACCAGCAAAAACCGACCGAGCTAGCCACCACCAAACCGACCGAGGCACCATGCACCGACCAAATCTGACCGTGCCAGCCCAATTGACCACGACCAAGCACCAAGTATAAGCACCAGGATCGGCACCGGTATAAGCACCAGGATTGGCACCAGAACCAGCACCACAGTGCACAAGGACTAGAACCACCAAAACTGACCATGACACCATGCACCAGCCAAACTGATCGAGGCACCATGCACCATGCACCACCAAACTGACCGAGGCACCATGCACCAGCCAAATCTGACTGTGCCAGCCAACTGACCACGACCAACACCAACATCAGCACCAGGATCGACACCAACGCACCAGGACCAACGACCGGACCAAGCACCACAGACGCACCAAGACCAGCGCCACCAAAATTGACCAGTGGCACCATGTACCGAGAAACACTGATCGAGCCAGCCACCACCAAACCGACCGAGGCACCATGCACCAGCCAAATCTGACCGTGCCAGCCAACCGACCACGACCATGACCAAGCATCAAGCACTCGGATCGGCACCAAAGACTCACCAGGACCAAGCACCGAACTAACACCACGATCAGCACCAAGACCAAGACCACCAAACCGACCGTGGCACCATGCACCACAAAACCGACCGAGGCACCATGCACCAGCCTAAATCCGACCGTGCCACCCAACGTACCACGACCAAGACCAAAGATTAGCACCAGGATCGGCACCAGCCAGCACCAGGATAAGCACCGGACCAAGCACCACAGCAGCACCAAGACCAAGACCACCAAAACCGACCGTGGCATCATGCACCAGCCTAAAACCGACCGAGCCAGCCACCACCAACACCGACCGTGGCACCATGCACCAAAGAAACCGACCGAGCTAGCCACCACCAAACCGACCGAGGCACCATGCACCAGCCCAAATCCGACCGTGCCAATCACCACCAAACCGACCGAGGCACCACGCACCAGCCAAATCCGACCGTGCCGTAGAACTCACCAGGACCAAGACCAAGATAAGCACCAAGATCAAGACTAGTGCACCAGACCAAGATCGGACCACGCCACATACTCACCAAGACCAAGACCACCAAAACCGACCGAGCTAGCCACCACCAAATTGACCGAGGCATCATGCACTAGCCCAAATCCGACCGTGCTGTAGAACTCACTCAGACTCAAGACCATGGCACCAAGACTAAGACCGGACCAAGCACCATAGCGCACCAAGACCAAAGACCACCACAAAATTGATCGAGCTAGCCACCACCAAACCGATCGAGGCACCATGCACCACCAAATCTGACCGTGCCGTAGAAATCACCACGATTAGCACCAAGATAAGCACCACCATCAAGCACCACGGCACCAGGACCACCACCAGGATCAAGCACCATAGCGCACCAAGACCAAGACCACCAAATTGACCGAGGCACCATGCACCACCCAAATCCGACCGCGCCGTAGAACTCACCAGACCAACACCAAAGATAAGCACCACGATCAAGACCAAGACACCAGGACCACGACCGGACCAAGACAACAAAGGCACCAAGACCAAGACCACCAACACCGACCGTGACACCATGCACCAACAAAAACCGACCGAGCCAGCCACCACCAAACCGACCGAGGCACCATGCACCAGCCTAAATCCGACCGAGCCAGCCACCACCAAACCGACCGAGGCACCATGACCAAGACTAACATAAGCACCGGAGCACCATGACTAGCACTGACCAAGCACCATAGCGCACCAAGACCAAAGATCACCACAAAATTGATCGAGCTAGCCACCACCAAACCGACTAAGGCACCATGCACCAGCCAAATCTGACCGTGCTGTAGAAATCACCACGATTAGCACCAAGATAAGCACCACCATCAAGCAAGCACTCAGGCACCAGGACCACCACCAGGACCAAGCACCACCAAAGCCGACCGTGGCACCATGCACTCACCCAACTCGACCGTGCTGTAGAACTCACCAGACTCAAGACCATCACGATTTTGATCTG